>JAWQUT010000107.1:1255941-1326162 GCA_033807755.1 Ellobium chinense
ACTAAACTGCCAAATCACAAATTCATGCACTTTCCATATATAACAGTCTAGATCTAATGATTAGATGTAGAAATCAGTCCTTTCATTAAAGAGCGATGCCACATTTGCCGTTCGAAAAAGTTGACTGTGATTCAGTTCCTCGTCAAACATTCAAAAGACACAAATAAAACATAATAACATGTTCTTTGTGAATTTTTTACTGCATTCTGTGACTTCTTCACCGCGTTCTCAGTGCTACTGATGTAAGCTTGTGATTTTTTCTTCACTAAACAGATATACTAGGGGGAAAAAAAAGAATGGTTGGCTGAAAGAAAACAAGAAGTTAAAAGAAAAAACAAAAGCAAGACGCAAACTGGATGGAAGTAATTGCAATCTGTTAATCACAAATCAGAAATATCCATGTGTCCTCAGAATATGGCCTAACAAAAAAGAAAAAGAATACAGTCTAAGAAAGCTGGTTGTAGACATCTCATAGTATAGAACAGCAGGTTTTCTTCCATTTCCCAAATATGTAAAATGTTTTCTAAGGTCTCACCGCTAGAAAAATCTGTTATCAGATGCAGAGAACAATGTTCCATATCACATAATCACGCCCAAAAATATTTTCATCATCGAAGCTCAACAAAGAAGAAAGACAAACGGAAGGAAGGTTTTCAGAGTCTAAAGAAGCAGGATCAGAACACAGAGTCAGAGCCAACAAAATGGACAGCCGCCAACCACATACTGTAGTCGGTCCATTGGAAAAACAAGAACCAGACGTACTTAGACTCATGCTCTACCTGTCAGCCTACAGCTTTTTAAAGCAACTTTTGCGGTTTGTGGAAATACAAGCGTAGAGGGGAGGAAGGGGGTGAGGAGTACCTGGGCAGAAGCATATTGCTATATCTTTCAATGAATTAAGAGGTATGGCAATGTTTACAGCAGATGATGTGATTGCTACCGCTGCTAGGTACCACATTACACTTGTAAAGCTACAGAAGATAATATGAGAAGACTTTTGACACTGCTGTGAGACATACTGAGTATACACTTGTTCACAACCCTGTCAGAATCATCCATTTTCAAATCGGATTTCAGGTCTGTCGGCACACAGAAGTCAAAACTATCGTTGTTACAATGTCCAAAATATATGGAAATTATCCACAAAAGAGGGTGAAGGGTGCAACCCCTGAGAAAATCGTTCTCAAAACTGCACAGCTCGTGTGACAAGAGGTAAACTAAATGCCGCTTAGCCGTAATCAGTTTGGGAAAAAAAATGGATTTATGCACATAGTCTTTAGTCAGCTAATCATTCCCTCTCTTCTGTCCATACCCATAAACTTTATTTTGTTCATGATCGCTTTCACAGACCAGTGTCTGCACCAGTCTCAGGTTATGGACAAGCGTGTCCTTTTCCAACTTTCACAGATCTGCTTGTACTCTTTAGAGACAACTAAACATTAGATGCGGGTGCCAGCGTATACGGGAAAAAACTGCCTACCCCTGTGTACTTCGGATTAATGGTATTTTTAGAGACCTCACTTAAAGAAGAGAATGTCATTTGGACCTTCTGCATGAACAGATTTGGGATATCAAATGACATTTACAAAATCTGTTTTAACTTCTTTCAAGAGTTGAATAAGGTGTGCCCTCCTGAAGTGCACATAATATTATGTATCTTTACCAGTGGTGTCCTTGATAATAAAGACCATAATCCTGAGTCGCCGAAGAGATTTTTCTCATTCAGCAGATGGAATTTCAGACGACTGTGCAACTTTGGCGAAGCAGACTGACATTCAAAACTCAGACACGACTTCTGATTCTTACAGGTTTGCTTTATTCTGTCATTACATTCAGTGAATAATAACAGAAGAAATAGAAGTAAACCTGTCTTGAAAAACTAATAGGGCGTTAGGCCATGGGTGATCACTGCTCATAACTAGACTAGATCTTATCACTAGGGCTAAATTCATGTCGGTCTGCCTCATGAGTTTGCTCAAACATTTAGAATCTTGTAAGTGCAAGCATTCTGCTGCAGTGTTGTACGCAATGGAAACTTAGTGCCACTGTACTAGAATCCCGTCATGACACTGACCAGTCTGTTTATGCAATAACAATAACAGATGTGCTTATAAAGATGGCAGAATGATTGGCGTCTGGTTTAGCCCGTTTTTGAACTGAGCGGTTTTAATTTTGCTGAACTGATGAGTCAGTAGAAAATGCGTGAGTTGAAAATCTCAATAAACGCCTTTGTGACGCACCTGGCCGACGCAGATATATAGTGTTGCATATCAATGGAAAGGGCTTGTTTTACCATGTTTGAAAAGCAATACCATTATGTTAAGCGGTATTCATTTTGCTGAGTTAGAGAGGCGGTGCACAGTGGGGTAACTGAAAATTTCAGTCCGTCATTGTGCCTCTTCTAGCCATCAGAGATATCAAGTGTTGCATGTCAATGGGAAGGTCTTGTTGGGCTCTGTTTAAAAATATGTATCGTTACATTAAGCGGTATTGATTTTGCAGAATGCCAAGAGGTTGAAAACTCGTATTTTACTTAAACAAAGAAGGATCATTACGGACCCCTACCAGCCACAGGAGGGTTCTGCCAAGGTGGGCCCACCTCATTTTCGTTATCACTTGGCATAAGGAACCTGTCGTAAAAGCGGTATGTTGGTATCAAAAAGTGCACGATCGATGTAACATCCTCCCCCACTAATGGGAATCTCTGCTGATATAGAGCTGAAAACAATATTAGCTTATCTAAGTCAGTCTTTTTTTATTTTTACCAGCAATAAAACATCAGTGTATAATGAGAAATCCTAACGAAAGCAAAATGATCTATTAGACTACACTGATGGTATTTTGCTAGGAAAAAATGGGAGTGATCCAGATAAGATAACTACATTGTATTCTTTCTCATTATGGCAACCTTTCAAATAAACATTCCTCTCCCAATTCTCAATAAAAGAAACAAAACAATTTAATATTATTCAAACTTCACATGGCAGCATCTCCAACTTTTCATAATTATTAAAATTGTATTGAATCATACTCCATTTGTTACACTTAATTATTCCCAATTTCAATTTCACATATATAGTAGCATCAGCTGGAGAGAATATGATATATGGTCTTCTCTTTTAATCCTATGGAAAAGAAAGCCATAACATCCCTGCTGAATGCCTTTGACAGGACTTAGGGTCACAGAATGCACAGTGGCAAAATGTCACTGGAAATGTTCAGATGTCCAGCAACAACAAAGATATGAGGATACTGGCTGGTGTGGTTAGCTAGTGGTTCTAAATGAGACATTAAAGACAGCATAACTGACAACATTAGTACTGTCAACAACAACACTGAAATCTACCACGTCTCACATCATGCAGTGAATGATAGTGCCACACTTCTGACAAAGGGGACAGCCAGTAATGACAACAAGAAAATCACATGAAATCTCTTAATACATGCAAAAGAATTTTTTGATCAGCCACTCGACTGAGCCTCTTCTAACCTTCCACAACCACAACATAAGAGTTTTTCTAGCCCACACAACCAGAACACATACAAAATATTATTTCTGGTCAACTGCGTGTAAAAAGTTAAAAAAAAAAATATTGCTTATGCTATTCTATAAATAAGATAGAGGGAGATTAAATGTCAATTAAATATGTCAAACGTACCAATTTCTGGGGCATTCCTTGGAAATGTTGACAGAAAATGCGACACCAGATGTGAAAGTAGCTATTTCCGTCTGGCAGAGGAATCTGATGAAACAACAGTAAAATATTTATAATAAATAATAACTACACGCGTGCTTCTGTCTGTCACACCGTCAAAATATTCGAGTGAACTGAATGGAAGACCAGGAACTCACTATGTATGCTTACACTTTTTCATGGCATACTCAGAATACTAATAGTTGTTTTACACACACAAGTCAAGATTCATGGGGAGGAGATTTACACTGTATGGATGCAGAATGACACTTTATACTTCCCATCCATACAATAAAAGTTTTACCATTTTACAAAGACAGAGAAGAACAGTGAGTGAAAGACAAAAACAAAAAAAGAATGAATGTGGATAAGGTTCCTTCATCTATCCATAAGTGGATCTTAAGTACTTTCTCCCTCTACTCTGCTTTATAAGAGCAACTGAAGTATCTGCAAACTCCCTACAAATGTCCCAAACCATTCCATTTGTTCAAAAAGCATTCTGTATCCTTCTTGTACTCTTGTATGAAAACACAAACATAACCTTTACTGGAAAAATATTCTCATCTGCATGCCAGCATCAGTCACAAAGAAGAAAAATCACAGGAACGAATAAAAGCTCTGGTCATCTTTGTGAGTTCTCAGATACAGTGCTTGAGTTGAATATAAAGCATTAAACTCATGTAATGCTATGTTTCCAAAGGCACCAGCAAACTGAGCAACATCATCAGGTAATGATCTGCTACTCCTTCTCTAACTATGTAATCTGTTGTCTAACCATTCTTATCACTACAGCACATTATATGTCATTCATGCAACTAGGCAGCCAGCGTCAAATTTATTCTACGCTCACATCCCCAAAAATGAAAGAGACAAAAACAACATGGAAATATGAATTATATTCACCTTGTTGTAAAATTATTTTACAATGCTGTGCAATGTCACATATCTCATCCATAATATACACACATAGAATAGTCAACATCATATCCCAACAGAGTATACAGTGCCACTGCCATTTGGAGGCACTGACCACTTGCATTCGACAATATATTTCCATCAGAGAAACCTCATTTTGACGAGATAGCACTTATCACTGGCTTCTAGTGCTGTATACAAATAAAACAAATGAAATCCATAACAAAATAAGTACTAGTCACCATAGTGCAGCATCCTGGTTCTTCCAGCTCTAAAACTAGGTACTAATTTTCAACTGAGTGAGGTGAGGATCAGGAGTTACATGTCTTTCCCAAGGACATAACAACATAAACTGCCTAACTCAGAGCTGAACCCAACTTGTGAGCCTTGCAGGCCAGACATTGTGAGAATGGCTCACAGGATCACAGCCACACCACCCCATCTGATGGTGGATTGAGCAAATCACTCAATCGGCCAAGCCAAAAGGGTATAATCACAAAAAAATATAAAACTAGTTTAACTGAAGTTGATGCCATCTTACAAAACAAATGTATCTACCTTCACTAGCTGGTTATCTTTCATCCTGTCCCCACTCAGGGAAATATGCTGTGACCAGGAAGTTGAGAATCCAGCCAGTCGGAACTGAATGGGGTTGAGCAGCACCTCATTAGACACCTGAGATGGGAGGTGGGTGCCTGGCTGGATGGTGTAGTGATTGTGGTGGTGATGATGATGAGGGTGACCTGAGGGATTTTAAAGAAGTGAAAAAAACATGAAACAGTACCATCAGACTCCAGTTCTCAAATAGCTGGCGTATAACATTATATCAATGGCCATCACATAAACTGACATACCTGTAAGCTCCAAGACCTTTTCATGAAAGAAAAAAACTGGAATGTGGAAATTTTACCTCAGCATAAAGTGATTTGTAGTTCAAAGAAGGCTGCATGTAAGAAACTTGAAAGTGCTGGTATTTCTGATGTCAAGAGAAAGTAAACATGCCTAAAACTTTCTCATAAATTCATGTAATATTACTTAAGTCAGATGGCTGATGATAATATGTTCAAAAAGTTTCAAGGTTTATTGGAAAAAATAAAAGCTCAGATCACAATATGATAACAATAATGCTTTGACATCTTACAATGTTATTTTGCAGCATGACATGAGATGACATAAATACTGCACTATGTTAACATACCTTACCACCAGTGTAAACATTCTGAAGCACATTTCATTCCCTAATCTGAAAACCACTATATGTCAAAGAAACCTCATCTTGATGAGATAGTACCTACCACTGGCTTCCAGTGCTGACTTGCTGGTGTTGCCAGAAGTGGTACTTTGACCCATTCTAACACTGATGGGCTGTGACAGACGGTTGCAGATGACCAGCTGTCCAAATACAGTAACCTAAGAACAGGAGGAAGATAACTGTTAGAAATGGTGTTAAGTGCTGAAATGACCATGCAATATCCATGGCTATGCTGTCTATTACGCAGGACTGAAAACTCACAGTGCAGAGCAAAACAGCAGAATGTCATCAGAGGAAAAACCTACTTTGCACAGAAATCAATCTTTTAGCCCATATTATTTCCTGACACTCGAAGAAGGGTGGCATGAGCCCAGGTGCCCCTCTGATTGCTACTGATATTTGGGAGGAAATTGGATGGTTCGAACCAGCAGTCTGCTTTGCCGCCTCACTACAATGTTAGCCTGAACTCCCTTTGTAACTCTACTGAGTGACATTCTATTGCTCACTTCACTTGGTCCAAAGCCACCACCAGGTTTTTTCGGCAACATTTGGCAGGTTCTTCAGGGTTTGTGAGCCTTTTCACTTATTCACCCCTACCAGTTTCATTGTGTCATTTGTTGAGGCACCACATATTTGAGGGTTGCCTGCGCAAAAGCGTTATCTCTCGTATATAGTTCATATAACGATACGGTCATTGCTAGGTACCCCTCGACATGTTGTCCTGCTGTGTTGTCTTGTTATCTGTTGTGCAGGTTGTCTGCTTACTTATCACAGTTGGACATGGAAAATGAAGAAATGGAGGACTAGTTGGCTAACAGATCAATATCACTTCAAGAGAGGAAGGGGATGGATAAATTGACAGTATCAAAGCTATGATGTAGACGTGCAAAGATGAAGAGGTAAATGAACAAAAATCTCCCAACAATCCTCTCACCTGCATCTGCAAGTTGGCCAGTCGCTTTACCCTCACAATGACCACATAGCTCTGATCTCTGGCCACCACACTGCGGACAGCTGTGCTCTCCTTGTCTACTGGAAAGGGCTCAGTCCATTTCCATGTTGGTTTGTCCATGCATAGATGTATCATCTAAGATGAACAGAAAATATGTGAATGCAATTACATCAGTGTGAAAGGTAATGAGGTGACAGTATAATTATTTCATGGTATGAGTAAAGTTCAATCTCTGAGAGGCAAACAGCTTTTCTTCCCCATTTTTTGAAAGTTGTGGGTCCCTTCTCTTTTGTTGACATTTTTTTCCTGCTTTACTCTTTCTTCATTTCTTGATGACATTTTCTGCCTGAATTTGTCATGGTTTTGAGGTCTTTGTGCCATAGATTTTAGCTCTTTGTGGCATAAAGATTGCAGCCTCATAATTGGACAAAAATATGGTATTATTATATCCTTCACCATGACAATTCAGTTTGTCCTTTGGACAGATATTATGTAGAATGGGCCCCAGATTTGTGAACCAGAGGGCAAATTAGTTTGCACTCTTTCCTGGTCTTGTAAACAAAATCTGGAGATTTGTTTTAAAAAATCTGAAGCTTGTGATGGAGGCTTCGGAAATGGGTACGGGCTTCTGTGCAGAACACTTCTTGTAAAGGAAATCAGTTAGATTGTTTACACCATTCGTTACATAGGATCGCAGCCTGAAAACAAACTGAAAGACCTATACTTTAAAATGTCTTTTTATAAGCTCAATAAATGCTGCAAACAATTAAAGAAGACTTATTGACTGTGGAGTTTCTTGTAAATGATTGTCGAGAGTATAATTCATAAGCTCCAAGAGGCAAATTGGAATAAGCCCTCATAACTTGAAGCAGTCTGTGGAGGGAATGCCAGCCCAATGCATGTTTTACAGGTCCATAAGATTCCATCAGTGCATCCGTACCTCTTGTATAAACTGATCACTACAAGTCTTTTGGTCAAATCAGTGTTCATGGCAGGCTGCTAACCTACAACTACCATGCAATATGAATATGTCAACTGGTGTACCAATATCCATTAGTGAATCTGAATCTGAAAATCTTTCTCACATCTTACCTGTGGACATGTGAATGATCTCCAGCTATAGGTACACATTTCTCTTGAATTGAGGACAATGTTCTCATCAGTCCCTGCCTGCAATGTGTGGAAGCAAAATAAAATTCAATAGTGACTTCCCTTGGAAGGGATTGTGGTGTCTTTCTTGTTGACAACATAGAGAAACCATGAAAAATCTTGAAATGTTTAATGCCCATGAGGTGTGCCTCATTTCACAAATGATATACTAACATGGAGCATGTTGCTAACCATTTTGCATCACTCCCATCAGCAGACAGGTTACATTTTGTTTAACTATTAGTTTCAGATACTTAACTAGGAATGGACAAAGTGGAGGAAGAGCATGTGCGATGTAAAAACATGAATCTCTAGTGAACTGTTTCCAAGTGACATTAACCCTATGACACATACAAATGCACCTAACTAATAAATGAGAACACAGAATTGCATGTTAAAACAGATAATGAGGTGCTAATGAACACTTCTTTTTAAAATACAGACTTCTACTCTAAGCGCTGCTAAATTTTTGAAGCCAAGAATACAATGGGGTCTTTCTGTAGTAAACTGTTGTACCTGGCCAAATCGAATAGTGGAGGAGGTATTGTTGCAGATGACGTAGTGATTGAAGATTAGATGTGGTCCTGATTTGGTAGGATTGAACTGTGGAAAAAAAAGAAAGAAATAAATAACCAACTCTGCTGATCAACTGTAGTATATACTGTTTTATGCTTTGAGATTTTACTGAATGTGACTGGGTTTTCTTTACCCTGACACTGCAGGAAAAAGGAAAGAATTGGTCAGGCAACATGACTGTTCAGCTATCAAACATGAGCTTGTCCAAAAAAATAAAATAGTTTAAGTTTGAGAGTGTTGGTTTATGAGTTTGTGCTAAAAGTAGGAGAGAGGAAGAAATAAGTAAGAAAAGCCAGAAATACTACTGTGATGAATGTATTCAGAGATCTGCATTAAGAATGAAAGTGCAAGGTTTGTTATTCAATCCAATAATGCAGCTCTCAGTCATTCTGTGTGCCACATAATCAATTCATGCACATGGCAATGAAAAAAGTAACTTATTGTATGCATTAGTGCAGTCATCAGTCATTCCCTCAAAAACTAGTAGAGCAGTCACATGCAATAAAATCTGCAAGGCAGTTCTCTCTTTTCAGCAGAAATGTTGGATTAAATTCAGTCATTCATGATATGAACTACAACTTCTTTTCAAGCTAAATCCCTGAGGTGAACCATGCAAGTGCTGCTGAATTCAGTATGCACCAAACTTTTGTCTACGCTGAGCCTAAGATGGCAAACATGCAGCTTTTGTCAGTCTATAAATCTGACTATCACTGAACTCAAAACCCACTCTTTATCACAATGGACTTCAACCTACTGACATTTTAAGTGAGTAAACTGTATTCTTGCATACACTGACTCAGTCCTCAATCAACCTCATTCATTCCAACTACAAATTTCAATATCAGCCAAGCATTTAATTGCAAACTGATGTCATTTCCATCAAAATGACTTATTCTCTTTCAATTCATTTTGTGTCTTACTGAAGACCAAGCAGCCACTGCCATATTCAATGTGTGCACTGTGCTCTTGCCGACACTGAGCCTCAGCTTGTCCATCTTGACATAACTGTTGATATCCGCACCCTAAAGATAGGAGCAGACAAATAAATGAAACAAGTTAACAAAAATAATTGTTTTCTTATTCTACACAGGAATATTGTCTTCATAACATTGACATAACAGAATCACACAGACAAACATAGTGATATACAGTGAAATAACCTCTGAAGACAATCCTTCACCCTACTTCAATGCAAATGCAAAAAAAACTTACTCCAACACCCTTACAACCTATTTACTTCATGACATGCATTCACACTGACATACACATTCACTCAAACACATAATAATCTCCACATACGTCTTGCAGCATCATTTCAATATCAAATAATTCTTCATAAAACTGTTTAGAGTCAGTTTTCCTTTCTACAGAAAAAGACCAAAAAGGCAACTTAAGTCAAGTCCACCTTTTGAAACCTCTGTATAGAGTATAATATTCTTTATCGTCCCATTTGGGTTATTCTCCCACAGCTTCCATAGGTTCCAAACATATGCACTACCGATTAACTAACAGAGAGACAATATGCAAAAGTTTTTTGCACCTCCTTTTTACACTGAATTTGGCATACATGGTCCTTTTCCATTAAATGGCAGAGTGGACATGAATCTGACAATTTTAGCTCAAATATAAGTAAAACGCCACTATAAAGCTATTATAAGTGGCAGAGATTTCACACTGAATATGAAACAAACACTTATTACACAATCATCAACACATGAGTACTTCTGAATCTGTAAGTTCTGTACACAGTGATATGACACTCATGCATCGCAAGTTTATCAGTTGGTAGTGGACAATGAAGGCCACAAAACACCTTGAAATTTTAACACACCTGAATTGGAGGATTTAACACGAGCAGTTGATGTTGAGGACGAAGACAAATGTAGCAGAGAACAGGAATAATCCTAACCAAAACTGCCCAAAATATCAGTATGTATCTGAATACCATTTAACATGTCTGAATCATCAACGTATAAAATTCAGTCAATCTAGAAGCAAAGATCTAAATGACAAGTAGATGAGACTACTGCTACCATTCTACTATACACGGAAATAGCTTACTAAGGAACTTCAAATTACTTCTTGAATACTGAACATTTCATCTGACGAGCTGGGACATTGTCAGATAAAAAAGCAGTCCTAAATAAAATGACTGCAAATACCTTGCTGTTACATGAAGTCTCCACATTCAGATCAATGTCAGTTGGTGCAAGCACATCAGCCATTGTTAAGTGCCCATACTCCATAATCCCAAGACTGCTTTGCATGGATATCTGAGGAACAGTTATTGATAGTTTCAATGAGAAAATGGCTACTACAGGAAGGGAAGTGAAAAGATAGTGATGACCGAATTATGAGGCAGTGAAATGAAATATTGTGATGAATATATTCAAATATATTTACTACAAAAATCCTTTGACCAAGCCTATTGCTATTTTGAATGTCTTACAAGTTTCCAACTGGTAGTTGATTTTTTTTTCCCATTGGATTCTGCCAATAAGGATTCTCAATGTTTCAAAAATTCCACATACCTGTTGTGATGCTTTGGTCCTGAGCCATATTTTTTTCATGAAATATTACTCCTGAATTGAGAGACTTCACAAATTCAAATTCTGAGTTTATGTAAATCAGCCATCACTGACCTGTAGTAAAATGCTGATATGCAAAGAATTACAATGTCAGACACTGACTACTGCACAGCAATCTTAGATCTATATACTCACCTTTATACTTGACTTTGATGCCACACCCGACACATGGGACACTGTGCCAGCCACATTTCCCACCCTGACCACAGCAAATATCTGCTCCTCTATCACATCAGCGCTTATCTGATACAAGGATAACTTCTTGGGAAGTTCTGTAATTAGATGTAAAAGTGTAAACAATGTTAATTCAAACCTTAGCCAAACATAGAAGCTAGACCACACTCTCACTGACTCCAACTGTAACAATGAACTTTTCACCTCACCAATGGTTTGTGCATTACAATTTTATTTTCGTAATGCCTTTGACAGACAAGCAAACCTGTCCTAGAAATGCGTATGACATATTAATGAATAAACGAACAGAGTATCTGAGGACATCAACTAACATGTGTATCTGCAATGCCCATCTCAATTATGAAATGGTACTACTCATTTACCTTATCAAAACAGCATTCAATAGTTTGAGAACTTAGTATAGATAAAAAATGAAAATTAAGAAAAGCTCTTAAACAGTCCAGTCCATGCTTATTCCTCACCTGAACCATTATACTCCATGTGATTGCAGACATGAAGTTCTGCAGCTGGGATGGACACTGACAACTGCAGGGATGGAATAAGAGATGGCACAAAGGCAGAATCTACACACATACACGCTGCCAGGGAGGCAGGTAGCACAGCTACATCTGAAGTGCATGTCCTGTCCGGTTACAAAAGAATAAAAACAGAAGTATATAATCAAGGTAGAAAATGGGTGTATTTGAGCTAATCCTAATGCTATCTGCAGCAAAGCTAAAAACACATTATGTCTCTACCTTCAATTCTCAATTAGTACTGAGTGAATCAAAGACAAATGGACAACAAGTGTAACAGCACACATCTCATATATTTGGAAATGTTCTCAGAAATTTAGTTGGTGAGTTTACAACAATATGCAACTAATGAACTAACCTGAAAATTTGTCAAAACAGCACAAATGTTTAAAAATTATAGTACCTGAGCATTCCAGATAATTTTTATATTCTCCGTGATGCCATCCATATTTCTTCAGATTATCAGCAAGGACTTTTGACATAAAATACATGAATGCATTCTTGCAAAAAATTGATACAGAATGAACTTCTCATACTTGAATAAATAAAATGCATGGATGAACAAACCATACACATTAACTATTAGGTGTGTATCAAGAGATGCCTAAAGGATTTCCTGTTTTTCCAAATTTCTTGTCAGCCATGGAGGAGTAAGGGACAGATGAGAGAAATGGTGAATGCTGATTCACAGTTCTTGTAGGTTCAGCTTTCCCGAAAGTCTCTGTAGCTAACTGACAAAAACTCAGACAAATAAACAAAGGATCTTACCCTTCTTCTTCCTGAGAAAATTGCAGCAGCACCACTCTCCATTGTCTGGCAAGAATGAGCTCTGATATGTTGACAGGTTTGGGTTCAGGTAAAACCACTGTGACTGGCTCGTTCTCTGACAAATGAAATTCCGTCACATCCACAAAGTCAGCTCGCAACTCATCCCAGTACTGAAGAACACATGGAACCTGTGCAAACAACAATCATATGTTTTTTGTACTTTAATAACATACTCTCCTGTATATGCTTTAAGACAGTTAAATAATTAAATAATAATGTACAATGTTTAGATTGTGTGGTTTACTATTAACTTCGAGAAACTTATATTCAGAAGGGACATGTAATTTCCTGCTTCATTTCCAAATGAAGTATTTGGATCTATCAGTTTTCATTTTCATTTCCAAAATCCAGTATTCAGACCCCATGGTTCTCCTTAAGATATTAAACTCGATTCCCACCATCCCGAAATGGGTACCTAGTAACAGGCAATGAAATGTAGAAGGGGAAGATATTACCCTTTTGCAGAGGTTGTAATGCATATTACTTGGCGTGCACTTATCACCAATGAATATACTGGATTTCTGTGCTGAACTGCACCACTAATATGCTGAATAATGCATTTTTCTCCCTCAAGGGTGATGACCTTATAGCATCTATAGTTTGCAAAAGCATCTGTTGGTTGACATCAGATTTTATCTATATCTTAGATATCTGTAGGCATGATCTTATGGAGGCTATTCAGAAGTTTGTTTCTAAATACAAAGTTACTTCATTTTTCATCAAAATGTACATCTAATTCCTCAGAATTCTTCGTCAAGACAGGAAGATTAAAGCTCAAATGTGCCTTCTTACCGTGACACTCCCTGATGTGCTGCTGTCCAGAGACAAAGTGCTGGATGACAAGCTGAATGGTACAGGTGTCAAGTGGATGCGTGTGATGACCCTAGGGTGAGGGTAGCACCAACTCATGCTGCTGTTCTCCCTAGCCTCTGTGTCTCCACCACTGAAGATGATTTCATTGGCTTCTGGCTGGAGAGGACCTCCTTCTGAAAAAGAAGAAGATGATGATGGTTGTAGTTCAGTTATAAAATACCAAAAATCCATCTATAAACTGCTCAATGTGAATGTATTTTAAATAAAACATCATTCAAAAGACGTAAAAGATATTCATAATAAATTCCATAAAATAAAACGTGGTGCAATGTAAATAGCTCAAACCTAAATGACAAGGCAACTATGGGAATGACTGACTTGACTTCATTACTATCCCCCAAGCTAGGTGGCCCTTTTCGTAGGTAACTAAAACAAAACTCTGAGAATGTGTAAACGGATTACAGGTGCAATACTGAATTTTATCGAAGGAAAAATTACACATATAGAAATGAGAAACTTGTGTAATATTGCACAACTTTTAAGTGAAATTAGAGGCAGTGGATATTTTTGCGGTTTTCACCTAAATTCGTAGAAAAACACACAAAAGGTAACTATACACATCAGTTCTCTTTATTTTTTTAAACCTTTTTTTAAAACAAAGAATGTGTATAGCAACAAAATACAATTCACGGAGTTTAATGCATTCGTCTATGATGCCTTTCGGTGCGCTAGGTATTCTTTTGCTGCTGGTGCGTTGCCTGCCTGCCCATTTGTAAAATGGGGTGTTAGTCTTGTCTGGTTATAATGTGTGCAGGTAAGGAGGTCTACAGACCTATTTGGCTTTACTTAGTGATATCTTTATCATTCAGTTATTCTGCTTATTACTTCATAATCACAGAAACCAATTAATAAACAGCTTTACTCACCTATCTATTCATTGCTGACCCAGCACAAAAACACATCATGATCTCTCCCTGATCCACACACACAAAAAATCTTACATGAATTCATTATGACTGCGAGATTCAAGTGTGAAGACTGCAGTGGATGAGTATGTAGGCTCAAGATAAGAAAACAAGGCTATAGACAAGAAAAGTGCCAAACATTTAACTCTTATTACAAGTCATTTAGGTATCCAATTTTGATACGCTCTACTGTCCAAGACCTTGACATGTTATTTGGCAACCACTGCAGAGATCTGGTGACCCTTACCTGACTGCTCTATGAACTGGAAGCCCCCACACCTTAGATCGTCATGGCTCCTATCTTGCACAAAATCTGCTGCTGTTTTTGATGATGATGATGCTGATCTAACATCGGACTGGCTCTGGCTGGCTGTTGCTGTGGATTCTGCAGTTGGATGTCCTTTGTTTCCATGGAACAAGTTCTGCAAAGGAAAGTATTAAAACCTGTAGAAAAACTAAAAAGGAATTGAGGGAGCCTCCACAATTAAGAGGTATTAACTGGGCTCCTTATGGACCAAGGTGAAAGAGGCTAAATCAAAGGCTTAAGAAAATAATAGTTGTCACTTTTCCACTATTTAGCAGAACTGCTACTCTACTTTTTCTTATTTACCAAATGCACAAACAGCAGAAATTCTATACATAATTTTAGTTCTTCTCTTATATTGTTAAGTGTGTATCAAGCTTTCCAATCAGGATTCCTGCCTTCCCAAATTTCATGTCATCCATGAAAATGGAATGGAAAAGATAACAGAAATGATGAGAGATGGCTGATATGAGGCCAAAAAGGAGGATTTCATACACATAACCAAAATGTCTAGAAGACCAAAGAGATGAGCAGTAATACAGTAATGATCCCTTACAACATGTATTTCAGCAGAGCAGTCCATAACATCAAATTTCTGAGGTATTTGGGTTGTGCTAAATAATTTAGCTCAAAACTTACGGGACTCAGGACCGGAGTACTGCTACAAGTAAATGGAATTTTCAAATACAGTTAAACATGGCCTGGCAATCACCTATACAGTGTAACCACCTACTGAGGAAAGAGTTTTCGGGATATTTCATATCTCCTAAATTTTAATCTCCATATCATGAATACCCTTTCTTGTGTCCAAAATACTATAAAACATAAGGAAAAACACTATATAAGGTGAATACTAATCGACATCATATGGGCAATTCAGACGTTTTGCAGCTGTTCTGATAGTTAAGGAAGTTGTTATTCTAGTCTGACAATGCAATTTGTCCTTTTACTATGCCATACCATAGCCAAAAGGCTGCAACTAAGATATTTTAATTTGGAAACAGAGAGGAATGATCTTCTTTACACTTCAATCCCATAAAATGAATCTACATAAAGCGACCACCTCTATATGGTAACTACAATATGAGGAATGAAAAGTAGCTGCCATACAGAGGTTCAACTGCACATGAATCATTGACTTTATTAAAAAAATCTGCTCTTCATTTTTCTTTTCACAGCTGCTCTTATCCATTCCCTGCGGGAAACAAATGCAGAAAACAAGCAATTCATTTGTGTAACTCACCTCTATCATCTTGCCCACTCTCTTGCTCAGCTCATCAATACAAAAGACATGTTCCTGCCCCAGCTTCAAAGAAACCAGGCTGCTCTCTGTCACCAACAGAATCTAAGCCAAGAGAATGTGAGAAATTAGGAGCATGAGCTGAACTCAAAGACTGAACCAATTGCAGTTTAAACTTGCTCCAATGCATGACCTAATCTCCTAATGTCATCATATAGTAACCCCTACGATGTGGCATATTGATTTGGACATCCAACTATAACCAGTGCCAGGAAATGAAAACATTTCTACAAAATCAGGATATCAGCCTGGGGATGAATTCATTAACAACAGAGAAACAGTGAAACTATTTACCTGTGGCATAAATTCTGAATCTGAGATTGGGATCCATGAAAGACAGGCATCCATGCTGACAGAAAATGGACCAATCAGCTGTCTGTATTTTCTCTCAAAGCATGTCTTGGCTACAATATCCTTCAGTTCTATACGAGATGTCACAGAGGCATTGTGCTCTGAAAAGGAAATCAACAGTTGCATGGATGGATGGATGAATGGATGGATGGATGGATGGATGTTTGGATGGATGGATTGCTGGATGGATGAATGGACGGATGGACAGACGAATGGATGGATGGATTGATGGACAGATGGATGAAGAGTGAGCGGATAGACAGTTGAAATAAACAAAAGAAATTAACAGAATAAGTACAAATAGGTGAACTGACAACAGATGGACAGAGAGAAAAGACATAATATACTTAAATGACCCGAATCATAACACATCGTGACAAAATGTCTGTGAATGAGCAAGAAACCTGATTCCATCAACAGGTCTTCCAGACCTGCCAACCTCACAAATTAAAGATCTGGAAGTGACCAATAGAGGAGTAAGATTTGATGACCAAAGTCAGGGTTATGCATGAAACCAGAACCCAGGAACATCAAGAAAGATGAAAACAAACAAGCCAGAGAAATTTACTAGTCTAAAGCAAATCATCCGTCCAGTCAAAATGTCTTTCTCAGATACAATACACTTCCCATTCAAGGGAAGTCGATCTACTGCCAAAAAGAAATGGCATGTTGACTTGCTGTCATCTATTTATCATAAATTGATTTTGCAATATAAAATACAGAAATATCTGTAATGCAAATGTAAGTACTCAGTGAGGCAAAACCAGGATTCACTGGGTAAGACTGAGGTGATGGGCATACATTGAAAAATCTCGAAGGTTAGCATGTTCGATATCTTACCTGAGACATCCCTTGTGAAATCTGCCTCCACAGCCACGCCTTCCAAGGAAAGGACTGCCCCGACATAAGGTTCACTGTCACTCATCTCCATGGCAACCACCACTTGGGCTGAACTTATCTCCACCCTCTCAGCAAATGACATCATGTCTGTTAAAAAAGGTTTGGCCAAGTTTTCATGGACTTGTAAATAATTAAGATAAGATATAGTCCATGTCACTGTAAAATATTTGCATTCTTGTGAGATTATTCTCTTGGCTTAGCATATGTGAGGTAACATCATAATTCAGTGACGTATTGGATTTTCAGGCTTTACTGAAAATGGTCAACAAAGGGGAAGGTCTTGACATGCTGTTCATGGTGTATGACATATAAGTCTACTCTGCTTACTCACAAAAAAACTGGATAATAGCAACTTTCACTTAATTGCAACATTTTCTGTGTAATAAATGGCCAGATTTCATACAAAGTGATCAGACACTGATAATTCGTTTTAATTGTAACTTTGTGCAACTCCGGAAGAGTTGCAGTTGAGTGAAGTTGACAACATTTATGTAGCACGGCTTCCATCCATAATATCATTGTTCTATCTCCAGCCATCAATCATTGTGTGGTGCTCTAAACACTGACATTTGTGACATACTACTCATTTTGTAATAATTATTATGCCACTAATTGATATCTGAGCAACTGAATGAGTCATTTCAATTAGTCTTTTAAAAAGGATCAGAATTTCCAAGCTTTATCAGAACTAAACCGAACCACTCCTGGTCCCCACAAAAAAAGGTAACAATATCTGGCCATACCAAGACTGAGTATAATACTCACCAAACTGACTACCCTTATCTCTTTTCCCCAGTGTTGCCCTACTGACTCCATCCAGCTCAGAAGTAGCTGAGGGACTGTGTTTGGGGAACATTTCACTGATCTCTGATGAAAATGCAACTACTTGTTCCAATGCAAGCTGGCTTAGTTTAAACCTCACTGGCCTCTCAATGTGAATACCAATGGTATCTGAAAAAACAATTTAAGGAAATCCCAAAATCAGTTTACAAAATAGATCAATGTGTCTTAGCACCAGGACTGACATCACTGCACCTGGAACATACCAATAGCTGCTCTGCCCTTCTCAGTATTTTGTCCAGGTCATGAGAATTGGGGGAAACATTTCCCCCTTGCCATAAATTTGAGAGGGGATTTGTAATTTTTTAGAGAGATTTTAGGTTTT
Organism: Ellobium chinense; assembly: GCA_033807755.1. Lineage (NCBI taxonomy): Eukaryota > Metazoa > Mollusca > Gastropoda > Ellobiida > Ellobiidae > Ellobium > Ellobium chinense. Next base: position 1,274,405 of record JAWQUT010000107.1, read on the forward strand.
CTTAAGGAAAGTAAACTTTGGAGTGTGGGAGAAAAGGGAAGATCTATGTAATTTTCGCAGGGAATATGAAATTAAGGTGAATGGCCTGTTCAGTAAAAACACTGCCTTCTACCAAGCGGCCAGTGTACTTTTATTAGTTGAAAATCATTTTGATCTAGCATTTATCTGTCCCTAGATATAATTATCTGAAGTGGAAGGGGTCACCCCTTGCGATGGAAAAGAAATTCTGAGAAAATTATCATTGAAGAACAAATTTATACCATATATTAATTTAATACACTTCAAAAAACTATAATTTACCCACAATTACTGACCATTCAAGTCAATGTTTTTAAATAGAGAATTGTTTTTACTCTGAATTTCCACAACAAAGAAAACTCTAATGTCATATGGCCTCAAGCATCTTTAGAGCCTTGTATCTTATTTTCTATTCTGGTGACATACGCTTCCTTTTGACTGGCTCCAAAATAAAATGTTAAGACAGTGAAAGCAGAGTAAATAATATGTATTAGTTATACCAGGAATAGTTGCAGCTTTCAGAAATCTAGCTGTGAGCAATGAAGGTGGAATTCCTGTGTATGGATGGGGCTGACCTGCTCTTGTTTCTAGCCAGTGTACATTGAAGTCAGCACAGTCTGGGATCACATGGTAGTCATCAACTGTTGACAGACAGATGAAATAACACAGAAGGACGGTAAGCCATGCAAATTCCAGAAGGTAAGCAAAAAATGTACCACATCAACAGAAATATGAGTCATTCTGACTGACCTTATTTTACCCAATACCGAGGTAACATGACTGACTTTTTATGCAGGCACTAAAAAGAAATTTTGATGTTGCAGGTCAAAGCTTTCTATATCTGGATTTTTGGCTCATAATTTTCTTCTCGCATTTCATGATGTAATCCAAAGATTTATAGTCCCTACATGTTCCTATAAATTGACAATAAAGATGTTTCTTATGTCATCTGTACTGTATTATGTACTGCTTGAGGTCAATTTCTCAAATTCTTGTGTCTGGTGTGGATCACCCAAGAGCTTCTCAAATGCCAAAGCTGTTTTTCAAGATATCTGAATGAAATTTTGAACTCTAGTACCATACTTTTTCTTTTTTTTTCATGCACCAATAAGAGATTTGCCCCATTTCCATTTTAGTGGTGAAATAAATGAAATTTAATGTTTAAAGTTAAGAAAAACAAAAATGTGAGGGCATATGTACATGCATGCACAGTATCTGTTGAGGTCTGGGCAAGCTAGTCTTCTGATGCTTTTGCCAGCGCGGCTAGACACAGTACTAACATATTTTACAAAGTCTGTCCAAAAAGTAAGGGGAAATGAGAGCCCAAGAATGGACGGCCTTACAAATGGATGGATGAACAGATGGATGAACAGACTAATGAAGAGATTGATAAATAAGAGATAAAGATCACAAAAAGGTGTAAAGAGATTTTCATGACCACTGATCACACATCTGACTCACCTGCTGATACATGCCTGTCTGAAGCCCCCTTGATCAGCACATCATAACAAGAAACCTCTATTTTCATGTCCTCTGAGCTGTGATGGGCCAGAATGCAGTGAGGCTGGGTCACGTACAGATAAACAAATGGAATGATGCACACACTCCCTTGGGGAATCACCCTCTTCAAGCTTTCTTCCGATACTTGCTGGAAGACAAAACAACATGAATATAATCTTGAGAAAACCATATCAGCACATAAAAGAATATGCCGCAGAACCTCATACTCATATACTTGAATTTCAGTACACAGGAAATGAAAAGATGAGAGATAAGAAAACTGAGATGGAGTGACCACACATTGCTTGCACATTATCAGGAAGATCTTAATAGCTGCTCAGGACTTGATCACTGCAAAATATCTTATAAGTGGTTTTACATAAGTAGCTCATTGACTTAAGGGCACGTGCGGCAGAACTAGGTGGTTTTCATCAATAAAGGGAACTTTGTTATTTTGGGGTGAAAATGGGTCACGTAGAGCCAGGAAGGAAGATAAACGGGGTTTTTTCACAATTTCCTCCCTCCGTTGCTATGGAAAAGCCAATTGTTTGGCCGCCATATTGGAAAATATGGAGGACTTTTGCATAACTTTGAACCCTTCAATCTGGAGAACAATACATGGTAGGATGCTGGTTTTTTTTTCCATTTGAAAGTTCACTTTATTTAAAATAGAATGTCACGGGCTTTTTTGGATTTCTTGGATAGTTTTTTTTAAAATAATTTTTTTTAAAATGTCATAAAAAAACATTGAAAATTTTGAGAATTTTCAACTTTAAAAATTAAAAACAAAAACAAAAACAGAAGATATCGAAAAAAGTCCATAACATTCTCAAAACAGGGGCTTGGGGAGTTGTTATGCAAAATTTTATGCAAATTGGACCAGAAAAAAGTCAGATCAAAGGGATAGAGTGATGAAAACTGATTTTGAGATAACTGACGATAAAGATTACCCGACAGATGCATTTAAGAAGGGTGATCATTTCCTTTTGCATCAAAATAAACTTTTTTGAGACAGATATCATGAAAAAAACTTCAGGATTCGATAAAGGACATGTCGCTGTTTAAGAAACTGCCTTAAACTTATTTCACACAATTTTTCCCAATTTTACCCCTACAGGGTGCCGTACTTGCCCTTAACGAGCCAAATAACATTAAGACAATAATTATAACCCATGAATACCAGCTCTTCAACAATTGTGAGCCAAAGTTTAGTAAATCTCTTTCAAGGATTATGATTTAAGATATATATATACAGACCAGGTGATTCTCTGGTAAATTCAAACTCAATAAACACAGTTTGGTTTACCAATCACACTGTGAACAATAATGAACCACCAGTATCAAAAATATCTTTGAAAATACTTTTGTAAGATGGTAACATTTGTGTCCATAATGCTAACATAAAGGAATAGGGCAGGATTCTATTCTAGAACAAAAAAACCCCCAAAAACTGAGTTCTATGGCATATGACCACTGCGGACTTTTGATGACATTTAAACCATTACTGGTAAAGAGGAATCCAAATTAATAAATCTGATAAAAGACTCACTTTCATGAAGTTAAACACTGTGAATGGTTCATCATTTACATCTGAGCTTTCTTCCTCAGTTTCAGGCTCTTCTGTGTCATTGCCACCATCAGTACTGTGTCTTAAGGGCCCATTTTTTAGAACAACTCCCAAATTATCTCTCGCGACAACAGCACTGTGGCCTTCAGCCTTGCTTTGACTAGGGATTCTCTGAGAGGCATGCCTTTCTCTGAACAGTGGCATCTCCAAGGTGAAATCTTCCTCCAGAATCTGTGCCAAGAAGATATAGACCTTTACAGTGAATGGCGAGGGGCATGCAATACCATGAAATCACAGGTCTGAAACTTATATGCAAAAACTACAGTCCCATTTAATTACTTTTCCTGCCTTTTTCCTCTAACACACTTAGTTCTACCTCCCCATAACGGGACAATAGTTGTTTTTTTTTAAAGTCAGAATTGAAGTTCCTTCTCATTATAAATCATACCTATTTTCCCTGCATCCTCTTCCCACAGAATTACTATGTGATACGAATTACTATGTGATAGACTGAAATCTTCCTAGCTCTCTAAGCACCACAATGTGATGTTTACCTTCAACTTCCTATTTACAGTGTTAGCACAAACTCTTGAGACATTCTTTGACATTAACACTAATAGCACTGNGGGGGGGGGCACGCATCATTGTATTCCAAACACCTGATGCCAATGACCAGTTACATTCTGATTAAATTCTCCCATGTAAGTCATGCACCTGGTCAAGCAGGCTGCGAGTACATTAATTCAACCTTCATGCTCCATAGACTGGCACCAAGATTGACCAGAGAATTTAGCTGAGTAGAGGGGCCCAAGTGAACAGAGGTGCTCCTCACATTACAAGGGTTAAACTTTATCCTTATATCTTCACCTTCTAACAACCAGCAAATTACAATGAAGACCCTCATCAGCCTGAATTCCAGAAGAGCCAGTCAATAATTTTGCATTTGTGGGCAAGTGGAATATAAAGGAATTGGGACTGTTCATTAAGTGTATGGGATTTTAAGTACAACAAAACCTTCTCAAATTCCAAGACACCAGTTTGTAATTCTGAGTTCATATGCAAGCTTTGAAAAAGAAAATGAGGGCCATGGGATCTGTTCATTGGGTGTGTGGTTTTTCAAACACAGTAATAGTTGTAACTTACAAACTTAAATTCCAGAAACCAGGCGTAGAAATTTAAGTTTGTGAGTTATTCAACTTAGTGAGGCAAATTTAGTAAAGTGATATAGAGCAATTGACCAGATTTTTGCAAAAAAAAAGAAAATGGCAGGACATTTGAGCTGATAAGGTTCTACCATATATAATCCTGTGCTGCTGATCATCAACAAAGAGAAAAGTCACAAACCTTGTGTGTATACACTGTGAAGGAAATCCGGCCAGCTGTCACCAGGATATCTATGAGTGGCATGGTAGCAAATGATCTTGACAACTCATCCTCAACTTTGGTGTCTTTCTTTCCTCCATCTGTTGTTCCTGCTACTTTCCTTGTTTCAGTGGCCTGACCTGAAGCTTGGGACCACTGCCTCTGTGTCAGCTGCCGCTGACCTCGGTCCAGGGTCAAGGTTGACAGGTCACTCTCCACTCCACTGTCTACCCCTCCTGTCATGTCCAGTGGTTGTTGACTTCGCTTCCTTCCATCCAAGAAAAGCAGAGGTGATGGAGGAACATGGGCTGCCTGCGACTGTGTTTGAGGTGATTTGGACATGAAGCACTGAGAGAACTGGGTCGTCACCTCTGTGAGAAGCTTGATCTGGCTGGTACTCAGAAATAGGTCAAGGTCAGAGGTCAAGTTGAGTTCAGAGGTGAATCCACAGATCAATCTTGCCTAGATATTTTGATGAAAGGAATGGTAAGATGAAATCAAAACATGTAACTGCTCAGCCCAAGTATGAGTCTACCAACTAACTCTTGAAAAGTTCAAAAGTACAAAAGCCAGACTGACTCTCTGATTAGGTTAAATGGCAGTTGAAAAATCAGAGAGGTGTAGGGCTGACAGTTACCAAAAGATAAAAACTGTTGCATGGATGTGGTATTTCATGCACAAATTTTAGAACCAGTCTGATGCAATGTATTACGACTTTTGAACAAAACATAAATATGAAAAATGATTAACAAGCAAAAAATGTGATCTCTTAATTTAATTCATTATAAAAGTATTACGTTTGTAAGAGATTTTCTACATCACAAAGTCAAATCTTTGGTTTAAAGTTCAATGAACTATGATAATCATATAAAACTTACCCTTTTATCAGACAGATAGCTATCCTGCTTTGGAATGTATGTTATAGGTGGGGCCAATACAAGGCAGAAGTCAAGGGGTGTGACAATGGGGATTAGTTTGATGTCTTTCTGTTCTTGGGCAGGGCTGAAATAAGAAATGAAATAATACAATTTACTGCTCATATTACTTGGTTCACGGTGTAATTTCAAGGTCCACCTGACTAATAAGATAATAAATAATGACGGATCTGTACTTGTAAAATTCTTACTTAATAATGGAGTATACTTATTATCTGAGTACTTAATATTGAGGTTCCACTGTATGAAGGCAAAAAGGCAAACGCAAATATACAAGACAGGCATTTATAGCACAAGAAAGAGAGGGAAAAACGATGAATGAAAATACTTTCAACATGTTTTTTTTCGACTTAAGTTTAGAATTTTTGTACTAATGTCAAAAAATCTTAATTTCTCTTCACCAGACAGCATTCCTCAATTTCAGAGACTTCTCTGAACAGTGGCTCCTGACAACCAAGAGAAAGGATCACCTACCTGTCCATGAGGAATGTATTCCAGTCCAGGGCAGGGATCTGAACCATAGATCCTGTAGGGGACTTCCTACACTGTTTCACCTCATTCATCACCTGCTCCCACACACCTGAAAATAATGATGGCTTGTCAGTGACAAACAAATGGGAACTGTGACAAAGGACAATTGTTGTTGTTGTTGGCATCCTTGTGTCCAAAGATATAGAACAAGGAAATGCCAATATCTTGTGACAATACTGCAGTATAATCTTGAAGATCTTCCATGGCTGGATGAAACATATAAAGGTCTAGAAAAGTAAAGAGTCATTCTATAATGTTTGTCTTTAGCTATTAAGAATAGTGATACTGACCAATGATAAATTGGCTGCCAACCGCAATTTTTGCAAGTAATCTGTTGATTCATCCCAAGCAAACTTGCAGACGAATGTTTGCAAATAACAAAGTGACCCAATAAATTAGCTACAGCATCACCCAATTCATGTCTGTTAACTTGGCCTACGTCATCAATCACATTGATTTCAAGAATCATCAAGAGAGAACATCCAAACCCAAGGTATCTTAACTGTGTTTGTGCTCTTATTGGTGAACGACCTGGGGCCAACTTATAGTACAGTAATGGTTAATAACCATATAGTGAGTGAATACAGATACATTTGCCGTGACTTAAATTTAAGATATGACTTACCATAACATATTTTACTACCTCAGAACTGTTCTGATTAAGTGGCACTGTGTTTTTCAGCAAAGCTTACCTGTAGAGATTGTTACACCTTTGACATCCACCTGATATTGTCTGTCCTCTATAACAGCTCCAGGCTGGTGAGTGAACCCTGACTGGACAGCATGCAGGTAGATCTCTTTCTCTTGGGCTGTCCTAGAGGTATACAGTAAAGCTGAGTCAAAGATCAAGTATCCATTTGACACTGATACAAATTTTTTTTCAACGATTCCACGACAACCATGCAAAACAGAAACAGGTGGTTTTAACCCATATTTGTCCAAAAATATGCAGACTGTAACTATGATAGTCAGTCTGAAATCTTTCAACAATAATACTTAACCAAAAAAAACCCAAATTTTGTCATTGTGGTCATATACATTCCTATACAGTTTTACATGCCTCAATTTCCTGCACAGATATTTGGTTGAATGAAACAAACCACTATGAAACCTCTGATTGCAGCCTAGGTGATCACACAATTTTATGCGAGGGAACAACTTGTATATTATAAACTGCACTAGATAAATAAACACTAGCGATGAACAGGAACAGACAGGTACCAGAGAAGGCAACAACTGATGGCAAATATTTTGGACACTTGTGGATGATTCATTCCAGTGTCATGTGCAGTTTGGCACATGAGGAGCTTAAAGACTTTGTGGGCATTTAAATAGTGTAGTACAGTCGACTCCGCTTAATCGCCCATCCTCGGGATCACGGAAAAAGTGGTCGATTAAGCGGAGCGGCGATTAAGCGGAGGAAGTAATTTCGGCCATATTTTTGGTAAGAAGATTAAATTTCTTTGATGTCGTGGTTTGATATCGTGCATTGACACATTCTTGTCGCCAGACTCAGGACAAACTCGAGTTTGACGGTGTTGTAGCGCACAAAATGTTTGATCTCAGCGGTCTTTCTCATTGGCCACCTCGCAATAACCCAGCAGACAATAAGGAGTAGGATGGTATGGTCGGGGTAGACCGTTCATCCACATGACACGTTCTCTGATCTAACCGAAATCCACCAGACAGGCGCAATCAAGGCGTGGGGGGAGGAGACAGCTTTCGGCGCAATAGCATATCGGACGGACGAAGGCGGTGATGCGTAGCGTGGGACGAAGGGGGACAAGGGGAGGGGGGTGGAGAGGAAAGGCTTATCACACCTATTTCGGGGTGGCAGCTGTCACTCAGTCAACCGGTCTGCCAACCGTCGCGCAGTTAAACTGTCTGTGTACATTGTTTGTTTGTCAACTGTAACCCTTAAACCGCTGATCTTTGAATTCATGGGCGCTGAAGAGTGGTCGAATATCCGGTGTGAGAGGCGATTATCCAGTGACTTTTATATAGAAAAAATTCGGTTCCCTAGGAAACGAGGCGATTAAGCGGAAAAGGCGATTAAGCGAAGGGCGATTAAGCGGAGTCGACTGTATTTCTTAATGTATCCATGAAGTTAAACAAATATATCTCTACCAACTTCAAACCAAATTCTTTGTGATCTCTAAATATTTCACTGTGTCACAATTTAATCTGCACGTAGAGCCAACAGCATCCTTGAAAAGCATTCAAAATGTTACAAGCTCAATGTTAATGACTTTTCATGATCCTGCATGTCAATGACTTTCTCTAGTTTAAAATATTCAAGTGCTTACCTTGGTAAAGGATTGTCTGCATGCGGCTGAAGTAAACAACTGTTCATCTGTATCACCAACATATCGTGGAGAAGGGTGGAGCACAAACTTTCTAGGGGCTGAGGGGCTGAGCCCTCCATGCCTTCACCTGCAGAAGCAGTACCTGGAGGATGTGATGACAGTGCAGCTGTAGGCAGATTTGTGCCTTGATGGAGAATACCTCCTGACACTGGTTGTGTTGTCAGAGCAGTCCCCTCAGCTGCAATTTCTGATGACCTCGGAGGCCCTGACGATTCTGAAAATGCTCCTCTTGATATATCCTGGGCCACTACCTGATTGTCCACTTCAATATCAATAACAGTAGATGGGGTAGATGTTTCTATAGTTACGGAAGGCCGCTCTTGTTCCACAGTCCGCCTATCTTCTACTTTGCTCTTTGAAAGAACTTGATCAGGAATGGTTGACAACGGAGACATTTTGTTGGATTTGGGGATAAAAATGCGTAGTAACCCCACATCAGCATATAAAAGGGGCAAGTTGTGAACACTGGCTGACTCCAAAGGAGCATCATTTACTGGAATGGTGCATTGTGAGGGAATGTCATTTTTAATACTTGGAGAATGAGTTCTCACTTTCTGTTCTCCTTTGCCTAACCCAACTACCATGTTGATCAAGACACCCAGGAGCTCTGGTTTCACAACAATATCAAAAGGTTCTGTCTTCACACAGATTTCTGACAAATACTCATGAAAATAAAACTGAAAATTGTCATGGCGGACATCTCCACCAACTTCACTTTCATTTGTGGGATTTGCAGGGTCCACCTCGCTGACACTAGGGAGCTCCACATTGGCTTTCTTCAAACGCTTCTTCACATTCTTGCACAGAGCTTGCGTGAATGTGATGGACAACACACCATGTTTACTGTCTCGGCTCATGGTTTCCTGATGCTGGGGAAATGCAGCAGGAGCATTGTTGTGCTCAGCCACCCATATTTTGTTGGTAATGGTGTGGAGGTGGCGTGGGAGCTGTCTGTTGCAGGACAGCACGATCCCCTCTGGGTCAGCCCAAGACCATCTGCCTTCTTGGCTGTCAAGGATAACAATGAATGACAGTAAGCATATAACGACCTTATTTTTTCATTCGAGACAAGGTTATACAACACTGACAGCTGATAATGACACCAGTGTCAAGAATGAAAATACACAGCTGTTATTTGCATTCCATCACTTTTCTCTCTCATTAAAAACATCCTAAAGCACCAGACATTTTTTAAATTAAGAAAATGAAGTTTTGTAAGGGAGATAACTGAAATATTTATATCCTTTCACAGTGTAATGCTTTGCAATGCATGTAGACTAAAGTAAATCTTCATTACAGTGTACATACTAAAGTTTGGAAAAAAATATAATTATTACTGAGCTTAATGTTGAGATTAACATGTATAATGAAACGCTATGATAATAATTAATTTATTAATTTATGCATGTTAGATTTAAATTAATATCAAGGTTTAATTGTATTCATTTGACCTCAGATTTTCTAAATTTCTACGAGTGTGTCTTTCTCAATTCACATACAGAAATGGACGAACGGAAGGTGGCTTAAAAATGATAGAATATTATCATCACCAGCCTGCTTTGCTCTATAAATCCTCCAGATCAAGAAACAAAGCAAACAACAGACAAATCTGCACTTGCTCTACACAAACCTTTTCTTTGCATGCTGAATACTGATTGACCCCAATGTGACCTTTGCCTTGCTATATACATTCTGGATGTCTACAGAAAGGTCAAAGTGGTCTAAGGTCAAGGTCACTCCATTTTCTGGAAATAAAAAAAATAATGCATTCACACTTGACAAATGCGAGAAAATATGTGCAAATAATATAGACTACATACTTATAGAATATGCACTTGCACAACTATAAACTTTTCCATTTTAAGTTATTCTTCATAATTTACAACATATTTTTCAATCTCATGACTGGATCAATGTCCCACAAGGGCATTTCTTGTTCCCAACCAGTATCACACTGTCCTTATTTCCATTTGTCCCTTTTACTTCCACTCAGTAGTAGAAAAAGTTTGGGTTTCATCCTGCTAACTGGTCCAGGCTTTCAACTACTTTAGTAAGCATGCTAAGGAGTTCAACTACGAATGCTCCTCACACCATAAATGACAGCGACGCAGTAGTTCAACAATAATATTGTAAGTATTATCACATTAGGACATTAAACATTACCAACTTCTAATTTTGCAACGACCAGTATCAATAATAAAATGTGGTACTCTCTGAGTGGGCATTGCAGACGACAAGAAATATCTCCTTATCCTCTTTGACTTCCAAATATTTTTGTTAAAACCAATCCTCTCTTGATAAGGATCAATTTCTTCTGTTCACAATCTTGGTTACGATAGCTAGCTAGCAGCATTGCAACATACCTTGATGTGAGGCAGGGCATACACTGTACAATGTGCATTTGGCATTGGGAATCATCAGCTGTAGCCACAGTGAAAGCTTAACTCCAGAGTCCTCTTCATAATCAATGATGCTCTCATGCAAGGGACTTCCTTCATGAGAAAAGTCCTCAGAAATGTCTGTTGTCACATTTTCTGTTACCTCCGCTGCAGATAAAACACAAAGGCAAAGCATGAAAGCCCAGAAAAGCAGCCTCACACATCAACAACAAGAATTATATCTTCAATTTATAATTTGCACTGGCATATCAAATGATAAAGTATTATTTGAAACCAAGGATTTGTGCCCATATAACTGACCTTCATAAGGCAGGGCGGATTGTCGGGATATTATCTTTGCTTTTGTTCAATGTCCAAATGCACTCTATTGATTTACATGTTTGAAGTGTAACCTATTCTTTGGGTTTCCTCCATAAAAATAATAATAACACTGAAGTCTGTATTTAGCGACTTTTTGTGCACTCACTAGGGCATCATTCTTACATAAGCCAAGAAACAGAGAGGAGAAATGATGCTTTGCATAGCAGGAAAAAATTATCAAATGCTTAGACTGGAAAATAAAGTTTATTTTCATAGATTTCTTGTAGTAATAGTTATTGCCCTGAGTTCTGTTCTCTCCTTCACTCTGCTTTGGCCCACAAAAAAATGGCACAGTAATGAGCACAGCTTGCTTTGAAAGCAGGTTCATTCATACTCCAGTGTTATTCACAGCCCCATCATTCCTTTCAAATACGTTTTTTTGAGCAAATCACTGGATTTTTTTTGACATAAAGGCATAAATGTGTCCTTTTGGGGTGAGGGGGGAATGATATTTTATCACCAATGTTAAAAAAATAGTGAAATATTCAGATTCCCTAACTCTAGTGTTACAAAGGAACATTTAACACCAATGTTAAAAAACTAATGAAATATTCAGATTCCCTAACTCAAGTGTTACAAAGGAACTATTTCCCCCTTGCATGACACTGACATGTCTCTTACCAGATCGAACACTCTCAATCTTGTTTGTGGATGATGCTGACTTTTTCTGGCTGTAGGGAGCTCGCGGGGTAAGCTGGGGCTTTTCAGTTGCTGATTTGTGGGCAAAAAGCTCCATGCAATCCTGGGCAAGTTTAGCAGCATTGCTAGCCACGTTAGTGGACATGCTGGCAACAGTTGAACACAGATGCAGCTGGAGAACAAAAAATAAATGTCATTAGAGACAGGTGATGTTAGACAAATCACTGCTTGTATGCCACAGCTGCATAAGCATTAGCCACCTCTGTCCTATACCATGGATGTGTCACTTACTTCAGGGCACCATTCAGGGCAGATGGGTGCTCATCTGTACTGGAAGACTGCACCAAGCAACAATCTACACCTAAGATGAGTGTCACATTCATGGCATAGCATAGACATGGACAGCTCCTATGCCAGTCGGAACTAAGATACCAGTCTCAGAAGGTGATTGGTGTCTTCTGATATTGATTACTTGCTGGTTGCAAATATTGAAAATACAATCACTGTTTCCTTCATGGATGAATTATAAGTAATTGTAGATGCAATTGTGTTTTTATTAGACCACAGTATTTCTGTTGTTGTTTTTAATCAGCATTTTCTCAGAATTTCTGTCACTGCACAGGATCATGACAGAGAGAAATCCTATGAAGCTAATACACAAAGAGTCCAATTTCTGCTAACTCACAGTCTGCTTAACTGCACCCTCCCTTCACTTGCAATGCTTTTGAACAAATGAAATACTTTATATTCTACAGAGAGGTCACAGGACAATTGCAATTCATCTCAATCAAAACTATTTCAATGCGGAGTGAACTGTGTGCCGCCCCTCACCTGAGCTGAGGTAATATCAAGCTTAGGCTGGCCAACATCCACATGCAAGCACAAGGCCAGTGTGCTGATCACCTCTGAGGTTGGAGGATTGTACTTGCAGGTGACAGCAACAGTGGACATTATGTCCATAGGATGGATAATGAACAAGGGATCTGGACGACTAGACAGCAAGGAGTAGACACAGGCATTGCTGATTTTCACAGTCCATGGCAGTTTTTCACCTGAAAGGAAATCCAAGTCATGGATGAAGGTTTGCATGTCTCAGCATATATGCTTTTCCTTTTCTCTTCAATTCCTTGTACACAAATGCATACAAACATGTATCTGGCACAGGAGAATTTTAAGGTGTAAATGATGAGAAAGAAAATGAAATTACAAAAATAACAGAAAACAGAAAGGGACTAAATCTATTAAAATCTGACACCTCTGGAAGACATTAACTGTGAAATGGATTTTGCTCACCTTGTCACCTGTCCTCTAAAGCAGACATCAAGGCCGACGGATGAGGTAAGTGAGACTACGACACATTGAATATAGTTTAGGGTAAGATATGAAGGGGTCAACTCCGCAGACTTTTTAAAGCCACAAGGAGCTAAGCTCATGGTTTAAAAGGGACAGAGAAATGGCAGCGAAGAGGAAATGATTTACCATATAGAACATGCACACTTACCTATGAGTGAACCTTGTATTATTGTAACAGGCAGATCCTGAGCAATATTCATTGGTTTGGTCATAGTACTGGTGACCACAATACTTGGTACACAGATGACCAGTGTGTCCGACAGACGGCCAGCATGACGAGCTTGGTGGACAATGGCCAGTATATCTGAGCTGGACTCGGAGTTAGGGACAGTGGTCTTGGGCAAAAATATTGCACTTGGTCTCAGCTCAAGCTAAACAATCAGAGAAATTTTCAAATTAGTGGCAAACATGGGAACAATGTGTGTGCAATATACATTGCAGCCAGCCAAAATGAGGTTTAAGTCACTCTCTTGCTTAATCAAGGAATTGATATGACATGCAAGTTCAATGTATGAATTTCCTTTAGATAAAAAAATGTTTGGCCTGGCAGTATTCTGACCCAAGATATGCCTCTAAGAAGTGGCAGGGGGTCAACCTTGCATCAGAAAAATATTTGGAGAGAATCACCACTGAAAAATAATTATAATTCATCTGATATGCTATACAACAACTCACATTATTATAGCCACCATTACTGAACATTCATAAAAGTGTTTTTGTGTCAAAAAAATGATTTCACTCTTGATTTCAGCATCACACAAAAATTGGATTTCCAATGATCCTCTTCACCTTCAGAACTTGATATCTCAGTTCTTAATTTAGCAATGTAAGCCTCACTTTGACTGGGGACAAAGCATAATACAGTTCAGTGGTATCAGCAATGAGTACGGAAGGCCACAAACAGAAGTTGAGAGTTATAGATAAGCCTGTGAAAAAAGTAACTGAAACGCAAGTTTTCTCATGATAATACCTAGTCTTAAAACTGTTGCAGCCCTTTACTTCCTACTTAATCTAATTATCATTTTGCCATGCTGTTTCAAGAAGTGGAGATATAAGATCAGGAAAGAGAGAAGCAAAAGAAGGAAACAGTCTGACAGCTAAATGAGGTGAATTTGTCTCCCTATGAACCTGTCTACAAGCTCTGCCAGATGCCTTTCTATTGTTATACTCATGTGTATTATCTCATGTATGTCTCTTTCCCATTTTCATATTGATCTTGTAGGGCCTATATCCTACATGTTCTTTTCAGTCATCTAAATATCACTCACTCCTCTCTGCCTCTCTCTCTCTCTCTCTCAGACATGTAAATGGCACATGCTGAAAACTGAAAAATTGCCAAGTCTAGGTGGGAGCTACATCAGTTACCATGGAATCAAACACTACTAACACACCAAATATAAAGCTGATAATGAGAAGCTTAAGTCCAATAACCATTAAAATAGTGGAAAATAGCACATGATTTATATTCCTGTCTCTCTTTCTCTCTCACAGTCTCTGACTCTCTCTTTTCTCTAACCTGAACATGCAGCATCCTAACAAGAGGGAAGTACTGGGCCAGAATTTGCCCAAGGGTATCTTTCTCTTCATTCTCCTTCTTCCTCCTCTCCTCTTCTGCTTCTTCTGGTATAGATGTTGGTCTCCCTTGAGCAGGATGAGAGACAGATGTAGGCTGCCTACTCACACCAGGGTGAGAGGGAGAACTGGTGGAATGTACTGAAGCTGAAGAAGGAACAAATTAAAAATGTTTTAACGATAAGATTTGCCTTACACTTGCTGCTATTTTGGTGGTGGTGGTGATGGTGGTGGTGGTGGTACCTGGCCTTAAGTTCTCTGACACAAAAACTCTGGTGAAGTTAAGACCTTATTAATCATAATGGCTTAATTTGGGAAATTTCAATGTAACTGACTTTGCTTAATCGCAAAATTTTCCACATCACAAAATTCATCATCTTTCAACCACATGACAGTTGTCGTGTTATCAAAGATTTCCTGGAGCTTGTAACTTGATTACTGGAGGTATTCTATTTTGAACAATGAGGACCCTTGGATGGGAATTTTCTTGTATTTGGATTAACCAAGATTTTGGGTAAAGCGCTGTCATGTTAAGTAAACTCTACTAGATTTGGTAAAAATCTTCCTAGAAAAACAAACGGGCCATCTTACCTTGTGAGACAGCATTGAGTGGTGAGGTCATCTGAGCCAGTGACAGATCAAGACTAACTGGTGGCTGATCATTCTTGTGTCCAGGTCTAGGCTGAGGGCAATAGTGGAACCATGTGATAAGCCCTGGGTCAAGCCAAACACAGAATCCTTGACAGTCCACCAGAGCTAGGGCCTGGGCTGGTGAGAGAGATAATATGTTCAAGATTAAATCAAGATCTGACAAAAAGACTTCATGTGAACATCATCATCATATATATATATATATATATATATATGCGTGTGTAAGAAATATTGTCTCAATTTGTACATTGCCTAGTATCGACTATGCTTATCCAGTCAACAAGAAACTTGCTATGCTCCTTTTTTGCAGTCTGGATATAATCCTTCTTTGGCTTCTAAAAACCAAAACAAGCCCTAAGTATGTTTCTGAAATTTATCACGCCCGCAGAATTTAAAAAATTGTAATGCACCCTTCCTAGCATCTTAGAGGCCGACATAAAAAATTTGGATTATTTCCAAGAATAGTTTGAGAGAGACTGTTTCAGGACAGGGATGTTTGAAGTGTTCTTGGGTGGCATAGCCCCAGTGGGCACAACTAAGCAGGTAATGTTACCTTCACTGACACTTGTCTGCTTGGGCTTCTGGAATGTAGCAGTGATGCAGTCAGAGCATACATCCATCTTGTCCAGTGTAGGGCGAGTGAAAAACGCTGGGTCAGTTATACTGGACGTATCATTTGGGCCATAGATAATGGGGATCACTGACATCTTGCCTCCTATACCTGGAGAGAGACAAGATAAAGAAAATTTCTAGCTTTGAAGTTCTCAGAGTGTAACGAAGAAGAATGAAGAATGAAAGTACAATAAGAGAAATAAGTTCTGTGATTCTCATGGCGCAATCAACATAATAATAGTGCAATAATAAGCCAAAACAACAATGCAAACAACATCATGACTGCTCCACATTTTCTTCAGTGATTCTATTTTGAAATTTTTTGTATGCTTCACAAATGGTTTAATAAAGACAACTAAACAAGCCCCGCGGAGTGCAAATCATAATATGCTTAACTTTTCAGCATTTTTTTTAAAAGAAAAATGTGAAAGAGATTCAACTCTCTGTCAATTCATCAGTCTGAAAACTAACTTAACACTGCCTTCAATATACAAATTATGATGTAAATAAGACAAGTTGCTGATTTAAAGTGAAATGAGACTTCCTTCCCTCTCCCCCTTTCCCAGGTAAAATGGTAATTTGGAGCTTCATAACATGATAACTACAGAGCTATTTCCAAACTCCAAAATTTCACGTCACACAATTTAATTTACCACTGACCAAACAATGTTTTATGTTCAAGAACTAACCTGGTGTGTACAAAAAGACATGCAGCAGAGACAAACTCCCAACACAGGCGTTGACCAGTGCACTCTCACAGGATTTGAACTCCAAACCATACAAGCCAAGCTCCAGCAAGGGATAGGTTTGATGGGTTGATTCACCTAGCAACAATAAACTGAAATTGTCTCACAAGGCAGGAGCTAACAGTAAGAAGTGATTAAACAAATGCTGCCTCAAAACTGAAGATCTTTGTGTACCTTGAAACACCTATCTAACTGCACATCAAGGTGTTCTTATACAGTGACCATTCATCAGTTTGAACCCCAGGTAATGAATGTTCATCTCTGACAGAGGAACTGAGCTGGATATATATATTTGGTAAATGGAATAAAGACATTAACACAACCTCTTATGGCAGCGTTACATATGTCAAGATTTCATCACAAAATGCAGCATTCATTTGGAGAAAATTTAAAATGCCTGATTTCAGTAGAAAAAATTAAAATCAACAGAAACCTACAATCTGATCCCACAGTAAAGCAGCCTTTGCATTCAGGTACAGTAATTTATCAAGAAACTTCAAGGCTACCATTTAATAACTGGGCCACCTCTAATGAGTGCAGACATAATTCCTAGATGAAGTTGAAGAATGAAGACATGACTGTCAGACAATAGTGGATAAAAAAAAACTTGATTATCAGATGGTAATGGATGCTGAATTTTTGTTATGGGCTCTTCAAATATTTCTTTTACCTGATGCTGGGAAAAGATCATCCAGCAAAGAATCATCCAGCGCTGGCTCAGCTCCTTGCCTGTCAGCTGTTGCCGCTAACCATGATGAAATCACCCTACAACATAACAGCACACTGGCTTTGTTTACATTCACGGATGCATTAGGAATCTCGTACATCCATTCTTTCAGGGGCAGTGACGAGTTATTCCTGGAAACAAATGTGAAAATTTTATTGTGAATGTAAAGTATTAATTTAGAAATGGAAACATTTATATGGACTGATCTTTTGGTCCTGAAAAGTAAAGGTGAAAACATCCTTCATTATATCCTTACAAAATAAATGATTCAAAAGAAGTGATGAACTAGATCTGAAAATAGTATTGCAGGTTGTAAGTTGCACTTTCTGAAACATGAACAGAACAGAAAAATTATGGGTTTAATTCACAATGATGGTACGGTTTGTTTAGAAAGTTTTACTGTTTGGAATTCTGATTGTGAAATATAATGAAAAGTGTGCTAAACGTGCAGAAAACAACTTTCATTTATCAAGTGATAGGCGTTTTTGGGATGTCATGAAACGGCAATGGCTCGGTACAAACAAAAATGTGCAGCCACCCAACAACATGAGGCATATCTTGCATTGTGGTAGTACTAAGATATTGATATGACCAAAGCCCTTTCCTTCTGGTGAAAATTATTGCTCTAACTTACTTAGTAAAAAAGATATTGTCTTTCAAAGACGCAACCACAGTGTTGAGAAACACATTGTTAAAGTTTTAACTTAGACATAGATAAAACTGCCTACAATCAGGATAATATATTGATATCATAACCTTTTCCAGACACACTGGTCATGTCTCCATGAGAAAATGACAATATGAAAAGATTAAAGCCAAGCGCAGTGAATTCAAAGAAAATGTTATGACCATGACAACTGGTCATGTGACATAACCCATCCAATTACATTTTCATCAAAATTATCTGATGTGACTCAATTTAAAGTCAATTCTAAAGCTTTTTCCAATTTGTACAACATTTTTTAGCTGGAAGCAGTGATAGTAAACAGATAAAAGTTTTACATATACTCAAAACTCAAATTCAGTAAATTTGATCTGGTAATGCCTCTTGACAATTTTTGTTGACAAATCTGACATGTCTGAATAGCATTTCATTTTGTTGGGTGCCCATACAAATGGATTCTCAAATCAGAAAAGGCAAAGTCCATTATTTGCCACAGGAGCAGAGTGGCTGATCAGAATCTTCAAAGTAAGTTAACAAAATGTTAAAAACTCACCAGAGCTTGGGTATCAAAAGTGACCGTGAATAAAGTGCAAAGCTGCATGGAGGCACCAAGGTCAGAGGTCGCGACACTGTACCATCCCAGGATGCTCTCTGCAGTCCAAGTTGCAAGCTAAAAAGCTGTAAGAAATTATGCACTGCTTTATCAAAGGTGACAAAGCTCCATCAATGACACTGGCAAAATTTGCCTGTGCTCAAATTTTGATAAAAACTCATGCTGAATTCCATATAGATTATCATGCCATAAACTTTGTCACTTTCCAATGAAATAATGAGCATGGCACTCAAATAATAACCACTGACTCATGTGTGTAGGACACAGAAAAATATTCTGTAGACACATGCATTTCAACACAACAACCTGTAATTGCTGTGCAATATTTTGGTATAGTCCGTAAACTTTGCTTTGTGCAAGCTATTCATCGAATTACTCAAGAACCCGCTGTTAGATTTTTCTGAATATTTGCATCAACTTATACTTTCTTATGGACGTTACAGATATTATTTTTTGTCAACAGAATAATAACGGGTATCTAAATTCCCTTCTTTAATCTATATAAATTGGATCATTCTGGGTTATTTTTATGAATAAGGAGGTTTACAGTACAAAAATTAGACTTTAGAGGTTGAAAAATCGACCAGGGGCGTATCTGTGATCTACTAAAATGGAGATATCAAAATGATCAAATTTAACGTGACAAGGCTAACATACACACAAACAAAAAGGTGAAAATAATGCAATTATGTATTAGTACCCTCACTTTTAGGTGAAGTGGTGACTCACAGTGTCTTGTTAACTTTCCTCTTCCGAATCACTCGTAAACGATATCATATCATATCCCAGCGCATGTTGGACTCGCAGTGCGGGGTTCGAAATCTTGTGATACAGGTGACCACGCCTAGCCTCTTTACAAAAGTAGTTGTACAAATGTAGGGTGATCCGTTGCAATGTTAAAAATTTTTACATTCAAAGACATATTTATTTAGATCTACCAATGTGCAGACAAAACAGCAGAGCCGCCGATGACTAATGTACGCCTAAATGAGAAACAGTATGAGCGTCACACATTAACGCGTTCAATAAAGGTGCTCCCTCGTGCTTATGAGTACATACGAAGGTTTTTACATGCACATGCCATTGTAATGATTTTAAAAAATATATAAAGGGAAAAAGTGTACACGAAGTTTTGAACGGAACATGGAAATGATGTGTTCTATTACGGTAAACATATGATACTTTGTAATGTACGACGTGATAGATTATCGAGAATATTTTACTAATAAATGATAAGGAAATTTCTAAATTACCAAATGCTGATCATTGAAATCAGTATTTTCATAACGTCCAGACCCATACAGGGGCTGATGCAAAATTTTAGAAACATCTAATGGCAGGTTTTTGAGTAATTCGGTAAAAGGTGTGCACAAACCAAAGTTTACGCACTATAGTATTTAGATAGTCTAGTATCAACAATGACGTCTTCTTCTCTTTCTTTTTTTCTGGAATTTCTGAGCGGAAATTCCCGAAATAAGTGCCCCCATGTTTCAGGCTGTGCACTTTTAGATATTATCCGTTTCAACACCGTATCATTGTTATTATAATTATTGACAAACTATTACGATACGCCCTCGCAGCGGATAGAAAGTACATATTTTATGATTTTCGTCATCTGCCCAGCTGTGTTCAGTTTTAATTGTTCGAATCTAATTATCAGTTTATTTGCTTCATCGCGGATTCTTCACAGGTAGTTGTTGTTGCTTGTTGTTGCGTGGTAAACATCTGCTTCATAAATAATTGCATTATTATTCATGCATTATAGTCGTCTGGGTCAGGAAAAAAGCCACAATCAACTGAGTACAGTATCAGCCCACTCAATGGTAGTTTTCCGATTAATAGCAATTTTCTACTTAATAGCAAGTTTCTTAAAGAATGCATTATATATCGTCCATTTTGAGGTAGAGGGCTGAAAGTTATCCAAAAAATTTTTAAATGCACACTCGGGCAGAATATTTTTCTTTCGAATTTTAGGCCGATGTAGCGTTACATTGAAAATGGATGTAGATCTAGATCAAGGATCTCAAAACATAAGCACGTAATGATGTTATGTGGAGCTAGAGCTGTGTTGCTTATGATCGTTAAAAAAGCTAAAGTCTTTGCTGTCCCCTGTTTCTTCAAACCTTATTCTTGGGGAGACACTGAGGTACTATCCTTTCTCGGAAGTTGCAATGCAGGTAACATTAAGTGCAACCACAAAATAAAACTAACTACAGAGGGGAGCAAAACTATTACCTGGTTCCTAATCGCCATTTTTTTTTTCTAAAGTTCGAAGGTCCGCTGTGACTAGAACAATGGTTACGAGGAAAGCGTAATTATCTAATTTCTACTGTGGTGCAGTCGTGTGTAGATTTGACACCCTGGCATGTTCTGTAAACCTGTATGTAGTAGGATATGAAACCTTGCGCGGGATTTACCAGTTCAGTTGTGAGTTGCACTAGAATGATTGATCAATTCAAGCGCCATGCCAACCTTTCTGAGAATGGCACTGGGGCTGGTGAGTACAGATTATTATTCATGTATTATACTCGTCTGGGTCAGGAAAAAGCCACAATCAACTGCGTATAATGTTCCTGTTGACGTAATTATCTCAAATTATAGGGAAGGTCTTCTGTTTAAAATAAGACATTTAACTTCATTCTGAATAATGAATCTTCCTCTTTGTGTGGAGTTCTCTTTCAAACTGTGCTTGTGGACAAACGTGGCAGCCATTATTGAAGCTAAACAGTGTTATTGTATGGTTGCAGCGCGTGGCATTTTATTTTTAGTGCCTTTTGCTGTGTCGTGATCTAGTATAGGTACTGGTATTATTATTACCGTGGACATATATATTACAACAAGACTAACACCCCATTTTACAAATG
The DNA here is from genome assembly GCA_033807755.1 of Ellobium chinense. NCBI lineage: Eukaryota > Metazoa > Mollusca > Gastropoda > Ellobiida > Ellobiidae > Ellobium > Ellobium chinense. The sequence continues at coordinate 1,295,884 of JAWQUT010000107.1, forward strand.
GGCAGGCAGGCAACGCACCAGCGGCGAAAGAATACCTAGCCCACCGAAAGGCATCATAGACAAATGCATTAGACTCCATGAAAAAGTTGGATGATTGGTGAATCGGGCGGATTGAAAAGATCTATTGGAGATTGTATTTCGTTGCTATACACGTTCTTTTTTTAAAAAAAGGGTAAAAAAAATAATGAGGACTGATGTGCATAGTTACTTTTTGTGTATTTTTCTACGAATTTAGGTGAAAACCACATGTTTTTACGTTATGTAGTTTTCAAGAAATCTGTGATACAAATTTGGTTGAAGCGTTTTATTAATATAGATCATGGCTTCAACAACTGGAATCCTCCATCCACAGCATGTGGAATAAGCCATGTACAAGTGGACTTTTCCTCAAATGGCATTTCATGGTGAATATAGCTATTTCTGTTTCAACCCATTCACTCTAAATAATACATATAGCTAACACTTGCCCTGGATCAGTGTGTTACTTCTTGCCCAACTGGGAGATATGCAAGATATACATATTTCTCCTGCAGTCAGCCAGCAACCTACAAAGTGAGCATGTAACTGAGCAACACGGTCAGGCTCCCTCGTGCTGATCGAGGTGCATCAATAATGCCTTATGAGACTTAAGATATCTACACTTACCCTGGCTACCTTCTCATCTGCCACCCCACATATACAGCTGCCACAGGTTGCTAACTTGAGAGATGTCATGCCACACTGGATGTCAAAAAAATTGAGCCCCTGGATCACCAGCTCTATTCCTAAGCCCTCCCCAAACATTTGGAGGAAGGGATGGAAATGCATCTTCTTGTGAGGGAGCTCAGAACTTTCTCTTGATTTTTCAGTGAGCTGGATAGAGGGAACAAAATAGAATGTAAAACAAGCAAGGAAATAGGAAACAACAGAAAATGAGATAGGGAGGCTGCACTTAGAAGACACTGCATATAATATTCATATGAGTGGCTGGATTAGCTGGCATAAAGTCTCTTGCGGATATTAGAAGACTTGCCCAGAACACAATGGCACGGGAGAAACACAATGCAGGCCATTTGTAACATTAAAAATCAATGCCTAGGCATGATAGATCCATAAAGATCATGACGACAAAAATGATATCTTCCATTAAAGAATTAAAATTGTAGGTTTAAATTTTTACTATGACTGATCCACACTTTCTGCTACTGGTAAGTATATTACTTACTATAAACCTTACTATTACTATTATTAAGCCTGACACAAATGTTGCACTGGGCTTTTATACAAATACCCAGAACGTACTACTACATCATATTCCTGAAATATTTTCTTTATATGTGACCCTAGAATATTGTTTCACCTTCATCATAACTCACATCCCTTAAAAAATGTGGCTCACATGACATTTTGACAGAAATACCTTAAAAGTGATGGTGCCCTGGTGAAAGTAAAAGCCCAGTGAGAGAATGTGCTTTGTAGGCTCTGCTCTCCGCCCTTGCTCTGCCAGTCCCTGCTCCTCCAGTTCCTCTTCTGTTGGGAGCAGCTGTGGAACATAGGACCAAGCCCAGGAGGCCCAGCCTTGGTCTATAGCCTGGTCAAACTCAACTCCAGAATCTGAGGACAAAGATCAGGGTGACCAAATAGCATGGGTCTTAGACTAAAGACATAAAAGTCATGAACTTGATTCCAAATCACAGCCTTGTTGGGTGCACCATGGAGATTCATTTCATTTATATTTGCCTCAGTCTTCTCATCTGCAAAATGGGTATCCGACAACAGGCAGTGGAAGATACTTTATGAATGTTAGTGGTCAGCACCCACAAATGGCAGTGGCATTGTATGCTCCCCATAGAGGTCAGAAAGTTATTGACTGATTTGGCCTGCTGGTTTAATGATAGGGTGAAGTCAGGGAAATAGGCAATTATGGAAAATTATACACCTGATTATTATTATTATTATTATCATTATCATGAAGAGAGGCTGGTCTTAATAACTTGTGTCGCATTAAGGCATGCTCCATATTTGACAAAAACTGGACTTTATCTCAGCTATTAGTACAAAGGTAAGAAGCCTGCCCATTGCAGAACTTTATACATCCTCTCTCGATTCTTCTAACATGAAAGATCTGAAGAATGCCAATTATTCAAAGATGTGTTTGGCATATTGCGAGATGACATTAAGAAATTTTGATGCAAAATGTTGTTTATGTTGTTGTAGCCATTATCAATCCAGAATGGGGTCGGGCTCTAACCTTTCAGTTCACTGCCAAGTTAAAGTAAGTGCAGGAGGCCTTCAGTTGGATGATGCTGCTGTATGGGGTGTTGGAGATATCAGGATTTGGTGAGAGAAGCTGAGCTCTGATTTGATATAAATAAACAACTGTAAAACATCTAAAAATGCAACTTACTTCATTTCCATGAATTTTGCACAAAGATCCACTGTCAGAGGACCGCAAAAGTGTTGTAATGTACAACCACCAGTGGCTCTTGTTAAGTAGTATATTGCAACTTACCGGTGCTTTTTGCTTCAACCATGTCAATGCTCTGCTGTGAATGGGTGGTCTCCGCTGTCTGACTCCCTGAGGTTGATGTGGGAATGTCTAGGGTGCCATAGTACATGGCTATACATAGCTCGATTAGGCGCACAAGCATTGGCAGCTGGGTATCTGTCAGCGACAGGTTCATGGTGTCACAGTATAAGTTAAATCTTGTCACCTGCAGGTGAGAAATAGTGAAGGGAAGCAAAGCTTAAGAATGTGACTAAAACATGCCACAAACATCAGGGGGAAGAAAACAAACAATCACTAGAACAAAATAAAGGGCTAGTGAGAGAGAACACAAGCATGCCAACAAGGAACACTGTACAACATCAGAGAAAGATAAACTAGAAGGATTTAAAGTCAAGGACTATGTGAAAACCAACAATGATTAAAAAAAAATCATTGCCTGACAAAACCATCACTTTCATCCTCCGCTGCTTCCTTTTCCAGATCATCACCCTTCTCAACTATCATCATCACCACTTCTTTGTATACACTCTTTATCTCAGTCATGAGATGCTGTTCTGTTATGTTTAGCAAGAATAAAATGAAAATGATTCCTCAGGACTGGATCAGAAAACTCTACTTGTCAAATTAACTGTCTTTAAGGCAATGGCATGTTTTTTCAGATAATTTTTCTCTTTCATCAGACGATCTTTAGTCATTTGTAACAATATTTCACCCACCCTTGGAAATTTGGCCGTTGTTGATTCATACTCCATGTACAGTCTGCAAGTAACAGCACAGCGATAGGCCACAGGTTCTTGGTAGCTTTCAATATGGCCACTTGCATTTGTCTTGTCTAGGCAAACGGTCAAGTCTGCGAAGTTCAGCACTTTCCGAAGGGCAAGATCATCAGGCGTGAGATCAACAAAGGCCCGGTTCCACTCTGAGTCCACACTATGATAGTAAGCATGGTGTGAATTTCACATGAATTCACCTCATCAAACTTAATTTCTACTAAAGTATTCCTTGTGCTACTTCAAGCATTTTACAGAGCTAGATACAGCTGATTCTATTTAACATGTTTAACAGAACAACTTTCACTAAATCCCAACATGTTCTAGATGAAACAATACTGTTTTTCTACATTAACCCTTGTACCATTAGAGCTGCATTAAGTCACTCTTGCCACTATTTACACATGATGTGGATGATGGTTTCATTTATCACTCCCTGTCCAGCCAAGACAAGGGCACACTGATCTAACTCAACTGATATCAAAATGGTCACCAGTGAAGTAATAACATGGTTTAATCTGCTCTCAGGTGCTCTCACCATGCTGGGGGAGTAGCATTATGAGAGTAAATCCTTTAACTACCAGCTTAAGCACCCTTTGCTTTATTCTAAATACTATGTCAACAGGCACAATTCTGTTAAAATCAGCAAGGATGTCACCAAAAATTAATACTGAGGCTATTTATGCTCATAAAGTCACAAATAAAAGGTTTCATTTGCAGGAAAATAAACGGGCGACAGAAGGTGACGTGGTAAAACTTGCGGTTGGTCAATGGCTGGTGATCTGGTATAGGTTAGAGTCCCTGAAAAATTTCACAGCCTTTAAACCGCAATTTTTTGTCTTCCATCCATCTATGAAACTGAAATTAAGCAGAGTCAAGTAAACTGACAGAGGTTAGTTCTACGAGGGGAGCACCAGTGTTCCAAGCTGTTACCTGTAACATTCCGCTGACTTGATGTTGACAGACAATACTATATCATCTTCCACAAACTTTAGGATGAGGTTGTTGATAATAAAAGTGACATTGTTGATAATGCGGTTGACGATGCTCTGAAGATACCCAGGTGGCAAGTCTTCAGTGGGTTGACTGCGTCTCTTTGCTTTTTGCCTAGGAATGAAAGAAATCCTGCTATGTTCACCCTTCTACAATAATATTCAAAAGGGGGTGATCAAATTAAACATAAGTTTATTTTCAGTATGGGATTATGGGTAGAGAAACCCCAAATGTTGTAATTGTAGACAGACTACAGATGATGTCAAATAATTAAGATTGGTCCCTTCAATACCAAAGAATTTTCTTATCTCCAGAATCATGCTTTACACTTTCCTAATGTGATAGTTCTCACGATTCAAGGGCTGATTTTAGCCTCTTGAGAAAAAATATTTCAGGAACCCCAACAATCTTTCTTATGGCAAGCTAGCAAAAATCATAAAATGTATTCAATGATCAAAACCTCAAGTTCACTTTATAATTTCATACTAAGAATGAGGTTTTGGTTCAGCTCATTGCCTTGGATATGAAACAATTATAAACCCAAGGTATCCTAAATACTTTTGATTGCTCTATAATGAATTACCTCTGTTGAACGGACTTCGGCCCTGCAGCACTTGCTGATTGAGCACTTGAGGTTGTTTCATATGCTGTGTCCCGTACCTAGAAAGGAAAATCCATCAAATTATTCTCAGTATGCTTGCTATATTTTATTTCTCATTTCCTCTCCTACAATGTACAACGGAAGTGAAACATGGCAAATCTGAGTTTGCAGTGTAAGAAAATTCAGTAATTTCCTACAGCAATGCCTGGTGGTAAAATTTTAAATAGAAGAATCTTGTACAAAACCATGTAAGAAACAAGAGTGTTTAAAACAAGGAACATGAGAGAGATGATAGAAATTGAAGAACAAAGACTAATACTGCTCACATTACCTTCAGAATACACTCCACTGTGTTTATGGTAATAACCACTGGTTCAGATCCCAGTTTTGTCCATGGTACATGAAGTCGCAGCTCATGAATGTGGCCACTCTGGAACATAACTGGCAGCTGGATCACCTGAATGAGGGAGAAAACTTTATGACAAGAAGCCATGAAGTCCCGCTGGTGAAGAGGATGTATGAGACTGATAAAGAGAGCAGAAGAAATAAGGAAGGTAAAGAATACCATTGGAAAGATGCACAGGAAGAGTGTGAGCAAATAAAATGAGAATCTAAATGTCTGAGCAAAAGTATGTATCAATTTGACTGCTAGCTACAGAATGTAATGTGAGAAGAAATTTTCCATGACTCAACAAAGCCATGATTTTTCCAAGACAGCTGACCATTTTTGGCTAATTCCAGGTACTTTGTGGATGTCAAAACTCTTAACTTTTGTTATTTTCTTTGTTATTTTTTCCAGGTCTGAGGCAACTATGCTCATTTATTTGAAAGAATAGATAAACTTGCAATGAAAGTGAATTGTGATTAACCAAGGCTTGTTCACATAGAAAATACAGTATTCTGTTACATATTATATATGGCAAATGAGAATGTTTTGTTTTATTTTCATGAATTATTTCAAAGTCATAAATCTCAACAGCAAACCTTTTCCAGTTCATCAAGTCGTAGATCTAAATTGTTGAGCACAGCATCACCTCCCCACAAGCTCAGCTGAAAATCCTCTGGCTTGAGCTTCACATACTTGTCCACATACCCCATCAATAGTGGGGTGATGTATGACTCAAGTTTAAACATGGTGACTATGATATCAAAGCGTATCAAGTGTAATTTTTCTCACTACATGAGCATCTACTGACAGCCTTTAAGAACCAGAGGTCTTGTCCTGAAAAACAAAGTGGATCATTTAATATTTAATACTGTGATTAGTGTGATTCCTCTTACAACAAACACTGCATGGGAATACAATAACTACATATGTAACAAAACATACCTTTAGTTCTATGCCACTGTTTCTCACAAAATATAAGTATACATCCTAATAAAGAGAACTGTTATCAGTTATGATGTGGGCACATCCAAATCCCATTAACCAGTTCTGTAGTAAAGACCACGATTTTTAAATATTATAGATCTAGACTACATCTAGATTCAACGTTTCCCCCAGTAATTAATTCACACTTTGAAGAATAAAAATTGGAAGGTTTAATGTAACTGGATCATCTGCTTAGGTCACATGATCGGGATAATCAGGGAATAGGACCGATCTTGTAGCTAAACAAATGACTAAATGAACTCCATCTATGCAAGAGTGGTTCTGTCCCAGGAGATAGCCACATGATCTATAGACTAGTGAATGGGAAAGATGCAGCACCTGACTCCTGAGAGACTAGACCTCATACTCATCATAGCGGTCATAGCCTCATAGACTAATACAACATTGCATCATGTAGACAATAAACTGATTAACACAAGATTGTGTCTTGCAACTTATATGGGAAACAACAAGACATAAAGTCAGGACAGAACTTGACCAAACAGGAAAACAGTTAGACAAACAAGAAGGTCAGTTGATAGATCTATTTTGATGATAACGAAAGTAGACTGCCTGCCCGAAGTGAATATTATCACACAACCTTTACTGACGAATGGTGAAAACGAAACTATTACAAACATTGTTCATTTACCCGATGTTTAATGTTAGAATACTTGGCGTCATGCATTTGGATTTGAAATCGGCATGCATCTACAGACAATGCATCCAACAGCCAACAGGTCGACTCCAAGTTGGCAGGATATCGCCATTTCTGCTTCTTGCCAACTCATGGGTCTGTCTATTCTCCGCGATAAACTAAACTTTACCGTACACTTCGAAATAAGTTCGATGTCATTGTGTTTTCTTGCGTATGAGTCAGTGATTTGTTGTTCTATGGATGACTACAAGTTTTTCTTCTCTGTTGTGTCACTGCAGATAGCTACCACCACCACCGATAGTAGCACTGGAGTTTGGCACCAAGTTGTTTCAGTACGAGACTGCTGGCAACATTCGTCATTTTTTTGCCGATTAGACTAGGTATTCCTAATTCCATTGTTTATACTGCTAGCAGCTGTAAAGCAACGCTTTGCTATTATCCCAGCTTATTTTCCTTACGATGGACTCGAAGAAAGGGAAAACGAAATTAAAAAAGGACAAAGATTCTTTTAAATCATACATTGGAAGCAAGCAGGAAGGTAAAGATACACAGTAAGAGTTGTATGCTTAACATTAATGAGTTTGAATGCAAATTACGCACCAGTAACATCACTTCAACCTGTTATCGATAACAACGAGAAGAAGGCATGACAATTTCTTTTGACGTCTTCTTACTCTTTGACAAGCTCAATAATTAATATCATAGACTAGTCTAGTCTAGTCTATTCTATGTTTTATTCAAATTTATTGAATTATTCAGTTTTTTTGCCATCAGACATTGTAGGCTTGGTGTAATTGGGGTCATAGGCGGTATTGCTTCATCTCCTCAGCAGACAGAGGCTAGGATCTGAATTCCCAATTCTCTTTCTTCCTAGCCTTTCTCTCTCAACTTGGTTGACCAATGTCATTAATATCAGGATACAGTTAGAGTTTATTAGAGTATTTATTAGACCTTTTACAATTATTACAAATCAATGTGATGGACTAGACTAGACTAGACTACTTACAATTTACGAAATTGTTGGTTGTTATAATACCAAACAGAAAAAGTATCGGCATTATCAGGAAGATTTCCGCATGCAACACTTAGCCAGATTTTAACTAAAACACCTACACACGCAAAATGCATTTCTTATGACAGCGTTGATTTAACAGTTCAGTGATCAGCTGAAAAATGAGACTAACTTCAACTCCCTCATTGCGGTGCTGTTCTGATAGTCTTTGAGACCTTCTCCCACCCTTTTCACCCCTAACAACTACTTGCATACATCTCCTCATATGCCATAAATCATAAAGGTAAAGATCTATTATGCTCCCTTCCCCATCTCTCATGCATAAATTTGGGCAGGAGATTTGTAAATTCTTAGAGTGAGGGAATTTTAGCTTTTTCTCAAATTCTTTTTAGTTTCTGCATAGAAAATTTATAGAGGACCGGCATGTATTCAATGATTTTTGAGGAAGGGGTTTTGAAATTTATGGGGGGAATAGCATGGTCTGGAGAAAAGGCTGCCCATGTGCTTTGCCACTACTCATTTGTGTGCTAGTTCAGCATGATGAGTCCTGGAACCCACCTAGCTTAGAGAGTCATAACAAAAGTTTGACAGAAGTTCTGTTTCCCCTTTGACATCCCATGCTATGTTTCCCAGACATTATTTCCACTGTTGCCTCTCATGATCTAGGACTGTGTCCAAGGGCACCACAGAGAAGAATATAGATTAAAAATTTCACCACCTTACCCCCTGTCCTCACATGCATAACAGCGTAGGACACAGGAGCCATTGAAATTAGGATAGACTACAATGTTCTGTAGAAGTTGAATGACGATATGCTAAAATAATTGGATATTTGATAAACCACAGGTTGGTTTTTTTTTAATCTCTGTCTTAGGTCAAGGCTTTGCAGACAAAAGAAAGAGAAAGACAGCCTATGAGTACTTGAAATTATTGAAGAAGGAAAAGCAGAAAGGAAAAGCAGAGAATGGGAAGGAATTACCCAAGCATAAACACCTTGCATTCTTGCATACGCACCACAGGTATGTATTAATAGACATTAAAGGTTAATTTCATTGGTCGGATCTTGAATGTTGGGATAATAGTGTATTCATGTGCAGCATCAAGTCTAGCTGGTCCAGAAGATGGCTCAGTAAGGTCATGGCAATAGGCATAGCTCACAAAATGATTGAACTCAGGCCACTTAAATGAGAGAAAAACAGACCAAAACCATTTTTTTTCACATTGGAAACACATGCAGTTCCCACTGTATAATTTTTCTAAGGTCCATTCACTGATTCAGATTCTCCTCACATAATCTGACATTCTGATACCTTAACCATTGTTTCAGGCTATTCATTTCAATCTCCACAAGTTGCCTCAGTCAGCACAATCTCATGTTAGCTTGATCACCTTTTTGCTCTGCTATACCAAAGAACTGATGTATTCCATATCGTAGTAGAATGCCAGCATTACAAGGAAATTAGACAAACATTTTTACAGCGTAGACTATTTGTAAAACCTAGCATGATGAAATTTGTCACATTCTTATCAACTATGAATAATAAAGAAACAACAGTAAATCATTTGGAATATTTTGTCATAACGTTATTAGTGAATATAATGGAACAGTTCTATAACTTCTTCTGGTGACATTTGAATCCTTGGAGTGAGTGTCTGTGTGTTTGAGTGCACGCGCATCTGTAGTGTACGTGTGTTGGGTGGAATGGGATGGGGGTGATGGAGCGGATGAAATGTGGAAGATGGGCAAATCAGATGGAGAATGTATTACTGAGGGAGAAATGTGAGCAAATAAATATGTATTCTGAGTGGAAAGTTGAATTGAGTGACAGACCAGAGAAACGGAGCGATAGAGTGAGGGTGGATGATTTTTGTATGATCTTTTTACTTGTATTATTATTATTATTATTATTATTATTATAATTGTATTGCATTGTACCTTAATATGTTTTGTAAATATGTTGGAATTGGCCGCAGTGCCTACAATAAACAACTGAACTGAACTCTATTTTCTGTGGGATAGGTCTTTACTCTGAATCATCACTTGGTAGATTAAATAAATCTTAGCGACAAGCTTGCACCATGCACCAGATCTTGACAAAGAATTGAAGCAATTTGCACATAGCACATTTTTAGCAGTTTGATAAAATATATGTACTGTAGCTTCTGTATATCATCGGGGAGGGATGGGTGCAATCAGATATGTGCTTAACTTTTTAGATAATCTACATTTGCTTTCTGCATCTTTAGAAGTCCAGACAAAGGCAACAGAAAACATGCCTTCAGTGCTTCAGAGAAGGTCGCCAGGAAAAAGCAGCAGGAACGGCAAATGAAAAAACAGGTACTGTGCATATAATAAATAATATATAAATTAAAATTAATAAATTTTTTCACCAACTTTTACTCCCTCCATATTACTTTTTAAAGTAGAGAATTACACTCACTAACAGATAAGGGCTGAAAAGTGCAAGGATTACATGCTGTACGGTCTTAATGCTTATATAGCTGGAGGGCACATCTTTTGTTCCTACTTGACAAATTATATGAGATGCACAGATTTAATGGGGGTCTTGCCAAGGAGTGACCAGATATACCTGAGTCCTGTGACTACCCTTCTTTTTCTACATCTGTTATCCATTTGACATTAATGTGGGCCCCGATTTATAATCATTTACTCACCAAAGAAGATGTGAGTAAAGTAATCATACCTTACCGAGCTTGAAACATTAGATTATGTCATTTAATAAACTCACACATAGACATAATGACTAGACTAGGCTTGATTTTGTCTGATAATAAACAGTCAGACATCAGTCAAAGGCATTCCATGAAATACAGTCTCCTCATATCATCACCAACAGCCCATGCAGCATAGGTTTCAGGAGTGTCTATCTTTGGAAATACAAATGGGCTTTGCCTTTATTGTATATCTCACAAATTAGGAAAGAGAAGCAAGACATTACAAGGGACCGGAGACCTGAGAGTGTGATTAGGATCACTTGTTATCTGCATTCTGACATAGGCTTAATAGTTTGCAAAATGAGAATTAGCATGTGTCAAATTCAGTCCATTTTCAATATTTCTTTATTTCCCAGGAAGCCCAGAAAGTTAAGCAGGAGAAGGCAGCAGCCAAGGTCCAGTACCAAGAAAAGAAGAAAAAGCAGTTTCTCAAAATGTGTAGAAAGACTAGCAAAGGACAGCCTGTCATGAAGTTCCAAATGGAGGTGCTTTTAGACAAAATTCAGAAGCAAAAAGGACAGTCAAGTTGATAGTTGGAGGAGAGAAAAGAGCACAAATTAAGGGTGATGCCATAACTGCCTCATGGGTCATCCTCCAAGAGCTTCTCACTGTGCCACCTTTATGATATAAAAGGTCACTTATTTGTCTTGCAGTCAGTCCAGAGAGGCATATGGTCATTTCAAAGCAGTCACCAGAATAATGCCAGGACAAAAAATGTTTCACCTGATGAAAAGTTTGTACCTACAATTAGCTTTGATATCATACCAGGAACTTGTCTCAATTTGTTTGGCTGCAGGACATTTTGCTGCAAGTTTATAGTGTCAAGCATGAGTTATTAGTTCTTTCAGTGCCTTGCATTAGTGTTAAAGAATAACTGATTCTTGACTGTAACAATGCAAGCCCCTAGTTATTTTAATTCCATATTGTCAGCATTATTTCAGACATTACATTATGTTAATAAACTCACAACAGCATCAAAATCATACTTTTTGTGAGACACATGGATCAGATTTTTTGCATTCGACCCCAGCTGCTAACCACCAGAATAGATCCTTGGGATAGTCCATGTTATTGCCCTTAAATCAGGTATAAAGTTAAATCCTAACTTAAAGCATACCAAGGCTGCCTGATACTGGTACCATGAAATATATATCAGACTGCTTGACCTTCTTCAAGCACAGTGGTATAGGACATCCCACCTTGAGCTTGGTTAGGGTTAGGAGCATGATTAGAAAAGAAAAAGCAGAAATGAGAGATTTCATAAGAAATGATAATGTCCAGAGGCTGTCCAAAGTTTGCTTTTCCTTCTGTATCCTACACTGCCCGGAGTGCAGTGATGTTGCAACCCTGAACAATGAACCCCTAACCCTATATCAAGCTCTAGGCAGGATTGTCCTGATAAATTGCCAATGAAATTTGTCAGAATTTTCAGGTTTGACGAAGAGTTCAGTGATGTGCCATGTGCAAAAATACAACCCATTTTATGTATTTCCAATTCAATGAAAAATTGGGAAGGGCTTTGTTTACTCTTATTCTCATAGCTATGAAGAGTGGCAGAGGGTTGATGCTGAGAAGGAAGAGCAAGGTGAAAGTGTATGATGTACATGTACTGGAAGGATGTGTGATGTCTGTGAGGAAGGAAGAATGAGAAATTCTTACAGTAGAGGTAACAAGAGACTGATGAAAGGAAAGAAAGAGCGGGAGGATGAGAGAGAGAGAATTCTAATGACAAGTGGAAGGTTTCAGAGAAGAAAAAGGAGTGAAACATTAGAAGATGCACAAACATGTAAGACAGAATAGAAATAATGAAAGAAAGTGAAAAAAAGAATAAGAAAGAGAGAATCAAAGAACGTGAAAGAAAGAATAAGAAAGAGAGAATGAAAGAAAGAGAAAGCCAGAAAGAGACAGTAGGGATCATTAATTAGAGGACAGCATAATAAAGATAGGAATGGGAACGCAGAAGCTGAAATTGAAGGCCAAACATGACTTTTAAGCATGAAATCCTTAATATTGTCCAGCAAAGTTATACGTTTACCTTAACATAATATCATCAAGCATCCTAGTGATAAATTTGAGTTAAGTCTTCCAGTTTTTTAATCAGCCATCGCCCTTTTTATGAGGTAATACAAGTAACATATCAAATTCTGAATCCTGAAGCTCCATGTAAAATAAAAGAAGAGAATAAATAATTTGATATTTGAATTCAGCTTCTACAAAGTAATAAGGAAGTTTTGGAGATTAAGGCAAAGATGTAAAAAAAACTAGGCAAAATTGATTCCATCTGTAGGTGGAAGCAAAGATTTTTGCTTTTTTTTTTTTTTGCACTCTTTAAGTTCATAAAATCAAGCAAGTTATGACTGAATTACAAACTCTCTTCTGATTTTATTGTAAATACACCTCATCCTGATAGGTGTACCAAATAATTAAGAAAACTGATTGAGAATCGGTTGAAAAATGGCAGTGTCTAAGTGATTTTGTCATGAAAACAATTTTGAGAAAGTCAATTTACTTATGTAACATACGATGTTGGGCCAAAATAGCAGTGAAACATAAAGTTAGTTTGTAAGATTTTTAAGCCATGTCTGCCCTTAAGTACACAAGTGACAAACAAGTTGTGCTTCATCACTTCTGCGACTGTATGATAATATGAATAAAGCACAAGAATTTCATGTTGATTTAGTGTTTTGTCATTTATATTGAATGCAACATAATAATTATGTACATGTACACATTTTCTCTTACATGGATTGTATCTAAATCTAATGCATACATGTAAATGCATGCATTTTCACTCTTTCATACCTATCAGTTGCACACAATCATCTCTTATTCTAAGGGACATGATATACACATTCAGCAGCTCTGAATACAAAACAAAAAAAAAAGATGCAAATACACATAACATATTCGTTAAAAAAACAATTTATAGAGAACATGCGATATTACAAAGTGTTTTGTGAGTCCTGACATTTTATTTTTCTTATTATACAATGTGATGTGTTAATCCCAAAAATATGCCTGTTACAAAGCATTTCTAAACTCTCCCCTACCTAATTTTTTGTTTTTTTTGTTGGATTAAACCTTGTCTTGTTCTCACTTGTAATATATCTGCACTTACACACGAGACCTTACCCCTGACATACACAATTCTAGATCACACAAAGGAATGCTTGTTATAATTATAACTGATTATTAACAGCAGAGTGATCGTTTATATCGATTGATCTGTTACTTTGCAGTTAACTAGGGTGAAGTAGACAGCCTTTTTTCGATATAAGAACAAATATACATGTATTTCAATTAAAGGATAAGTGTAAAATCAAAATGTCCATTAATAATAGTTCTGAGCACTGTTTTTTGCTATTTTCCATTCCACCCTGGTCTGCTTCATGTTATCCTCATAAAAGAAATCAGACATTGAAGTACTGGGTTTGCATTCACACTCAAATTAAAAAAAACAAAAAGTAATGATGATAACATTAATAATGATGTCTTTTTAAGTCTTGTAAAGAGGCAATGCCAATTGATACAACTCCACCTATTACTACCCCATCAAACCGAGAGAAGTCATTCAATAACTTTCACAGCTTCCTTGGGAGCAAACAGCACCGCTGCCATTTTACAGTGGAGGCTCAGATCACTTACTTTTCAGCAATAGATTCTACTACCTATTGCCAGGTACCCATTTTAAGGACTGCAGGAACGAGGAAAATATGAATAAAACGCTTTCCCAAGGCACTTAAAACATGACCATAGTTGTGAATAAAATTACAATTTTTTTTATCTTGAGTCTAATACATAATCATTCAGCCACGTGTATAATATTCCAGTGTGCAAGATGATTGTTTAAGGGAGGAAGCAGCCGCTGAAAATGCCCCAAAACTGAGAAAGTAAGTGAGCTTTGGTTTACTTCTTTTGTCTGGCCCTTAAGCTTTTGTGAAGGTCATATAGCATTTTTCATATAATGCAAGTTCAGTTTACCCAGTTTGGATTTCACTCAAACTCAGTAATTTATGGATAGATAGGTGTGAAATTCTCACAGGTCTTACAGGGATGTAAATCTTTCCTATTTATTAGGAAATCCTATTTTTTCAGTCATGTCTCTTAGTCCTATATTTTCAGTCATAGTTTCTTACTTCTTGACCTTTTTCTATTATTTTTCTCAAAATCTGTTTTTTGTGGTCGGCTTATGTCTCTTTATTATGATATTTTGACAATCCCTACTACGGTAAACGGTAAAAAAGCGAATGCCAAATAGTGAAAGAGAGGATTTCTAAAATGGTCACATTCTCACTTTGGGTTCCTAAGTTTTTAGGAAGCTCCTTAATACTCTCTATTAAAACTGCTTCCGATAAAAATCGGAAATCGCCGCGCCGTATGAGAGCATACCCGTTTTGCGTATTACAGAACTCTCTCTAAAAGAAGTTAAAAATCGTAGAGTCAGTCACTTCCTGCTCATAGTCACTTCCTTCCTGTTCATCATCTCTAAAAATGGCGGGCCTACGCTTCTTGGATCGTGAGACAGCTACTGATTGTGATTTGGGAATAAAAAACAGGTTTAAGTGGGAATGGATGTCGGAGAAGGATGCTAATGGTGACTATTTTTCTGCCTACATAAGGAAGTTGGCAACTGATGGACAAGCATGGTGTTGCTACTGTAAAAATGTCTTGACCTAGTCTACGCTAAGGGTGGCAAGTCTCAAGAACCATGCTAAAGGTAATCGCCACTTGCAGTTCCCCTCAGAAGGATAGATAAAGACACTTCTCAGCCATATATTTCCATTTTTCTACCAAAAAAAGGAGGAACTAAATCAGGGACATCTTCTTCTGCAACAAGTAGTCTAATTAAATTTGATATTGTCACTGTCATAAGAGAGCAGATTACACTAAATTACATACAGCTTCTGGATAAGTTTTGGTATGTGTTGTACGCTAGTTTTGAATTTCCTATTTTTTTTGGCCCGTGCATTTACATCCCTGGTCTTAGTTGTTACAGTTTAATCAACAACAACAAAAAATTGAGATGAATTTCAGATAGTCTATCTGTTGTTGTTTTTATTTCATCTAACTTTCGGTATCAAAATTCTGCAAATTCTAGATGTTAGCACATCAGTGGTACCTAAAATTTCATAAATGAAAACTGATATAAATTTCAAAAGTTTCATCTCATCAATTTGTTAATATTTGAGGAATTTTTGGATACGCTACTTTTCACCTTAGTTATTTTTTTTTGTGTAAATAAATGAATCATATGTGGAAACAAAAAACAGTAAGGCCATTACCATAGCAACAGACATCTTTATGATGTTTAATAGCATTTTTGGAAATGGTGTTTGGGGCATATCATTTCTGTAAACTCCTACTGGATTTGGTCCATGAGTGATAATTTTAAGTGTCAGCTGTAGCTCCTTCCTTTAAAAAACAGTGTGTAGCAACTAATGTGATGAAGAAGTAGAAGATCACAGTTGTTTGGATTTCACAATTCCCCACAACAATTCCTGCATTTCTTTTATTGCCTTGGTAACAACTGTTACAGATATATGACCATAGCTACCCCTGGACAGTACACATAAAAGAAACATAGAAATATATGCTGTACATGAATATTTGTACACAAACACTGGTAGCTTTGTTGACTGACAGCAAGGCTTAATCTTTTGTTAGTGTTTTTCATACATGTGCAAGAATATCATGGCTGGTTACTGGAACTTTTGTGTCCAACCTGATTTAAGAAGACAACCTGTTGGGGATTCACAGAAATGATAGACTTCCTTAAAATTGAAACTTATGGTCAAGGCAGAGATTTAATCCTGATACAAAAACTGATACAAGAAATGTAGGAACATGAACATACATGTATCATGTATTTCAATTAAAGGGTAAGTGTAAAATCAAAATGTCCATTTATAAGAGTTCTGAGCAATGTTTTCTGCTATCTTTCATTTAAAATGGTTCTGATAATGAGGTAAAAAAAAAAAAAAAGGACAATATATGCGAGTCCCCACGCCATCACTGTATACATTTCCTTACGGTCAGTGGCAGATTGCCTATCCCAGAGGCAATTTGCACCCTGGGCTAATTTTGTGCTTGCTATAACACAATACACACATCCGCTGTCACAGACAGGTCACACAGTAATTGTTTAAAAAATAAGCACCAAAACTTAAGAATGGCATTATTCACTTGGATTGCCTAATACAGTGTTTTTCCCCTCTCATGAAACACTCATTCAAATGAGATGGGTGAATGCCAATGACTGTGACTACTGCAGTCATTTCATAGGAGAGGGCTGTGCATGTGCTTTCATCCACCCATCCATCCATCCATTCATCCATCTGCCCCCCAAAATTATCTGTTTGCTGCTGTTCTACTGATCCATGTATCCATCGTTTTGCTCCTCGAACAGTCTGCTGCAAGTCTGTTGATCCATTCATCCATCTACAGTGTATCTGCTTCTCAGGTCATCTGCTTTGCTGCTAATGTGTTGACTCATTCATCCAGCCATCCATCCATCTATCTTCTTGTGATGCCATCTATTTTCTGCTAGACTGTTGATATGTTTTGGAGATCTGTACGCTTCCTGATACACTGTCTTACTATGCAATCACTTACCAAGCCCCTCTTTCCTCAGTCCTTTCCCGTAAACTCTTGTAAAAAATTCGACACGAAAACTTTTCTTTTTTTTTTTATAAATTTATGCAGCTCCACTGTTTAATAGGAACAGGCGTTACTGTAAGCTCGATGCCCTCAGCCCATATCCCAACTCAAGAGAATTAAGTCAAGTACACGTCAAGTCCTGATACCACAGTGTTACTAACTGTGTTCCACAAACGACCTCATTTAGTCTTAATTTCTATTGAAACTTCTGACTTATCTTACGCAAAGCTAAGACCATGTTCATCATCTCTGGTGGTGTTGTCTGAAAGGAGAAACAGAAAATAAATTATAGTTAGTTCCCCTTAATCTAAGCTCCGCGGGAGACATGGATGAAATCTGTGGCCGCAAGCATAACCCTTGTGTTAATTAATGTATTACGTTAACACCGAACCCTACTAATTATTTAGGAGTTTTCTGTGGTTACCGCGCAACGTAAGGATTGTGCATACGTCCACCGGTGTCAAAGAACTGGTGTCATCGTAAATGACAGTTGTCCTAAGATCATCACCCCTAGATGGACTTATTTGAATGCATCATTCAACACTTTTAAGTGCAATTTTGCAGAGAAACTCCAATACATTTACGATGATAAATTGCACACTATGTAATTTGCATTACAACCTTTGGGATAGAACTAGAAGCACTTCCCCTTAACCATTGGTAACGTGATTTACAATTTACAGCGCGATATAGACCTCCTGTGCATGTTCGATCATGATAATCGATTAAACCGGCTTTGGTGACGTGAGCTACTGATCGATTAGATGTTAGATGATTGATCAAGACCCTCTAATAGTAATACGACAGAAAATAGATCTATGGGTATTTGACTCAAATACATGTATAGTGTATTCCATGTTATGTTAAGTATAAAATGTCCAGTTATCCACAACGAAAGCCAGACACTGGTATTCTTCAATAAGAACAACAAAATAAAAACAAACCTGGAATTAAATATGTCATAATCAAGGACACCAAAAATCTATGGATTAGCTCTGGAACAGTCTATACTCAAACTTTTACCGTATCATGATCCACTATGGCCTTGAGTTTGACAGGGAGGTCAATGTCACGTTAAGAAAGAAGTAAACATCATCCCCCCTTTTTTTTTTTAAATTGTGTGTGTCGATCATGCCGTTGAATAACCGATTGGTTTCTGATTGTGAAAGTCAGTGATTATGCGTAGATCTAGTGAGTTGATTTAACATCCAGAGATGTAGGCTTAAATCTCTCTCAATCTCTCTCTCTCTCTCTCTCTCTCTCTCTCTCTCTTTCTCTTCCCTCCCCCCTCTTAATTTCTTGCCCGTCTTTCGATCTATCTTCTCTCACCTCAATCAGCTCCTTGGTAGGCCTAACTGAATTACAAAGGCCGTACTTATCAACTCACAGAGCCCCCTCTCCCCCCCCCCCNCCCTTCCCTACTCCCAGAAAAACATAAGTTTCGGTCGAGACTCCTCCTCGCTTTTTCGCTACCTTTCACTTCTTGGACTTTTGAGGGAAGCCCCGAGGATGAGTCTCTAATTTTGACTGCCTCACCCATTACAAGTGCAGGGGAGGGGGATCGGTGGTGGTCTGTCCTGCCCTGATAATATGTGAGATCCTTAAAAGGTGAGTGAGCGAGCTTGACAGAGAGGGACTCACCTGTTGCATAATTTACTTACCTGTAAAACCTCTGTCATGTTAATGAACACATTGATCCACGTGTACAGGTGTTTCTCTTGGATTTGGGTCACTCTGTATTTCGTTGTGTTGAGGCCTTCAATGTCTTGTCTCTTCGCGGCTTGCCATACCAGTCTGCTCCTGGGAATGATTGTGATTTTAGTGGCGGTAATCATAATAATAATCATAGTAATAATAACAACAAGTGTAGTAATAATAATGATAAAGTGATAATAATGCCAACGATAACAGCAATAATAATGATGATATGATAACATCAATTTTTCTTTGGGATTTGAATTACCCTTAAGTTATTTGAACTCATTCCGTCTGTGATGACAATAGTATTTCTAATAAAGATCATTACATTGTGTTAGAGATGATGTTCAGTGTAATCTTTATGTTAATGAAGGCGATTATGTTTTCACTATGGTATCGGTATCTTTAGAAGGTCGCATAAATTTAGTGGGCATGCCTGGTCTCAGCCTCTTCTCCACTCGCAACTTGGTGGTGAGTACGATAGCTAAAACACAATCTCTCTACTGTATTAATAGGCGTTCATTAACAATCACTGTTTAAACCTCATACTGTTTGAGAGGTAGTATTCTTTCAGCCATCTGGAACCGTTCTTTTCCGACTGCCTTTTTTCCCTTTACAAAATAAGGGAAAGTGACTTTTTTTTTTTCCAGTTGATTTTTTTTTTTCCGAGTACACCTGTCAGTTTGTGTATTACAAAGTCGCTAATCAGTCATAGCATTTCTGTCATAATAGTGGACACTGTTGTCATTTTGTTAGTGATGATAATGTATTGATAAATATAACAACTGTGATAATATTGGCGGTGTTAATGATAAGAAGATTATAACAAGAGTAACGATAGATAATTGCAGCTGCTGCATCTACAGTGGAACCTACAGTATTTGTAACAGACACGGTTGTAACGGAAACTCACTTGTATCGGATTTCAGTCTCAATTCCCGTTTTCTCCTCTTTATCATTGTTAAGATAAGACAACCCTTCCAAAACAGGACTGGGGGACCAAAAACCCGGCTATTACGGCACATTTGCCAGATCCTTGTATGAGTTTTTGCATGATAATGTGGTTTGGCAGCCGATGCTTAGGCCGAAATCGTCTCGCCCTTTGTATACAAGCGGGCTGAGGCCTGAGATATCACGAACTGCATAAAGTGCTGAATGTTTATAACATCACCATTGTGAAGTCTGTATGTTCATGAGCTTTAAGAATACAATTCAGGTTGCGTCCTTTGATTCAGTGTTAGAGATGGGGAACAAAGGGTTATAACGGTAACATTTTAAAAGATCCGACTATTCCATTATTGCAAAGTTCCACTGTATGAATATTGATTAAGACTATAATTAATCAATTTATATAATATATACAATTATATAAATTTGATAATGATTAAATGCAAATTTAAAAAAAAAAAACACACACAAAAAAAAAAGCGTTTGTCTCGAATGTTTGTTTTCTCTACGACTGGGAAAGGATTACACAGAAGACATAAACAAATCATCAATACTATATCGTCGTTGATTGTTTAACTAATTAATTATCGTCAATAAGAAACAACAACAACAACAACAACAACGACGACGACAACAACAACAACAGGAACAACAACGACGACTTCAACAACAACTACTACTACTAAAACTACAACAGCAACAACAACAACCACAACCACACTGGTCATGGACTACCTATCAGGATTGGGAGTGTTGCCAGTATCTCGTGTATGGCTGATGGTATCGTAGATTCCGATTTGTACAGGATACCTTATCACCGAATAACCTTTCTTCGTTACTCTGAAACATCAAGATTCAACATTCAAGATTCAAGTTCTCTATTGGGATCTGGACCAGTAACACAAATTCAATAGATAATTTACATCAAAATAAAGTGAGGACGAAGGGAAAGAAAGAAGGAAAGAAAGAAAGAAAGAAAGAAAGAAAGAAAGAAAGAAAGAAAGAAAAAAGAAAGAAAGAAAGAAAGAAAGAAAGAAAGAAAGAAATGCTCTAAAATTGATCCCCCTGTGCATGTGTTGCCACTTGATGGGATTTTGCTCTACGATAGGATAGAATTACTTCTCGTTGCCTGTGTCAAAATGGTATAACTCTACCTACGGGTAAAATTGTGAAAATTAGAGTTAAATTGGGTAAAATGTCTGTTCTGCTTTTAAAACAAAACAAAACTAAGAAAACTTGGACTTTTTCTACAGAGTTTATATCAAATCAGCGTTTTTTTCTAATGAGCCTCCTGACATTTTTTTAAAAAAATTGGCATGTATGTGTGTGTGTGTGTGTGTGTGTGTGTGTGTGTGTGTGTGTGTGTGTGTGTGTGTGTGTGTGNTGTGTGTGTGTGTTTATCATATTTTACACTACTTGGGACTGGAGCAATGGTGGTCGCCGTCAAAATGAAATAAAGAGGCACCGTGAATGGTCATCCCTGAAATTAAGGCTTAAATTATGCATATGGATACAGGTTCGACTGCACATGTAATTGTTACCTGATTCTTAAGTCGTCATCCTCCCCTCCCCAGCCAAAATACAGATTAGAATCTCCATTGATTTCCTGGAACTGTTCTCTTGTAATAGCCACCACACCTCCATAGTATCCGCCGTATGGCAGACTGTGGACACATAGATAGAAAACCAAATATTGCACAAGAATCATGAAATAAATATCATCATGCTCGTTCCATATTCGCCAAGTTTTCCGTTTCCTTTTTGATGCTTTGAATTGTTTTTACTACTTCCATTCATCTTTATAACCATTAACAATAAAAATAGAATGTCTTGTTTTGATATTATTAATTATTAATTTGCCTTGGGCATCGAGTTCAGAATGCTAGACCTCTCAGATCTCAAAGAGGGACTTAGGCAAGAGTGAGCATGACGAATATGTAACTTTTGTTTACCTCGAAGAAAACTTATTCCACAATTTCAGTTTCAAAATGTTTACCGTGGGCCAGTCTGGTGAATTTCACAACTCAATATTTTTTTTATTAATAATACAAATAAAGTTCAAATATACTTCAAACCGCACTACATATTCAAATGCTGTTTCTCCATTTCTCTCTGCCCGTTCATGCTCTTCAAACTATCTTGTACTTGTGATCTGTTAACACACAATTATACTTTCCTCTTCTGAACTGTGTCACTGACACGTCCTCTTGCCCACTTTCTGTTTACACAGGCATATAGTCCTCTCTTTCCCCTCTCCCGCACTCATTCAAGCTCTCGCACACACACACACACACACACACACACACACACACACACACACACACACACAAACACACACACAAACACACCCACACACACACACACACACACACACGCACACATACACACACACACACAGACACAGACAGAGTGAAAGAGAGAGAGAGAGAAAGTGAGAGAGAGAGAGAGAGAGAAGATTTCAAATGTCTCAGAATCGTTATATGATATTGATTGCGAACTCTAGAACAAAACATCTCAAAGAATCTTGCCTCTGTGATGTTCAACAATTATTTAATGTTGTTAAAGGCATGATGAATTTAGTCAAGTTAGTTTCTGTAGTAAAAGTCTTTGTTTAAGTGTCTTCTACCAGAACATGGAACTTATCCTCTGTGTTGTTACATACAGACTTCATACAATCCCAGATTACATTCTGTTTTTAGCCTTTTCCACCTTCCTTTCTTTCATCTGCATTTTTCTTAACAATGAAGCCCTGTCTGTCTGCCTGTCTGTCTGTCTGTCTGTCTGTCTTTGTGTGTATTTGTGTGCGTTTGCGTGCATACTTATGTGTGTGTGTGTGCGTGCGTTAATATGCCTATATACTAGCAAAGAAATTATTAGTCATCTTCACAACCAGAACAGATCTCAGAATTGTATGCTCTTCGTACGGTCTTCAGCACAGTGGAAACCGAAATCTAGCGGGCATACTGATTTGATTTGATGAGAAACATATCTGGCCAAAATAACTTCCTGAGTGTATCTTGACCGTCTGCCTACAGTGGCCACTACGATATTAACAATTCCAGTGCATTCCACATAATGATCTGACCGACCGACCGACCGACTGACTGACTGACTGACTGACTGACTGACTGATCTGGCTTTATCAACCGTCGGCTAGGGCAAGATGACATTATTTGTCGAGCACATAAGAATCGACAACAGTAACGTCATCACGTTCACAGTATCTGATGAAAGCGATACCGTTGTCCTGGCCAGCGGCTACACACGGTCGTCATAGGTTGCGACGGGAGATGGGGAGATAAAAGAATACATGTTTGGACAGTTATGTTGGCGTAGACGATTTTTATAAAAGATGTTTCAGGATCCATTAAGAATGAAAAGCTTCGTGGAAATACACTATAAAGAGATTAAGAAGAGATGAAAGAAAACGAAAAACTAAACAACACCAAAGACATAATGACTGGATGGGGGTAGAGGTGGTGAGAGGGGTGAGGAGAAGAGGATGATTGTATTTCCATTAAATAACTACTACACATTTTCGCACAAATGCAGTCTGAGGCACCTTTTCATTTTCCGGGATTTTTTTTTCTTTATGCGGGGAGGGGAGTGGAGTGGAGTGGCAAGCACCTTTATTATGGAGATAAAATCTCAACAAGTGGCTATCGTCACAACCCCCCTCTCCCTCCTCCCGTCACGCAAAAAAAAACAACAACAACAACAAAAACTAAAAAAAAAAAACTTGGCTTTGAGCATGCCAAAATTGTACAGGAGACTCAAAGGAAAAAGACAAACTTTCGCGTTGCGCCTTTCTTTATCAGGTAATCAATGTTGCTACGGGTGGCCATTTTAGGAATTATAAAAGCTAGGAGAGAACAACCCACACAGATAACGTTATGCTACGTATCTACATTTTAACAATGAACAAAAGTAAAGTTTTGTTTTGATGCTGTATTCCCAAATTTCAAAAACAACCTACATCTACCTCATTATTTTGCATTGGGCAACGAGTTCAGGGTGCTAGATATGCCTTTTATTCGTGAGTGGGCATCACGGACGTACTTGATACTGTTTTTCTAATGGCGTTTAGCAATATATTTCAAGCTTGAAAACAGGTGAGGAAGCCGACTTCGGCAATCAAGCGGTCAAATTCAGAAATGACCGAGACGAAATAATTATAATGATGATAATAGTAATAATAATAATAAAATAATAATGATAACAATAATAATAATGCGGCTTATAAGTCTCGTATCCGGGCTGATATCTTCTCACACGGTTTCACACTATTATTAGCACAGCAGGCCAGATCACTCGAATATATTCACAACTCCCTGGAGAGTA
This sequence comes from Ellobium chinense, assembly GCA_033807755.1. NCBI lineage: Eukaryota > Metazoa > Mollusca > Gastropoda > Ellobiida > Ellobiidae > Ellobium > Ellobium chinense. The sequence goes on from JAWQUT010000107.1 coordinate 1,320,158, forward strand.
TACAATGCCGCTCCATTTGGAGGCGCTGATTACTAGTATTCTGATCCTCTTCTGAACTGTGTCGTTTACTCGTCCTCTTGCCCACTTTCTGTTTACCCAGGCATATCTCCTCTTTTTCCCTTCTCCACCAACAACCTTCACTTCATATAGCCAGGTACCAATTTTACTGACGGGTGGAGAGGGGAAAATATGTTTGAAATGCTTTCCCAAGGCACCTGCAACACGATCGTAGTTGGGAATCGAACCTGCGACTTTTAGATCTCCAGTCCAACGCCGCAACCATTCGGGGGAAAAGGGGAGGAGAGTGTTAGGAGGACATGTAATAGCCAGAATGATGTCCCCGCACCAAATATGACCTTAATATGACCACTTAATTACCTACTTGTACTTCCATTTGCTAATACCAGTCGTCATATGCCTAGGGGTGCTGTTAGAACATCTATAAAGACAGTGGTCATCCAGTGGGATCATGTCGACATCGTGAAATATAAAACAATCGAAGTTATCTACCTTGAGAGCTTCGAGATAACCCACGTTAAAGAGCATCCCTCTGTTGAAGACGGTGGGCAGATCCTACAAGAAAGGGGAAAAGTACAGTCAAACCTCGGTATTAAGTACGCTATCGGTGCGTTAAATATCATCGTTATTATTCACGTATACAGTGGAGCATGGATAATGCGTACACCTTGAAAATGACCAGAAATGTAGTTATTGACAGGAATATACATATGTATTAACCACATACGTACCCATAGAGAAGAAAAGCCAGGGCAAAAAATACTTTATGCAGTATTCGTGTTTATGTACTATGCGTGTCTGTATTTACTAATTTAGTGTGCCCTACTGTACAGGTTTGTGACACCCATTAGAGGGGCAAATTACTCATTGTGTACACCAATTAATCCGCTAATATATAAAATCCCCCTTTTTTTGGGCCCTGCCATCCAGTGTTAGGGTGTAGAAATATGTAAAATGACCTGTGATCAAAATAAAGCATCAAATTTTAAAGTTCCAGGTACAATTTGAGCCTTCTAGATAACAAAAATAAAGTGTGTAGACCTATGTATTCGCACGCTGTCAAAACCAGCCAAATGAAAAAGTGGGGACCAAATCAGAATTTGAGGTGACCTTTTTCGAAAGACATTGGTGAAAAAGTTTGGTCGATGACCCCCCTTTTTTTTCCCATTAAAAGATCGGGCAAAAGAAGTACTTTAACCTCCATGGAAGAAATTTCCCGAAATCACAGTGGTATATGTAGAATAACACAAAATGTTAAGAGGGCCAAAAGAAGAAAAAACAATAGGTATCAAAGACCTTACATGATATCTTGATCCACCTCATTAATGAAGAAGATAGAATAATATTAAATCCGCGCATATGAAATTCATACTTAACAACAGGGTACACTTATTAAATGAATACTTAATATCGAGATTCCACTGTACACGTACAGTCGAAACTTTATGTTAAATACCCCTTTGGTGCATGGAGTAGGTATACTTACTATGTATCTATTTACCATGATGATCACATGATCTATTTACCATTCACTTATCATCAAGGCCTTTTAAAAACTAGAATGGTGGAATAATAATCAACCTATGCAACAAATTTTAATCTATTCAGTCAGTCAGAATGACAGTTTCGCCGTTGTCCCAGATTTCACAATAATTAGAGAAGCAACGAATTTAAGACAAACATTATGCCGTTGTAAGCAAGATTTTAATGTATCCAAAGCCGTAATAACCGTGATTGACTGTAATATTGAGTCTACATCTTACCTGATCTATCACAAATATTCTGAAGTCTAACTGCTGTCTCATCAAAAAGGGCAATAAATTATTCAGCAAAATATGAAGATGACTGAATCTGTTGCGATAAGGTATGACAATCGCTAGTTTCTGTGAAGGTGTGCAATCTTCTGGTGCATAATGTCCTCCTTTTTCTAGTTGTGGATACCTGCTCTCCAGTTGTGAAGGTAAAACTGTTGTTTGGTTACTGCGCCGGCGTCCGACTGGTTGAGAGATGAACAAAAGGAATGATATGAGGAGGAAATTGGGGGTAAGACTGAAAATTTCCTATGAAACTTCATTACTAGACGGGTCGGAAAAAAAAAAAAAACTGTCCCCAAAAAATTCTAACGAAAGGTTTTTCGGCGGTTTTTAGACCGAGGGGATGTGATCATCATCATAATCAACAACAACAACAACAACAACAACAACAACAACAACAACAACAACAACAATAATAACAACCATAACAGCAACAACAAACAAAAACCACAACAACAAATATGGCTACTAAAATCTGACGTCCGAAACTTCTCCTTTATTGCCATTCATGTCTAAAAAGTAGATTAATAATCTCAAATATAATTGATATTACATTTCGCCCTCCCGAGGAATCAATACGCTTAAACCATATGAAATGTCATAATATAAAAGAAAGAATGTATATCTGCTTAGTTACGGGACTGAAAGCGGACTGGAAAGCACGTGCACATCAAAGTTGATGATTTTGCACGAAAATGTGTCTTAAAGATACGTTCATTTCAAAACAAGCGCCATATGGCCAAAGATGTGGGCATTTTAGTATGGCAATTAGAACTTTCAGATTTTACCAACAACTTGCTAAAGGCAAAGACTACTCATCCTTATACAGAGGAACTTGGATAACAAGTTTAACAAGTTTATTGGCATAAGACCAAACTACAGCTGAAGTACATGGGCAAAAGTACAAAATACGAGGGGGACGGCACGTGAACCGTTAACACAGTATAACCACTTAATTCACAGCATTACATGTTCACAAAGAAGTCGTATATTTCACAATTAACAAATGATATAGACCTCCCATCTATACTAAGAATCATACAAACCATATACTTGCTCTGTTGGATCACCACCACCCACCCTTCGGAACAAGCAAATGAGAGTGTTTTTTCATGTAAGTTTTGTGTTATCTAGAGTGCTTTTTATAAGACACAAAGCAGTTGGGACTGGAGAAGAATGGGAGGGTGCTAAACAACGAATTGTGTTAAGCAATGGTTGTGTTAACAGAGTTCCACTGTGCTCTGGAATAATCGGCAGAGAAGTGAGAAGCTTGTCATGTTTACCACAACTATCATGGCAACACCAAGACCAGCAACTACAACTGCAACAAAATTAACAGCAGCAACAACAGCAGCTGCAGTCGCACAAAATAAGCGAAAGAAAAAAAAAGAGGTTTAAAATTTTTTTTTAAAAACAATTATCGATTATAATACATAGAGATTAAACTCAGTCTTTAGCAGCAATGACGGTATAAACCGCTCACAGTAATAAGCAAAGATCCTCTCATCCAACCTCAGCGGGCATATAATGGACGTCTATAGCATTGCAATTGAGACATATTAGCACATTCATGTGGGTCCCAAATTGATCCCATGTAGGCTTTTTTTTTATGAGACTTGCGCAGGAACATGTTGCATATATAGTTGCCCATCTCACGAAGAGGGGTATGTGACATTTTGGATGTTTTGAGCTGAGACTACTCTCCAAAGCCGATAGCAAGGTCTATATTCTCACAAAGTGGCGTATCTATAGCTCTCACAGTTTCGGAGATATTCGACGTTTACTGAACGAGCATATGTTATACATTTTAAATCTTATTGGAACTTTAAAACGTTCTCCTGAAATATTAGCAAATGTCGCGTACGCCCCTTCGGGAGATGGGCAACGATATAGGCGCTGTCAAATAGAGGAAAAACATAATACCATAATATGGACTCCGGATATCGTTGGGGCACACACTCTCATACAAATTAGGATTTTGAAATAATCAGGCAAGCTGTTTTAGCATCAAATAGGTACCAAGCTTATGCAGAGATAGGGCTCACCTACGGGCATAAGATAGGCTACCTACCCAAACCAGGAGGCGTCTCAGGGCAAACAGGCTTTAATGTTCGTTCCTTCTCCACCGTCGGCGCTTCAAGCTTTATTCCATTCGGAACTTTGTAACCTTTAGAAGGCGGTCTCGTCATTGTCTCAACTAATGCCGTGATGTTTGGGTTGTCTTTCAAAGCTTTTATGGCTTCGCTCAGGAGAGGTAAAACTAAAACGTTGTTTTCTGCTTCACCAGTGACATTGGCTAGGATCCTGCACAGCGATGACAGAACAACATCATGCTCCGTTCGAAGATTATCTGAGCTGAGAATGGCCAGTAGGCTGTTGGCTTTATTGTTCGTATACTCGCGACTTAAAGCTGCGAATGAAAACAAATGAAAACAGAGACCAAGGAGGCGATAGAGGTAGAGAGAGAAAGAATAAGGACGTGACAGAAGAAAAAAAAATGGTCTTTTGAACATATCTCCCTCTTGTTCATCTCAGTGTTAATTGACTGTCCATCCATCCATCCATCCATCCATCCATCCATCCATCCATCCATCCATCATATTCGCCAGTCTGTCCATGTTCTAATTGTCTGTCTGCAAGTGAGCCGGTCTCTCCCTTAGATGTACTCTCTGCTCATCCATTCGCCTTACCTATAGAGGGCTTGAAACCCCTTTTGAAAGTAGCATTATAATGGCTAAAGAAGACCATGTTGGCCAGAAATGCAAACAGGCAAATTATCATGAAGGCTTTCCCTTTGCTGAAGTATCTGGCACATCCGTCTAGCATGATGGTTTCAGCTGGAAAGGAACTGGAAAACAACAAAAGAATCTGAATTGCATGTAAGTCGGAGTTAATAACAAATTTTGGAGAAAAAAAACACCATGCTGATTAATTTCATTATCAATCTAGGGCGAGAATAGGCTAAGAAAACAAAATAATCTTTGCAAATACAACTGTTTTCATTTCCAGGTAAACTGTGATGATAACAAGGTTGATGTTGATGATAATGATGATGATGGATTTTTAGATCCATTAATCCTACGTCTCTTCTTACCCATTCACTTTCGTTTTGTATTTAACCTGATGAAGGATCTCTTTTTAGATCCAAAAATTCGTAATTATTTTATATCATTACATCAGTGCATTTTAAATTTTAAATATTAAAGTATATTATTTAATTCTTCGCTGGTTTGGACTGAACTTTTTATTTTTTAAAAACCTGTGTTCCAAATGCTGATGATGATGATGATGAAGATGATGATGATGAAGAACTGATGTTGACGTCGAAAATGATAATGTTACGATGATGATGTTGAAATTGTGATGATACTAGCTACGAGGCTGCATTTGTAGATCACAAAGAAACTTTAGACACTGAAATTGAAAATATAGTGAACATCCTTATCAGTGTATGTATAAAAACGTCGTCAAGATCCCCTCTCTCTTTCTCTCTCTCTCTCTCTCTCTCTTTTTCTGTAGATCCTCTTGCTTTGTTAACTGTCAATTTTTTATTCATTATTTCATCTTTATCCTTAATTAAGTAGCCTGTCTGCCAACTGTTACATGATGGTTAAAGAAAGTGAGTTATACTGTTCTTAATTAGCCAACTCCAACACAGTTCACTTCCCATTTAAGCAAAATGTAGTGTAGTTGCGTCATCAATTCTAGCTTCCAAAGGTGAAAAAAATGCATCAGCCGTTAAAAGCCAATGTAAAAGATCATATCAGCCAGTCGTATTCCTCTGACAATGGACGCAAGAAGAAAGCGGAAATAATGATTGTTAGAATTGAGACTTGCCATCCACGGATGACCACCATGCATAATAATAATGGTGTATGTCATATGTAACAAGCATTTAGCCTCAGTTCGTTTAATCCGTGGGCTGAATAGACGTGGAAGACAGTATGGATGGAACCGCCAGACCCTCAGAAAACACAATAGTGCATACCTGGCACCATCAGACGCATTGTTTAGGCTTTACTTTGCCATCACGGATTAGATCTATAATTCTTAAGCGGCAGTATCCATTCAGCCAGGGGCAACTTATATTTTTTTTCTTGTTGAGTTTCTCCCGAGCTTCGGCGGCCTAACCTCAGGCAGTGGGTGGTGGTTGTGGGGAGAAGGGTGGGAGGG
>JAWQUT010000107.1:1327146-1343692 GCA_033807755.1 Ellobium chinense
ATATCAAGTAGTCTGCATCTGCTCATTTTTGTCCATTCAACATTTTATAGCATGTAAAGAACGTATATCATAGTGTATAGTGTATATATTTTATAGTATGTAAAGGGCGTATATATCATAGTGTAATATAAATCTGCTAACCTTGCTCTGTGATAAAAAGAGATCTAAATGTATTGTTACAATCCTGCGAGCTCATAAACCTTGGCAGTCAAGCTTGGTACCGCTACTGGTCTCTGTTGTTGTTGTTGTTGTTGTTACTGTTGTTATTGTTGTTGTTGTTATTGTTGTTGTTTTCAATACACCGTTTTTTCCTGCATCTACACACTTTTGTCCATTTTATTTACTATTATATTTATGTATAGGGCGTAACTGACACATCAATATGAGATCTAAAAGTAATATTATTAGAATCGTCTTGGTTCCTGTGAATTGACGGAAAGTTGCCAATAATATTTTTTTTTAATTTGTGTAAAGTTTTTTTTTTTTTGGTCACGACGTTGTTGGAAAAACGACACAGCCTAAAGGCACCAACAGAGAAACAACGAGAGGATGAGAAATACTTTGACGAAAGCCAACGTGCGCTCACTAATGGTGGCTGAAATCCATATCCGATTATCTGGAATCTTAATGTGTCTTTTTCGAGTGCGAAGTAATCCTCGCTGAAAAGTCGGGTTTTAGCTTGAATGTAAAGGTATTCAAATAATGAAAGCTACACTAAATGCTAACTCCTGCAAAATGTAGCATTTAAATTGTTCTTCGTTTTTTTTTGGCACGGTTAAAATGGTGCTTTAATTTCCAGGGGCGTCGCGTGGGGGTCGAAAGTAGGTAGGCAAACTTGCACAAAGGTTAAGGGTATCGCTGTATCTCAACGTCCCTCTACATAAATATTTACATTAAGTGGAGATGGGTAGCATGCAGCATCGGTGCATTATCACGGCAACCACAACAGCAAGAACATCAACAACAACAGCATAAACAACAACAACAATGACAACAAAATGTTCAGCGATAACTGCAACAGTACAACTATACTGATTTCGTGTTTCCTTTTTTTTGTAGATGATATTGACGCATCGTTCCTTCATGAGGGCAAACTGACTGAGGTCGGCATCGTTGAAGGAAAGTGCTAGTGATTGTTCTTTTAACAACTTTTGTTTCCATAGCAAGGCACATTATACATGTATTGTTTTCTCGTATCATAGCTGAGCGCGTGTAGTTTTTTTTATTCGTTGTAAGTCTCGCAAAGGATGCTTTTAAACCAGTTGCCACATTTGCTGAACCCATCTTGCCGAAATCGTTAAAGATTCAAGTTATTCACAGTTTAGATCTAGCCATTAGACCATAGGAGGAATGAGTAGTGGGATGGGGGGGGGGGNGGGGGGGGGAGGAGGGGAGGTGGAGACTATTGACAGACCATGGACTACATGCCACAGATGTACATTTTTGAGGTAATCAAAATTCAGATCTTTACAGCGGTCCTCCAAAAAGCCAAGACTCTGTAAATTTGGCAAAGCGTGGTTGCCTGGTGGTGTTTAATGTATGTTGGAGAGATGAGGGAGGAGTACGGTAAGCGTCCTTGCTTATCACTATCAGTAATGTTGCCAGCTATATTTATTTATTGGCACAACCTGCAAATAGGGAAAAATAATTATGTAGCAATGACAAACTTTTGTCCTTGTTGTTGCTGTTTTCAGTCAACAAAGATGTCCTGTTCAAGAAACGGCACCATGCTGTTGAGTTGTCTGGAACTGTTAAGTATTATCTTTTCTATGGCTATTTAATGAAAAAATTTTTTTTGTTTGAAAAAAAAAGGGGGCCGGGAGGGGGGGGGGATTGGTGAAGGGATGCACCCTTTTCCAATTAGATAAACTTGGGAACACACGTGTGAACATATTGTATTTATGCTGTATTACGCTTCCATAACTGCGAAAGAAAACCAAAAACTTTTCTTTGACAACGTGTCCGTTTCATCTGTTCACTGCTGACAATTTTAATCTAATATGTATGAGATAATCAATTCTCTCCCGAGCACCTGGTATATTTATGGCAAATATCATTCCACTTCCATATTATTAGGGACATCTTAAGTACTGCTCTGTTATTAGATTGCAAGATGTAATCTCGTGCTCGCAATAGCAGTCTTTCTTCTCTCTCTCTCTCTCTCTCTCTCTCTCCCTCTCCCCCCCCTCTCTCTCCCTGTATTTCTCAGCTTCTGTCAGCTATTGTTATCAAAGTAAGTTTATGATAAAAACGTACATTACAACTGTACTCTCAATCCTTCAAAGCTCCCTCCAATTCAAATAAAGATATGTAAGGATGCATATTCCCTCACACCGATCAATAAACCTGCGTTTCTTCTTGAAAATTTTGCAAGCATACTATAGTGATGCTTTGTTGTTAGGACGTCAAGTTTCAAATCCGTTGCTTAGCCCAGCAAATGACTTCTGGACCCATCGGCGCCTAGCAATTGAATATAGCTCAATGAAACTTGCAACCTTCATGGGTAAATAGCCTATCTGGCCATTAATGTCTCCAAAATGGCATTCCAATTCTCGTCTCCTAAAACCAGCAAACAATTCTAAATCATAAAAGTTAATGAACAGTAACTAATTTCTGTTAAAATACTTGCAATTAATTACTTTTGTTTCAAAAGTAATCCCCTTGTAGTTTATTACTTTTTCCCCACAAGTAATCTAATTGTATTTAATTACTTTTCTGAAGTAATTTTACCAACCCTGTATATAATTATACACTGCTTGTCATAATGTAGAATATAGGTATGTTGCAATTTGTCTGGAAGAGACCTGGCCTACATTATCATATTTCGTTAAGATACACTTACAATATTAATTTTGTTTGTTTATCATGTAAATATTATAATGTTAAGTCTTGACACATATATAAAGCCAGGTCAAAGGTATAATTATAATAATATTAATTTGTTCTGCGATCTATAAAAGCTCAAAGTGGATGAGAAAGCGTGTAGGGAGTTGTCTTTAGACCATATCGTGAAAAACAGGCTGAAATCATCACTTTGAGGACTAAAACATCAAAAAGGATGTATTCAGGCTTATTTTCAGTTTATTGTGGTACATCCCTGTGTGCCGAAAAGTCTTGCAATGAAATACGAGTGCGCGTGGAAGCTTTGTTTCAAAAATATTTCTTTCAGGCTTCAGCTTTAGACAGACATATGAATGTCTAGAAGAATATCTTTGTCCTTGGTATTGTTTGTTTGATCTCTTATTCTATCTATCTCACTTCACACACACACACACACACACACACACACACACACACACACACACACACACACCACACACACACACACACACACACACACACACACACTAAAACACATACATACAGAACCACACAAGGAGACGCACACACGCGCATACACACACGAACTCACACATACTCACACATACACACGCACACAAAGACACACACACACATACACAATCACACAGAGAAGCACACATGCACACATGCACACACTCACACACACACACACACACACACACACACACACACACATACACACACACACACAGACACACACAATCACACGCACATACTTTCTCTCACGCGTATATTGCAGTCATACCCATCAATTACTCGTAAAGGACATGAACCGCAAATACATGTAAGTAAATCACAGGTTACGTTGTGTTGTGGATAAGATAGGCGTATTCATGCCGATACGATAAAACGTCTCTCCTTTGCAACATTCACTGGTATTTTAACTCTCAGTCTAGACTAAGCACTGGTTCTTTTGCATCTACTGTTGTGCCTAAACACCTGATTTCATATAGTATGTCTGGCTACAATCTTGTGATGCAAACTTTTGGCAGTGACAGAATTTTCCAGATTGCTTCACTTCATTATAAATGAAGTTCTAACATATCCGGTACTTGTGCGAATTTTGCGGAAACCGGTCATCGTTCTCTGAATATTTAGATTGACATAAGAAAGAAGTCTATGATCACATCCTAACTTCATTAACGTATCATGGTGTGGACTGCACAACATAAATGTAAGTTATTAGCTTGCAAAAATGTTCTGTTCCTATTCTTACTCACAATGTGGTACAGTGTAATGCATTTTAAAGCAAAGTTCAGACCAGATGTATATAATTACAGAAACACATATTATATGTTATTTTACTATTCAGAAACATTCATCTTTATACTACATTAGTCTTTTGATCACATCACGCTTTATTCATACTGTAATCTTAGCTGTGATCATAAGCAACAGATGAATTATGCAACTTTACTGCTGATTATATACTAACAAGATGCAGGTATGAGACTTTGTCAGCTTTCAAAACGTCTACGCCCGGGTGTTTGTTCACAATAAAGTCAAATGGATATCTGATATCGTTGGCAGTTCGACTTCGTTCAGTTCTCTTAGCCTCCTATTACGTCATGTTGAGTCATTGTGTTCAATTTTTCCACTCGCAGCGCGAGGTACGTTGGGTCCTGCCTCCCACTGGCTGCGTGACCATTATTACGGATAATGACCGCTGCACGTGTTGTCTGTCGGCAAATCTACCAGCTGCCACTGGGGTGCAAAATTCTACTGCCGCGCCCAGCGTTCTGCAAGGAGATGGGTATGTCCTGTTGCTGCATTCAAAAGTAGCGAGTGCAAAGTAGAATGTATTCTATCACAGTATCACAGGGGGTTAAAATGATCTATTTTCAGTTGTTTATTATGTTACAAACATTACCGGAGTCAAATTAATAGTTAAGAGGTTACTGGAAACTGAATAATTGCAACCCGTTATCTTCAAAGCTACTGATTTAAACTGAGCTTTACGTACGATAATGGACAACTTTGGGGTGATTAGCAGCAGTTGCGTAGCCTATTAAGTACACTTTAAATATATATAGGAAATCATAGTTATCATTTATTCACCAAATCTGATTCTTATCCTCTTACCTGATCACATTAGTCTCAACATAAGTGTTAAACAATTTACATGCTGTGGAGTAGATGTCTTGCTAATCTGCTAATGACAGCATTTGAAAACGTTTATTCCAATTCATTTTGTTATTTTATAAAACCTACATCTAGACTCTAGAATCGTCTTCATTTCTTGCCTGATTCGATAGTTCTCACTCTGTGTTTGAGGTTCATGTCCAAACTGATGAGGTAGGGTTATGTCTTGAGGTCAGATTCTATACATATTATGATATGCAGTGTATATGTGTGCGTAAAGATGGATAGAATACAACACTTCCACAGCACAACTATACTTTGGGAAAACATGAAGGGTTCTAACTGCGATACGACTTATGCAGTGCGACACTTATTTCAAAATGAATGTAAATTTAGGACATATGTTCATGTCATACTGAACTTATCCATTATAAGGGGTCATATAGTATTTTAACTGGTCCAGTGAATTCTTTATCCCCTAAAATCTCAGTCTAGACACCAAAAATATTATTTTAAACCTATAATTACGAAAACTACAACAGCATACTGGACGTTTAAGGTCGACGGTGGCTATTTTTTGATCTGACCTAGTTTTAACACACTTTCGAACCTCAGATTTTGGCATACATGTTCATCGTATTCAGTAGGGCCGTAAACCGTTGAGAAATATTTTGTTCGAATTTCTTTTATAGAGTTCGATCGTATGTCTACCCGGCTATAAAGAAAAAATACACAATGTGTTGCTCCAAAAACGTGTACTTACTTCATAGCTCAATAACTTCAAATATTTATTATACATGAATCTGCCTGTTAATGTATGCCAAAATCTGATACTGTGCGAAAACAGGCAGATTCATGAATAATCAATAATTTTATTGATCTACGTGCTACCCTTTTGTCATAGCAAAAACAGAACAAGGAAAATTGTCTCAAGAGAAAAGTCTGCTGGGCGCCTGGGGCTTTTGTGTTTGATACACACTGCGCACGCACTTGCAAGACATTCAAAACACAACAATACCGCTGAATTTACATAAATCAGCCACTGGGAATACCGAAGATCGAATGTAGTAGATCTAATATCCGAGACTGACCTGAGGCATATTTCAAGTACATATGGATCACACTGCTACCTGTCACTGGATTGTCTATCCGAAAGGAGGACCGAAGACCAGAGTAGTCTGAATGAGATCTCTATAACAAGAATACATTGTAAGAACATGGCTATGACATGCCCATAGGCATTTAAAGCCTTCCACTTGACGAGATCATCGCATACATAAGTTGAGCATGTACTGTCTGCTGTTAATGTTATCAGAAAATGACCTAACTTAGGTCCGCCCACAGCTGACAAAGCAGAGATCAGTGAGAGTTCTCTGCGAAATATTTGGCCTCTACTGGAGGTCCAAACTCAGTGAACTCTAACAGATACTAAATACAGCACTCATTAAAAAGACATTCCTTCCTTCTAGTGCTTCCAGATTTTCATACCCATGGGCAGTGGCTTTCTACTAAGGTATTTACACCACCTCTATTGTCTTTGTCTACCACTTTCAAAGCTGGTCCGGATGAATTCTCACAATCACCTAGAATAGTCTTCCTTCAGTTAAATAAAGTATGAATCTAACAGCTGTATATCATACTGACTGTATCGTTCATCTCATCAATAATCAAGCATTAAATTATTGCAACAATAAGCACATTCTTGGATTTGTATGTATCGCATGAAAGGCTGAGCGCCCCCCCCCCTCAAAAAAAAAAAAACCCGCTGAAATATCGGAAATTTAAGATAAGATAAGATAAGATAAGATAAGATAAGATAAGATAAGATAAGATAAGATAGGATAGGATAGGATAGGATAAGATAAGATCCGTTTATTCATCCACAAGGGAAATGTGTCTTTGTTACTGTTTGCAGCATTATCGGACGATACGAGTATTCATCTACTAATTTGTACCAAACTTTCAACAGCTACGGTTAAAATAACTGAAGTTACAAAACTTGTTTTTATTTTTTTGCCATCCCATACATGTATAAATTTTTCTTTTGAAATATCCTAGATATGACATATTTTTTACAGCTTACGTTGAAATAATGAAATCCATTTTTTGGGGGGATGAGCTATGAGGTGGAAGATATCTTTAACACGGTTAACTTTATATTGTATTCGCTAACAGTACGGACATATTATTGTAAGAGTATTGTTTTGCTGTTGTTTAAAACTATTATTTACAAAAAAATAAAAACGCCTTCTTGACAAATTCAGTTTTAAAAAACTTGAACATATTTTTGACGCACTAATATTTTTATATTTTTTTTTCTTCATTTCCACAAATGATCATAGCCTTAATGCAAAAAAAAAAAAAGCAAATTCCGCAAAAATGAAGCTTGCGTAATGAAAACCCTGGAAAGTTGTTAATTTGTAAAATCTGTTATTTGGAAAGGAAGTTCTATGGATTTTTTTTTTGAAGCACTCCTCGTGCAATATATATACTGCCTGTGTTGCATACGTCTTTAAAAATCTGAGTTATATAATAGTGATAATGATGACAATGATAATAATAATAATAAAAACAATAATGATAATAACAATAATAATAATAATGCCTTTTAAAGTTCTTGTATCCAGGTTAATGCCCGCTCACGCGACTTCAGTTTTATTGCCCCGGCAGGCCAGGTCACTCGAGAGCGTTTTCACCTCTCCCCATTTGGAAGCGCTGACCACTAGCAATTCTTGTAGTATCTTTCATTGCGTATTGCCAAGTATAGACAGAGGGCATTTTTACAGACAAAAGGACTGAGAAAATTATGGATCAAATACTTTCCAAATGTACTAACAACACGACCATGGTCGGAAATCGAACCCACGACTTTTAGATATTGAGGCCAACGACACAACCTCTCAGACACGCTGCTCTACATGTATTATATTGCCTAAATGCTTGATAATAATATAATAATAATACAACTATATAAGAAAAAATAAAGCGTTAGAATAACTGTTCTATGGATACACCTTTACATGGTACAATATCAATAGATCGATGAACATAAGATAATATCAATAAATAAAAAGTGTATGTCAAAGCGCAAAAATGAAATAATCGATATTGTGTATTACACAGTATCAATTATTTCATGTCTGGGCTTTGGTAAAGACATACAATTATCTTTTGTTTTCTAAGCAACGAGAATGGCATTTATGCTTTTCTTGAATGCACCTACAGTTTAAAAAATCCATAAAGACGGCGTTCACAATACATTTTCATTACTCTAGTGCTCAGGCCTCGATAATCTAAACCTTTTATCAAGTGAACTGCTACAGTTTCTTCACGTCACTGAACATAGCGGTGTTTTTTTTTTTTTTGCGAGCTCATAGTTGGCGAATCTCAGGCAAATAGTCAGCTCTTAAGCGATGAAGAGATCTTGTTGATCAGTGTCAAATTATGTGATAACCTATTGTTTTGTAGTCATTTTTTAGCTTAAAAGAGTTCGGTTTTCAAATTTAAAGAAATGCAAAGTAATAGCCATTTTTCATAACACACACTTAATAGAGTCCGATTTTTTTAATTTTTAAGAGCTGCAAAGCAATATGGATGAACATATTCCTTAATAATATTATACCCACATCCTCAGAGGCCCCAAAGCGCAGTGATAGAACCATTGTGATGTGACTTTGGAGTTCACTTAATTCTTGGTCACCTTTTGTACGTCGCTTTCGTTTAGCTGGAGTGGGCGGTTTTTTTTTTCCGTCCAGTTTTTTTTCTCCAGCACAAAGAAAAGGCAACTGATTTTTTGTTAGTTGACATTTTTTTTTGACCGAAATCGTCATCTGCAGGCGTTCGCCACTTACAGTAAATATGGATTAACGTACCCAATAGTAGGCTAGTAATAACAATAATAATAATAATGAGGTTTATAAGGCTGTTTTCCAGGTTGATGCTCGCTCACGCGACTTTACAGTATTATTACCCCGGTAGGCCAAGTCACTCCGGGACTTTCTCAACTCCCTGGGGAGTATACAGTGTCGCTCACATTTACAGGCGCTGATTACTAGCACAGTGACAGTATCTTTCACTGTCTGAAGCCAGATACCCATTGTACAAACGGGTGGACTGAGGAAAATGTCAGTGAAATGGTTTCCCAAGCCATCTGCAATATTTACATGTACATGTGGGAGAAAAAAAAGAGAGATATAATGATGAAAACAAACATTTACGATAGAATCATGAGTTTCGTTATCCCAAATTAAATACATTAATGCTGTGTTGCACAACAGAGGGTTGCATATTCACACGGAACGCCATATCCTGTGCCAATTAGCGAAAGTAAATTCAGAGATGTGTCAGTCTGTCAAATATATTAACAACATATGCCGAACTTCCGGCATTCGACCCCTGCCCCTAATTCGACCCTTGCACAGGCTTTTGAGAAAGTCCCATGACATTGTTCTTAAATCATGCATAAACCTACATCGTAACTCGAAGCTTTTTTAAGGGGTGGCACTACCATTTTCCAAAAGATGTAATGCACATGACATGGTGTGCAACTTATCACCATGAATGCAATGGATTCCTATGCAAACGTGCACACAATAGTGCTGAATGGTGTATTTTTCTTTCCCAAGGGTGCTGATCTTAGAACAACTATCATTTGCCATGGCCCCAGTATTTTTTATCCCTGATTTCATCCACGTCTCTAAGTTACGTTTATGCATGATCCAATGGAGGATTTTCCTGATTTTCTGTCTGGATACAAAATTACTTGAATTATCATCAAAAGGTATTGCTAGTTTCTGATAATTCTGCGTCAAGACAGAAAATCCCCCCAAAACCCCCCCAATGGGATCATACACAAAGGTATCTAAGAGACATGGTGAAATCTGATGTCCAACGACTGGTGCCACCGCTAAAGACATTAAAGTGCGACTAAAGTACTTTTATGGTGTAGTGCACAGAATCCTGTGAAATTACTATTTTAACATGCATCAGTGATTCAAACTTCCTACTGACCTTCCCAAACCCATCAAATCTAACGCGTTTCGAAGAAATCACAAAGAATAACACATGCCCATGCCCTCCTGTGTTAGCGTCACCGGTGCTCGCCTCGCCAGAAATACGTGACGTCACCAACACCGGTGTACACGCCTCAAGGCTATTACGCGTCGGGCTCAAGGCTATTAGGTTGCAGGAGCCTAATTGAAAATGCCTCTTTGGGGCATTTGACAAAATATTCTCCTCAGACTACATGAATGTTCCGAAAAGGCAAGGACTAGTCTGTAAGTCTGGAGCCACCACTGTATACTGTTTTCAGTAGGGGTCCTTTGGAAAAAAAATTTCGCAATTTCAGTTTACATGAAAAGGGGGTCCAAAATTTGGCATTCTTTTTCATACCAGCTGCTCGCAGAAACTGAATCCGCTTAGACCCTTGAAAAGAGCTGCCTGCCAAAAATCTTTATTTAACAAATTCACCGATGTATCTCACAACTTTTGCGGTGTAGTGTTATGTTCTACAATTATTTCTACACAATCTGTCCAAAGGACAGATTTTTTACTCTGCTATTATCGACTCGGATAGTCGACACATTTTTAGCCAATGCAACCTATTACGCGTAGCGCTGCACTCAGTAGGGCTCGCTCCCACGCGGAAACAATGGGTTATTGTTGTGCGGTAAACTGTAAATCTAGAGACGGATCCACAGAAGACACCGTACAGCACGTGGAGGCATCTGTTTAAGTAAACACTGATGTGGACATGCATGCTAGCAAAGTTAGATCTAGATAGAGACTAGTCTACTAAGTTCAGAGTAGTCTAGACTAGCATTTAGTCAACAATACAGAGAGCTAAACTGTGACAGAACTGGTGATCCAATAGTCTTCTCCTCAATTATATCCTCGTCATCTGTTTTTCGGCGCAGGGGCTCGAACTGATACAGCTCGACCGGTGCTGCCATTGTTCTCGATCGAAGTCATATATTCGCGAAATCGTTCTACCAATCCCTCTGCTCATAATATATATACTGCTTACCACAATGTTGGAGCTAACCGCACACATATAACCCCACCTCAATAATTTTGACGTGAACTTCAAACACAACTAGAGTGAATGTTGGCGAACCTCGTGACAGGTGAAGATGATTCTGAAGTCCAAATGCAGGTTTTATGAAGTGGAAAATCATATGAGGATGATAAATAAACGCTTTTAAAACTCCCCTTAAATGATATATGTTAAGACGACTACTCCAAAGCATGTAAATTGGCCACTAATTATAGTCAGGAAACAATATGACCACATCTGAGAGTGGGAGGAAACTGTAGTTAATAGGTAGTAAGTATGATTTCATGTCTCTTTAAAATATACTTAGTACAAATGTACTCTTAATCACTTCGAAGTTTTTCGCTAACATACCTTAAAACTCACTGAAAGGGATATTGCCTGAAGAAAACATGCGTGATAAAATAAAGTCACTTGTTATCCTGTATGCTCCATCAGCTCCAGCAATAGTTTCTCAAAGAACCCTAGTCTCTTTATGGGCAGATATAGAATTATGATCTTCTTGAAAGACCCTAATATCATTCATCAGAGGTCAGTAAAACTTCTGAATACACTGTTAGGGTTCCTTCTGCGTCTTTACGTCATGCACCACTCCTTAACTTTTATTTTGCTTTTCGACAAACCTGAACCAGAAAAAGTAAATTATATTTGTTACTTTAATTAGAGTCTAGTAAAAATAAGCAATATTTGTTTGTTTAATTAGAGTCTAGTAAAAATAAGCATGACAGAATGGATGGGATTTCCCTTTTTTCTTCCCCCGTTTTACTGCCTCCGATTGTGTGGCAATGTCTTGGCGACGGTATTGCTGAGATGTAATCTTCAGCAGCTTTAGCCTACATGGATTCTTTTCGGGATAGAATTCAAACGTCTTGGACAGGATGCATAGAACAATGTAGCTGTGCAAATCAGAGGTGAACCTATTTTCTTCTTAAACCACCAGAGATGAGTCTTCTTTGTAACTGAACACAAAACCCACATCCTTAAGATTTTGGAAAACTTATGTTATAGAATATTCCAATAATCATGTTGTAATCTGAGTTTCAGGTTACAATGTAGAGTGCAATTAATTTTAAAGTAACATTTAAATTAGTTTTATAGAATTTCAGAAACTTATATTCACAAAAATATGTCATTAAACTATTCTGAAACATGACTATTTATACTGCATGACAGCATGACGTCTTTTCACACTGTAACTACGAAACTTAACTGCTGCCATTCCTTATTATTATCTGGCTGCACGTATGAGATTTTCTGAGCTTTCAAGACGTCTATAGCCAGATGTTAAGTTCACAATAAAGTCCTAAAATACTTAACTGACATGCACATTGGGAAATCCAATTGACTCAATCCTCCTTTCCTCTCGTGACGTTACAATAGTGTCACTGTGTACTACGAGTACATATTGGTTTTAAAACGGCTCATCTCCTGAAGTCAGATTAACTGATAAGGAGTTATTGGGGACTGAATTTAATTGCTCCTCTGTATGTAATAACCTGTGTTTTCTTTCAGTGCTGCCGTTTTAGACTGATTTTTCGGCATGCGAACGGAAAACGTTGAGGTGATAAACATGATATTATTTGCATTCAACGAGACATAATGGATGGAATCAATAGGAAATCATAATTACCACCTGTTTTCCATATTTGATTCCTACTCTTTTAACTGGTTATAGTGTTCCCTGACTAAATTAGTAAGCAATGAACACAACTTAAACTGTCATCTTATTAAGATGCCTCTTAGAGTGGTTAAATATGCATGCTTATATCTTCAAACGAATTTGTCATTTGCCATTTCATAAAACCTACATCTGGACTGCAGATTCATTCTTATCTTCTGCCTTATTCGATAGACGGTACTGCAAGCAGTGTATATATGAGGATGAATATAGGTAGATTACACCCTTAGAAAGTTTTTTTGAAAAATCTGACTGTTCTGCCATCTTAAAAAGCCCACAGCTTTGACAATGTGAAGCTTGTCTGGAAATGAACGTAACGTTTAGACATATTTTCGTGCTATAATAAGTGAGCAATTCAGTGGGGACTTATGGTATTTTTATTGGTCCCATTGGATTCCTTGACCCTGAAATCCTCAGACTCCAAATATTATTATTCTAGGCCTTTTTAAAATGAACACTACAACGGATACTGCATTTTCAAGGCCGGCGGTGGCCAACTTGAATCTGACCTAGTTTTAACACACTTCCAGATCTCAGATTTTGGTAGATTTTCTTCCTGTTGCTCACCACACCCACCTGGACAGTAAATCGTTGAAAAAAAACTTTTTGTTCGAATTTTTTGAGGTGAGGTCGTATATCTACGCAGTAATTCTCTTTAATCCCCGTGAACAGAATTACTTTTATAGGCATCTCTTTGCCGAGCACCGGGTGAAGCAATCGAAGTTTGCAGCCCGGTCTTCGCTCATCAGCCGGCAGACAAACAAGTCATATAACATTCAGTATCTGTAACAATGATCACGCAATGCTCATAGTGATTATATTGAGTTCAATAAGGAACAAGAATTAAAACCTAAGGGTACAGACCTATAAAGAGTCACGTCAAGGCATTGATTCCTGTCAGGATCACTCTTAAATATCAGAATTGCCTCCATCCTACATAGGCAAAGAGTGCCAAGGATGTCCAATACCAGTGGAGTGTTCTATGATAATAATTTCGTCGTCATAGTGCTTCTTTTCATCATGATGACGCACTAATGACATAGATGATATCATATTATACGTGGAGCAGCGTGGCCGAACAGTTAAGGCGTTGGATTCAAGATCTAACAGTCGTGGGTTCGATTCCTGACAACGGATTCACGTTTTCCTCAGTCTGCCCGTCTGTAAAGTGGGTACATGACAATAGGTAGTGGAAGATATTGTCAGAATGCTAGTGATCAGCACTTGTAAAGGACAGCGGCACTGTATGCTTCCTAAGGAGCTGAGAAAGTCCTAGAGTGATCAGGCCTGTTGGGATAATAGTAGTGTGAAGTCGCGTGAGTGGGCATTAGCCTGGATACAAGACTTATAAACCACATTATTATTATTATAGTTGATGATGAGCAATTTTAAGTTGCTCTAAAAACTCTACCAAAGCTGTTTGTCTTGCAGCCAGTCAAAATGAGGCCTAAGTTGCTTTATGACCTTTTTCAAGATATCAGTATGTGTACATGCGCAGTTGGAGGATGCAGGGAAGAGTTTTGAGGCAGTATGAATACTAACTAGTATCGAAAATAACCGGTACGTGTTCCCATGTAAATGTCATCGTGCGGGTTCCGCCTGTTTTAGTGTTCATTGGGATTTCATTTTTCTTCTTCCCAGGACTCGCTGAATTCTTTAACCATTCAGGGCCTATCGTGCCGTATTTGGCACATGAGTTTAGAGAATGTACTATATTGTTAAATAACATAATCGAAACGGGATTCCTAAAAGAACCAGGACACTTATAATATGGCATCTGTGATCACATAATGACATATGCTCGTACTTAGAAGTTATATTCCTGTAATACTGTACTCAACTACGTCATGTGTAGTTTCACTCCATAGAAAAATACGTTTCGCTAATCATAGTCTTTGTTCATTCTTGGGTCTTAAAGGGTTAAAATTACCATTTTATACTGAATGCATTAACTTCAATGCAACCATTAAAAAGGTTAATTAGTGTGATCAGTGGCAGTTTGCTGTCACAAATATTTTCACGGGGGATTGGTATTTGGCAATATTAGATCTTTAACTCTTTGACTCCATACGGACAAATTGTGACCTATGAAGGTTTTCCATCCTGTGAAAAGGATGGGTGACGTTCAGCTCGGCGCAATAGGTCCATGCCCTGGTCATATTTGGCACGTTTCATCATTATATCGAGAGTTTACTTCATAACAGGGTTCCGACCGTTTCCTTTTACTAAATGTAATTACACATATACATTATATAGTGCGTTCACAAAAAGATGATCAAGGTTTTTTAAAAAAATAAATCTTTTCCTACTGAATGGATTCTTTCCATATATATATATATACATTTTTTGGGGGGTTGGCTTGTGTTTTTCCTTTTCATTTGTTCCTTTGCATTGATGTGATATTACAATGCTGTATATGGTTGGCTTACACCTAGATAAATAAACTTGAAATTGAACTTGACCTTGAGCTAAACAAATCACTTGGTGTGAGTCTGCTGATTATGGTATATTGAGAAAAAAGTGGAAACAAAAATGCTAACTTTACTTATCAAGAGCAGACAGCAAGAGAGAGAGTCCGGGATTCCTCTAACCGCACTGCGAGGCAAATCATTGCAAATAATATACTGCTGGAATCTATTATGGTGCGTTCACAAAAAGATGATCAAGGTTTTTTAAAAAATAAATCTTCTCCTACTGAATGGATTCCTTCCAAATTTTGCATAGGCCTCTTAATCAGTTTGTCTCAACAGAAATATTTTTTCCACATCCTCACTGTGTCTATGGTAGAAGTTTTCTTCACAAACACTATGTAATAAAAGATAACAGGTAAGTTTCTCGAACATACATAGTTCTACAGAATGAAAATCGAAAATGTAAACATTTAAGAAGACGTACATGTAAAACACTGTTTAAAAACAACGAATACAAAAATAATTTTCAAGAACCGCTTTAGAATCATTCACTTAAATGTAACAAAGTAATGGAAGTTAACTATCTGAGCGCAATAACAAGGTGAAAACTGAATAGACTTATCTAGAGGCAGTCCAGAAGTCAAAACCATTTTGTCATTTGAACATAGGAGATTATAAAATGGGCGTTTAATAGCACCGTCGTTGTGCCCCATTGCCATAGAAAACAACTAGGCTGCACAAGATGAACTCATCTACTGGTAGAATATAAACAACATAAGAAATGCTTCTTTGATTGCTGCGCGCAAATCACGGTACACACCAACTAGACGTTGCTAAAAATGTGAGGTCTTTTGCAAAGACCAGACGTGAGAACTGGGAAAAATGGTGGCAACCATCTATGTTTCAAATTTGACAGTGGGCCTTTTTAACAACTGCCTTGTATCGGAGCAGGATGTGGCAAGAATCAACAGTGGTAAGTATGCTAATAAATGAGGCTTGGATGAAATATAGAAAACTCCAGTCGTAGGCTCACCAAAACCTTCTGAATCTAATACTTTCCGACCGGTAACAGTGGCAACAGGAGAAACCTTGATTTTTAATGTCGTCATTACAAAATGATAATAGCCTTTTACTTTTACCAAGTTTTTTATATTTTTTTTATTACATGAGCAGTGTCTTTGGCAAGGATCGCAGTATTTATCTAGTAATTTATTATGAGAGATTGAGTAATCGAAAGTCTTAAAGGTCAACCCCGCTTAAATGACCTGGATAATAGCGTCATCGAGCTCAGCCTCTGAGGTATGATAGTACCTGCCCTTAGGTGTGACGTCAGGGGATCACAGGCTAGTCACAGCCTTGCAGGCGCAAGGTGGCGGCGATACAGTTTTTGTCCGAAGAAGATGACGATTTCGACCCAGAACTGTTGTTTATTTGTTCGAACTACAAACAACATAAAAAAAA
>JAWQUT010000107.1:1346617-1394113 GCA_033807755.1 Ellobium chinense
AAAGGTAAACAAAGCAAGCCAGGCGTAGCTGTGGACTTATGACGTCACCGAGAGAGAGCGAGCGAGGAAAACAGGGGGGATGCAGTCACAGCCGGTCAAGGAATGGGCACGAGATCTGACTCGCGTAAAAGCGATTAGCACGCGTGTAGTCTTATTAGGGTGGCCTTTGGGGATTGCAATAAGTAATTGAATAGGTATAGAAGAGACCTGGTTGCACAGATATTGTAGTTTGTCTTATCATCAGAGAAACAATGGACAGCTTTAAGCGAGAATCGTTGGTGCTCATAAGTATCATAAATAAATTCTTTGAGTTTCTACACATCTTAGGTTATTACATTTTTCTCCTTCGTTGTTGGTTTTTACCTTTATCTAGAATGACGCTGCAAAAAAAAAAAAACGTACAAAAAAAAACAACAAACAAAACACCCCAAAAACAACAATTGTTTGGTGCTTTCCTTTTAGTCACATTACTGCAAAACTACTAAATGTTTGACCAAGCGGTCGATGCGATTTTTTAAACTAATTTATAAAGATTGTTAAGAAAACTTTTACTACGATGGCAGGAGAAGGGGCAAAAAGTATTTCCTGGTACGACAAACTACTTCAGGAGGCCTGGCACAATTTCAAAATTATCTGCTCACTAGAAGAAAAGATATTGACAAAAAACTTTGTTCATTAATTTTTGAATCCACTATAGTTCACATCCAAGCCTTAAATCGTATTAGTTTACCTATGGGAGATAGAATATTTTTGACACATTTAGATCATGTGAACATTTCAAAGAACATTTTTGACACATTTAGATCATGTGAACATTT
Source organism: Ellobium chinense (assembly GCA_033807755.1). Taxonomy (NCBI): domain Eukaryota; kingdom Metazoa; phylum Mollusca; class Gastropoda; order Ellobiida; family Ellobiidae; genus Ellobium; species Ellobium chinense. The sequence goes on from JAWQUT010000107.1 coordinate 1,347,436, forward strand.
CAAAGAATATTTTTGACACATTTAGATCATGTGAACATTTCAAAGAATATTTTTGATACATTTAGATCATGTGAACATTTCAAAAGATAACATTTATAAACTAATAATTACCAAAGAAACGATTAAATCCTGCTCAAATTCCTTATTACATCTCCATGTATTGGACATGGAACTATGAAAGTACTATCACCAAACCGATGGTCAAAAACAATGCAAATGCGCGCAGTTGAAAAATATTCCAATAAAGTGCGCCGAGTCGCAGTCCTCCCGGTCGGATGGTGTGAACGTCGTGAAGTGATGTGCCCGAGCTGATGGAATAGAATCGTTGAGACATGTTGCGTCGGCTCCAATTTTTCGAAAGGCCTCTTTAAGCATTCATGGTTTATAATGCAGTGTTTATCTCCCGTCAATATGTCGTCCGCCTATGTGTCACGGTTGTGGTTTGGGCGTATGTTGAATAAACTTTTTAATCTTGTTGTTGTTGTTGTTGTTGTTGTTGTTGTTGTTGTTGTTGTTGAAAGAAGGGTTTGAGATTACCACGTCACAGCGAAGAGCGAAAGCAAAAGCCGAGGGCAAGTCGTTTTCATTTGCTGATAAACATAGCTCAGGTTTGCCAGTTAAAAGTTGAGTGCATAAATAATATTGCCACCAGCAGATGCCAAGTTGGCGTAATGAGGTCATATTCTTCGATATACTTGAACAAAATGATTTTGCTACAAGAAGGGCAGTATAACTGCCTAAAGACATCGTAGGAGTTTGATTGTTAGTGCTGGGTAAAGCAAGGCTGAAACTGAAGCCTGTTTATGAAAATGGCACACTGACATTGGCGTTTTCAGTGTTTACATAATGGACTTGGTGATAGATTGATTGATTGAATGACTGACTGACTGACTGACAGTGAGACGGGAAAACTAAAGAATGTCTGGATGGACAGACGTCCTGATGAGTGGGGAATTGATATACAAAAGAATGGATGGATGGATGGATGGATGGATGGGTAGGTGGGTGGATGGATGAATGAGTGTGAGCGAATGAGTGAAGGAGTGAATAAATGGATAGAAGAAAGAATAAATAAATAAATAAATAAATAAATAAATAAATAAATAAATAAATAAATAAAAATAAATAAATAAATAAATAAATAAATAAATGATATGGGCGCATGGCTGACGAACAAACGGGCTAATGAACGAATTAAATTAATGTTTAAGTAATGTAGGAGGTGAATTTCATCATTGTTTTTGAATTATATAGGAAGTTTGTTGACAACACAAATAGTGTTTTCAAGACTTATGCTATTAGAATATCTCACAGCTATTGCAAACAGAATGTGTCTGACAACGCCATAAATTTTCAGTGACCAGGTGCTTTTGTTATGTCACAGTTACAAAAAGAAAATTAGAAAGCTAAAAACATTTTTAAAAAAAGCCTAATAACAGAGTGCCAGCTGTGTATCTGACATAGTGACCTCGGCACACCATTTTTTGACACGTGTTGCTGTGGCAAAAATGCAGTATCCAGGTAAATGCTCGCAATAATTATATCACTACTTGTATATATCTGTTAAAATGCCAGAAATTACATACGCATCTAACTCTTGAAGTGGTTCGAATTTGAATTAAATAAAGGTTCTTTGTTGTTGTTGTTGTTTTGCCACTTTGTGTACAACTTATCTTCGACATAACCCAAATATCTTTTACTGCTTATAGCCAGGTATCCATTTCACAGACAGGTCGGTGGACTGAGGAAAATGTGAGTGAAATAGTCTCCCAAAGTACAGTACTTTGAACTCAACGGTGGTGAGGCACTGAATCTACGACCTTTAGATCCCTAGTCCAACATCGTAACCCTTCGGTCACGTTGCTCCGCTGTTCCACTAAGTAATGTATGTTCTAGGTTTGCCGAAGCCAGTTCAGTTTTTTTTTTAGGTTTTGAGAAATTTAGCGTCCTCAACTTGTTGTTCAAAACAAAACAATGCGACAGATGTGGTTTAGATTGTAAAATTGAGATATAATGAGTCAAAACTCTACATCTATTTTAATAGGAAAAAGAAGAAAAAAATGGAAGATTATAGTAATTAAACAACTCAAATCATCCTCCAGCCCCCGGCCCACCCCCCNNNAAAAAAAAAGTGGAATGAGGGTGACGAAATATTAGTCTGAAACTGCGTCCATGGTCTCCTTAAAGTTTTTTTTTGTTATATTTTACTCGCCCGCAAGATGATTTTTCTTGCTCAAGGTCCCAGGTTCGATTTCTGTTCGGCGCGGATCTCATCCTGAATATTTTTCACGACGTTTCAAAGGCCCCCACTAAGTGTCGGTGGTCCGATCGCGGGTTCAAGCCTCGTGTCTGGTATATATTATATCATAACCGTGCACAAATACACCAAGATTGTTCCTCTTTAAAGTGGGTTCGTTACCTTGTTTATATCTGTAGAAGAAGTCTTCTCAAATCCATTTTTCAATATTTCAGCTGACAGGGATGAACGGACGGACGGACGGACGGACGGACGGACGGACGGGTGAATGGATGGATGGATGGATGGATGGATGGATGGATGGATGGATGGATGGATGGACGGACGGACGGACGGGTGAATGGATGGATGGATGGATGGATGCATGGATGGATGGATGGATGAACGGACGGACGGACGGACGGACGGACGGGTGAATGGATGGATGGATGGATGGATGGATGGATGGATGGATGGATGGATGGATGGATGGATGGATGGATGGATGGACGGACGGACGGACGGAGGGACGGACGGACGGACGGACGGACAAAAAAAAGTCACTCAATCAGACACCCGTTTGTGGAAAGTATATTCGTATTCCAATAAGTAAATAAATCTTATAACTGCATAATTTGTTGAAATAATAATTTTGTTACTTATTTATTTCAATCTGGTAAATAAAATCAATCTTACCTACTCACCTGCCAATCAACTACATAAATTCTTGTCGTATCCACAAGCTGTCTACAACGTACGTACCGTATGCATATAGTGTACCCAATATTACAGAACAAGAATGACAGCAGATGATCCCTCTCTCGCGGGGAGAAGGAGAAAGAGAGAGGCTGGTGCGCCCATTGTGCCCTCTACGATAGCTCGAGATTTCTTCACCTCGACAATAGTAGGTTTCTTTACATGTTTGGCCCGTTTCGAGCGCAGCAAATTTGTATTACATGTTTTTGTTTATTACCATCTCATTTTGCTCCTCATTTTGATTTCCTCTATCTAGTATATATTATGCAGTTTTGTTGTTTTATCTATGAGTATGTAATGTTATTTTGTCTATATTATTATTGCCTTGCGTTATCAATGTTTGACCACCTATATGTTACAATGTAACCTGGGTTCGTCTGAATAAAAATTGAAATTGAAAAATAGTGCAATTACTGTTTTTTTTTTTTTGTTTGTCTTTGTGTGTAAAGGTTCTCTTCGTGTTAAGACTCCTGAAGCTGGGAGATGTAAATTTATCTGCGAGCTGTTGGTGTGACGGTTAACTTAAATCTTCGTCGTATGTCCTATTATCTCTACATTATTATGTAAGTGTTTTTCCATTGGATTACTACGATAGAACCTTCGATGTGTACAGACGTAATCTATTTATAAAACTACCATGAAATGTAGAGTTTTGTCTCGTTTATTTCAATTGCACAGATCACTTTTCTGTCTCATTGTTATGCTTTGAACAACAGGTTGAGAGCGCTAAATTCTCAAAATCTAAAAAAAAAAAAAAAAAGATTCGCGTAAATGTGGAACGAGCGTGTCCATGTGGTACAGCTGATCAAGGGTCGGATCTTAGAAATTTGAAAGGACACATTTAACGCAAAAAGGCATAAGTAAAATCACCATTTAGGATTTGTTTACGACGCATAAGATCAACCCTAATCCTCTATCTAGACAGATATGTGTCGATACAAAGGCGATGGATGTCTTTTGAAAAACAGTGTGATTATGTATATCGTAATGCTCGATTCACATTAACTTAAGTCTTTTTGAAGTTTTGAAAAATTGAACGCTCTCACTTGTTGCTGAAAGCAAAACGATGAAGTAAATGTGGTTTAGCTTGTAAAACTGGGGTATAATAATACTGATTTTATAATAATATACAATAACTTCTAAATAACCTTCTAAATAGTAGTCTTATCAAAGAGAATGTGTAGCTGAATTGACACATAACACACACATATATATATATATAAATACAGAAAAAAAAATCAGTCTTTCCACTTCAAGGACAAACAGATACACACATGCACTGGCCATTCATTAAAGCCGTTCTTTAGCTTACTATCACCAAATATATAATTTGTGCATAATTTGCTCTGCCAGGAGATACATTGCTCATAGTCACAGTCTGAATAATTGCAACGTTTGAATGCACATAAACTTCAATATACCACAAGCATTGCAATCAAGAATAACGCAGTCATTGACATCCTTATTTTGTTGCGTGATCGTTTATTGCATGAGGTGATCTGCATAGTGGTGATGGTGAAGATATAAAAGTCCAAGCCGAGAGATGTTCTTAAGTTTTAATTAGAGCTATTTTACTTATGACGATCGATGACTATGAACCAACAACAAAAACAACAACTGATTAACCCATCGCTATTATAGTTGTGAACCCTAGGTCTGCTCTCTTGGACTGCGCTCTTAGTTTTTCCACCACTCTCTCGGTCTTCACCCTCGGTCTTGCTTTCTTCCAGTATATATAGTGTTCCTCTCTATCGCTATTTCCTCAGGCCAGCACCAGATCGGCTGATCTTCACGTGGTCAGTCAAAGTGCGACCAATTTAAATTAACCTAATTCCAATTCCCAAGCATGTTTTCTAACAATAATCTTATAGTAAAGAATTTTAAGCGTTTGTTTATTTGGACTATGTGACGCCGAAGATTTTGAAATGGACATAAATTGTCCATCATTTGTCCACCGACTTATCTTACGAGTCATCCTTTTTCGGAAATAGAGTTAACCTTTCTCATCAGGACACTCTGATGAAACCATGTAATATAATTTGAGAGTCCCCTGACTGAAAAGGTTAACTCTCCCTACGAACTCTGTAACATTACCTCCCTTCCCTCCGACAGAAAATTCTTTCTTCTCAAAAGGAGGAAGAATTTTATAATCTAAGACTAAGTATTTCTAATATAAATTATATTATAACTTTCAGAAGCAAGACCGAAGTTAGGTAATATAACCAAACTGCTTACGGAATAATTCATAACAATATTCATCAAAGTCATTACATGTCAAGCTATCTAGCTGCAAACCGGAAATCTTAAAATTGCCTTGATTTAATGTAAAGTTATTATACATTAATCTCCCTTTGCAACAATGTTACCCAGGATGGCAGGATTGGTTATAATTTTCACAACATGATTAAGTCTAATATATCATGCCTGGGAGTCACTGTCTCAAAGGTTTCATATTACAATCCAGACTAAACACAATACACTCAAACATCATAACATAATTATGTGTATGCGAAGAAGGGGTGTAAGTATGTATGTATGTGTGTTTTTATATATGTACAAACATAAATGTGTGTTTAGGTGAGTGTGTGTGTGTTGGGGTGTGGGTGGGGTTATTTAACTAATGCATAACTAATGGACAATAGTACAATCATGACATTACCATTCCCCTCAGCCGAGGAAAATTTAACAACTGATACGGCAAATACGCAATAGAAGTCAAGTTCACAACAATACACAGACTTATAGCATGAACAATAATGTACGTTTGAATGATTGCTAACTGTGCAGTCTCTCTTTTCTTCTTAAACTGAGTTGATCATTAACTCAAGTTCGACGGTAGCACCCAGAGTTAATCACTCTACGACGGTGCGCTTATTACTCCAACATATCGTCTCCGTATATCATAACTAACTACTCAACTACTGAGCAAGCCAGTCAACTATCAGACTCCTCTTCCTTCTAAGTGACCTCAATTCCCCTTCACACAACTTCATAATCATTAAAATAAAAGACGGAACAATTCCCTCTTATTAGCGGAGCTAGACTTGCCATTGTCTCCCTTCGTTCTAATCGAACGACAGAAGCAAGATATATTGCCCCTTGATTCTCTGCTGTACGACTAGATGTCTTCGAGACTGTCAGCTCAACCCATGCACATAATGTCTCGCAATATTTACTTTGCGCTCTAATCCAGCGTTTATTACGAGATCTTGTCAATGTCTATCCTACATCTGTGAGAGACAAGCATTATAAACATTACAAGTTGAATGACATACATAACAAATTAAGGATAAGATGCTGATAAAAGTGAAGTGACAAACGAAAAAATTAGCAATTAAGATAAAAGCAAGAGCAAGGAAAGACAGAGTAGGCAGATGGAGCATGTTATATTAATATTCATGAAAATACACTCGTACATCTTTTAAGTTCTATTATAATAAAATAATTCTCGATGTTGCCACATCTGTCATGATAATTAGTTTATCGGCAACTCTGACATATGTCAACCAAATAGGTAGGCCTATAATCCTACTGACTGAAGAAAGGAAAACCTCACTTCTTAGCACATGGCGCCCAGTTTACACGTAACATGATATGATGAGGGAATACCTATGCCCTCTTTAAACCACCACTACCAGTGAGTTTGTTTTGTTATGGCTGCTAGGAAGTTGGACTATATCACATCAACAACTATGGTACTCTTAAGGTAGACCCTGTTTTTATCATCAAATCACCATCTTAAACCAATTTGTTGTCCAACGACTCCTGCAAGACCTATAGGGTCGCCTTTTGACGTCACAACACATAAGAAAAGGAACACAAAACCCACCACATGAGCTTTTCCTTTCACAGGGCAGCAGGCCAAGTAACAACGTTAATAGCTTAACTCTTTGGACAGTAAATAATCATTTCATTTTAACCGTGATACTCGTATCATAATGTGGCAACATCAAGTGTCTTAACTGAACATTCAGTGTGATTATTAACCTAAAATCACCACATTCTTACTAATCTAAAACAGTTCCTTTCACAAATCAAACTGCATCAGAGTCCAGCCAACGCCTTCAGTGTCCTACAAATTAACTGCAGTCCAGGCCATACATCAGCAATGGGCACCTGGGAAAATATTGTTCACTTGTTCATAGCGAAAGCTGCTCCCAGAGCCTCACTCTCCTCGTTGAGCATGGGTGCGTCACGCAACTGGGGAGTTGATCTTTTTGCAGAGCGATATACATGTACCAGTTGTTCCGAGAGTCTTTTCTCACTGCTCATAGGTACGTTCTGCTGGACTCCCGGCGTCAGCACCACAGTTGTCAGCGGTGTGGATGGCCTTGATTCTCGTGCCCTGCCAAACCTGTCTGTGCCCGTGTATCTTTCATATTTTATGTAATTTACGAACAGTGAAGCCACTAGTCAATCGCTGCTATTCCTATGATAGCCTTTGTTTCTACGGAGGGAAAACATAGCAATATGTGACTGATAATCTTCCTTTGCCTGTGTAACTCCTACCATTAGCTAACAAGGCATACTATGGAATTTACGGCAATGCACTAAAACATAAACACAGTATCGTATGATTGACAAGGCAAAACAATGGTCGCTCTGATGAATGGGATGCGGTTCTTGTGGGAAGGGGGAGAGAAGACATGACGGCGGTTAAGCAAAGAGTGACACTGCGGAATTCTCAATGACTCGACCATTGCACTGAACACAACATCACTCTTCTGCATGACTCAATGACATTAATATTATGAAATTATTCATGAATGACGGCATATTAAATTATAGCTGACAAGGACCATGACATAACATTAACACATCTCAAAACTAATCATCGCATCATCGCCTTCCGTTTGCCTGGGCTGCATGTCACGATGCCTACTCCGCACCGAAGCTAAGCAGTAAGCCAAACAATGTTAATTTATCATAAACATTATTAAGTACACGTAAAAATAGGGAGTCTCTAAGCTCACAGCAGCTTAACATACTTTTATTGTTATTGTCACTTCTGCTACGCCTCTCCCTGCGCGATGTAAGTGAACCTCTTTTCCTAATACTTGCCGACCGCATGGATCGTTGTGACCTGTCCGTGACTGCCATCGCAGCGGCACTATCATCAGTGGTACTGTCTGTATTCAGGTTCTCTCTTCGAACTGATACTATCACAGCCTATGCAAGGCTTCGTATCTCTCCTCTTAAGAGGCCGTAGCCTCTGTTTTAGAGGTACCTCCGATTCCTCATTGGGCGGATTAGTTAAATCATTGCGGGTTGATTGGCTAGAAGAGCCTGCCCGAGCTAAAAGTGAATTATTTTCATGTTTATTACCTCTACTGCCTTGACTAGTCTGGGGTTTTGATAAACTGGACGCTGTACGTGTTTTGCTCTTTTGATTTCGCTGAACTGTTTGTTTGTATCTAGTTGTAGCTGGCTCATCTACTGAACTACTGTAATCATCTCTACTATCTAGAGAAGGGTCAGCATGCTGAACATTCCTTACTTCAGTCTCAGAGCGAAGCCAAGGTTGAAGGGGTTGGGATTCGCAATGGTGCAAAATATCTGTTTCCATTGTGTCATGGGGGTTCTCTCTATTTAGCGTGGTGTCCCTAACATCACGTCTCTCTTCAGATTGGACGGTGCTTTTAGCTACTGGGTTCATTGCAAGATCCCTTGGAAGCAGAATATCAGTTAGAATATTATTTTCTTCATTCTCACTAGAACGGCTGTCATCTAGATCTGATTCTGAATCGCTAAAAGCTACTACGTGTGGGTTTACTTCTCCCTCTGACTCCGTGGTATCCCCGAGAGTTTCTGCTAATGCCGCTTTACGCACAGACCTTGTCATAGGTGGCACTTCCCAAGCTAAATCAGCGAGTCGTAATGCATTGCCATGAGTTTTGTGAGTAACGCCAGTGAGCTGATTCTTTATCACGAACGTAACGGGAGATGTCTGTTCAATTACGATATAGTGAGGTAACCAATTCTTATCTAGTTTAGAGGTCTTTCTATGATTCTTGTAAAACACGGAATCGCCGACCTTTAAATGATGTTTCTTAGCTTTTCTATTGTAATATTTTTCTTGGCGACGCTTTGCACGCTTTGTGTTCTTGTGAACTGCCAGGAAAGCTTGATGTTGTCGTTCTAATGCTATCTGGTGAAATTGCTCGCCTACATACTTTCTACGTGGCTGTAAGAGATTGTCTAATGGCAGAACAACTTCTCTGCTGTATAACAGAAAGAATGGGGAGAATCGTGTTGTTTCTGAGATGTTTGATCGCATGGCGAACAGGGCCTGGTTCAAGAAGAGGTCCCAATTCTCTGTGTCTTCTTTTATTCTTTTGGACAGTATATTATTCTACATTCTGTGTGAACGCTCCACCATGGCATTGGAGGCGGGGTGATATGGGCTAGTTCTAACGTGATGAATGTTGAGATAATTCAAGGTTTCTTTGAACACTGCATTACAAAACTCACCGCCGTTATCTGTCAAAATCTCTAAGGGTGCACCATGTCTGGTAATGATCTCGTCGATAAGCAAGTTCGTTATTGTGTCTGCTGATTTATTCGGGACCGCAAATGCCTCGACCCATCCTGAGTAGACATCTATAAAAGTGACTATGTACTTGTTCCCGGACGCTGTTTGTGGATGAGGGCCCGATACGTCAACTGCTACCTTTGCGAAGGGAAAAGGTGGAATTCCCGTCTCCTGCAGTCGCGCGTTATGTGCTTGCAAGTTCCGCATTTTGCATGCTAAGCAATCTCCTTTGTAATTGTACAGATGCTTGTACAAGTGAGGCCAGTAATATTTTTGTTTTATGGAGGCAAAGACTTTGTCGACCGAGTAGTGGCCGTTGAGATCATGATATTGATAAATCACTTTCTTTTGCAAATGTGATGGAATATAAAGGCGAAGGGTTGGATCGTCTTCTTCTTGCGAGGTGTAATAGAGGACACCTTCTATGAACATACATTTTGAATGAATCGCTCTATCCGCTGTACTGTTTTGTAGTTTCTTTTTCAGCCCTACGATCTCTGGGTCCTTATCCTGTTCTAATTTCTTGTCAAAGTTTTCTAAAGTAGGTACTGGTGGATTTCGCAGGTAGTATAGTCTTTTGGTTGGAATGTGTTTGAATTGAGGGCGTTCACCTGAAATGCACGGTCACTGATATCAGGAATAACCTCGTCAGCTTCCTGATGGGGAGGTAGGCTTCTAGAGAGAAGGTCGGCACACGCGTTGTGACTCCCTTTTATGTACTGTATATCGCAGTTGTACTGCGATATGTTCCAGACCCAACTCTGAATACGACGATTTTGCACGTTCGAGGTCAAAGCATGTCGTAGGGGTTCGTGATCTGTGAATATGGTGAACCGACTGTTTCGAAGATAGAAGTCAAGTTTGTTCAAGGCGTAGTGTATTGCGAAGGCCTCTTTTTCAATCACTGAGTATCGTGTCTGTACATCTGACAGTTTGTGGGACAGGAAGTAAATAGGCTTTTCATTTCTAATGCCCGGAATGTACTCTCTACTGTCGTCACCGGGCTGTGTTAACAGCGCGCCTATACAGTTGTCAGAGGCGTCAGTGTAAAGATGGTACGGTAGGTTTGGGTCGGGATGAGCCAATAAAGGCACAAGTGTCAACTGTGTTTTCAAAGTGTCAAAGGCTTCCTGACATTGTTGTGACCACTTGAAACGAGCGTGTTTCTTTGTCAGGTTTGTGAGTGGGCTAGCGATCCTACTGAAGTTTGGAATAAAACGGCGGTACCAAGAAACGGCACCTAGGAAACTACGCACTTGTTTGACTCCCGTAGGGGTAGCCAGTGTGCGGATAGCCTTCACTTTTTCTAAATCTGGCTTGACGCCTTCTTGGTTCACGACGAAACCAAGATATTTTGTCTCAGTTTGCAAAAAGCTGCATTTCTTAAGCTTTAACTTTAGATTGTGCTGTTTCAGCCTGTCCAAAACTTGTTGCACATGAGCGAGATGGTCCACTGCTGTTGAGGAGGTAAAAATCAAAATGTCATCTATGTAAGCGCACGCAAACGCTTCCAAACCTGTCAACAGTCTGTTTGCCATTGCTTGAAAAATGCTCGGGGCGTTTGATAGCCCAAATGGGAGGACTGTGTATTCGTATTTCCCTTTGAAACAGGAAAAACTACACTTTGGTATTGAGTCCTCCGAAAGGGGAATCTGATGAAAGCCACTGCGTAAATCTAATTTCGTAAAGTACGTGCAGTTGGCCAGCTGACTGAGAATGTCATCGATCAAGGGTAAAGGGAACACCTGTGGTCTCGTTACCTTGTTCAAAGCCCTAAAATCTACACATAGTCTCTTTTCTGTCTTTCCGTCCGAACCCTCCGACTTCTTCTCTACCAGAACTAAAGGAAAATTCCACGGAGATGTGGAAGGTCGGATAATATCGGCTGCTGCCATATCGTCTAGGGCTTTGCTTACCGTTTCGCGTTGTTGCAGGGGTACCCTATACGGTCTAAGGTTGATAGGACGTTGAGTTCCTGTATCTATATCTGCTTGAAGAAGATCCGTTCGGGTCAATTCAAAATCGCTATTCGCAAAAACACCACGGTTTCTTTGAACGAAATCTACTACTGTAGGTCTGTGTTCTCCCGTAGCGTGAATTTCCCTAATGAAATCTTGTGAAAAACTATTGGGTGTAGTCCTATCACTGTTTGACTGGTGTACGGCTGAGACTGTTTGCACTTCTTCCAGTTTCCCTACGACGCATCCCCTTTTCAAAGTCACTGTTCTATCAGTTGTATTAGTGAGCATGACGGGGACGAGGTTGTCTTCTCTGATGCTGACTATAACGGGTTCTAAACGAATCTCTGGCTCATTGGACAGATACCCTTTATCGACTGGTGTCACTTGCAGCACGTGAGAACCTTTAAAGTATGGCCTATCTTTAATCTTGGCTGAGACCAGCGTGGTTGTGTGTGGCTTAAGAACGACTGCCTTTGATAGTCTAGATAGGGAGGCAATCTCAAAATCATTGTCGAGAGACACGTAACTATTCTTAAGGGGGGGGGTGCGCCTCCTGGGAGTGATACTGTGAATGCTTGAACTAGGGACTTTTTAAGCTTCAAATTCAGATTTGGCATGGTCAAATTAGGGGAAAAGTGTGAATTTTGTTTTGGTTTTCTATACGGTTGCCATGGCAAAGCCGCCATCTTGAATTTTGTGTCTTGAAAATTAGCTATTTTCAAAAGCCTAAGGCTCCTAGCGTATTGAATGTAATAATTTCAAATTTTGTAAACTTATAAAGTAGCTCTATAAAAAAGATAAAATGCATTTGTTTTTTGTTTATTTTTCATACAATGTCTGTCACAAATTTTTGAAATAATGTGTGTTGATGGATGAGTATTTTTCTCAATTTTCCACCAAACATTCAACTTCGTTTCAAAAACGTGACCAAAGTCAAGAAAAATAGATGCATTTTATCAAAACCTATGTTGTGGGAAATATATATGTCAAATCTAAAGTCAATCAGTTAAGAAATAAGAAAGCCTTAGGAAGAAGAGTGGAAAAAAAGAACATTTTGAGAAAATCGCAATTGAAGTTTTGATAGCGCGTTTATACAAGGCTAAGATGACCATCTAGAGGTACCCTTTCAAGGCATAAAACGGGTGTTTTTGGCCTCAAAGGTTAATTTTCTCATAGCAGAAGAGGTCAAAGTGTCTAAAAATACCAAAAGCCCAATTTCGGTATTTTAACCCCTAGACCCCCTTTTCAGAAGGCGCACCCCTCCTTAATTTTCATTTTTCCTAGATCAAAATACTTCTGACTCCATGTCTTGTCAAAAAGTCACGCCCTAGGATAATATTTCTATTCAGACCCGGGGCCAGAACAAAAGTATGGGTTAACTTAATCCCACCTATCTTCAAAACTAGTTGGATGGATCCCGTAACCTTCAGAGGTGTTGAGTCTATAGTTTGCAGCGGAATTCTTTTACTCTTATCTATTGGGGTTTTCTCTCTAAGATTGTCATAAACGCTTTGGTTAATGAGACTCACTGCTGCGCCGCTGTCAACTAGTGCACGATATCTCCGCCCCTGAATGTTTACTAAACAAGAGCTGGGACTATCTGTCAAACCTATGGAACTGATTGTGTTTGCTTTATTCCCCTCCACGTTGACTCCCTCGTTTAATCGTGAAGGGGGCGACCGTTTCCCTGAGGGTTTTGGTTGGGATAGGGTCTATCACCTATATTTGGTTGTGGTGGGATCTTTCTTGTTGGCGCCTAGGGGGGTATGTATCCTGTGAAGTTCGGTCATAATGCTGTTGGTACTGACCTTGGTGGTCGCTTAAGTCGTAAGGTGACCTATAGGGGTTACCCTGCCTTGGTCGTGGCCATTGGGATCGGACGTTATTCTGATGTTCAAATTTTCGCCGATCAGGGCAATATCTTTGTATGTGACCAAGCTGGTTGCAGGCCCAACACCTAAGTTCTGACCTTTTGTAATCATAACCGACGGCACTGACTCTATATATTTTGTGATTTGTCCCTGACATGTTTGGACAGTTGATTGCCTTGTGGCCTAATTAGGTATTTTAAGCCCGACCGGCGGTCACGTGACCTGGAGTCACGGTCCCAGCCAAGCGTTTGTTTACATTCTGTTCAATGAAACCGCATGTCTACCACTCTTGAGAAGGGATCATAAACATGCGTTTCTGTGCAGCATTCAGCTGCACAAATGGTTCTAAAACCAAAGAAAACAAAGAATACATTAAAACCAACAACATCACGTTTCATGGCTTCCCTATGTCGGACAAGAAGCGGCTGAAAGCATGGATTGATCGAGTGGGAAGAAAGGATTTCGCACCCACGCGACACAGCTGTCTCTGCTCGCAACATTTTCGGGAGGAAGACTTTACTTTCCAACCTTTTACAAGTAAGTATTTTTCGTTTAGTGTTACATGTGCTAGTAGAGAAGAACAGATTTAGCAAATAAGATTCGGCACCTAGATCTACGTTTAGATAGAGTGGTTGGATCTACTCACAGACTGGAAAGGACTGGAAGCGAGCAGCAAGGTTCACAAGGGATTGGGAAGATCATGATGTAGATGTATGGTAAACAGATAATAGTGGGCCTATGAGTATCACATTGCTTCTTACATCTATGTAATTTGTGTAGTGTTTCTTTTAAACTACTGAACTTTTCTTTTACAAAGACCTCATAATTTTCAGTACCACTTACCAGTAAAGAAATTGTGAAATGCTGAAATTGTATCAGGAATTTAAGACTGGTTATTTCTGTGTTGTTTCAATGCACCAGGTTGAGTTGTTAATTTGTATCTTTACCTTCAGAGGTCTTATTTAAGACAGAGGTCAGAGGAAACATTATATTATAACAAGAACATAAACTAACATAAAAACCAAAGACAACATAACATCAAAACAAAGGACTTGAGAACAAGACAAATCAAACTCTAAAGCTGACTGACCAGATAATTTATACATTTTTATTAAAATACAAATTTGTTGTACATGATAGCACACAACATACAGACATAGATTATCTATTATTTAAGCTGCTTATTTTGTTATGATCTCTGGATCATAAGTTATCTTTGAACAAGATTTTAAGCAACAACATAAGCTACAAAATTTGCCTAACCTGTTTGGAATCAAAACAGGCTATTCCTTGGATAATCCACTTTTCACAACACAGTGAAATATAATGTCTGTATACAAAGAAAGAGTGTGACAATAATTATATCAAAATCAATAATATTAAACATTTCTTACGTAAGAGTTAGAAGCACACACACCCCCATGAAAAGTATTTATATACAACTATATCAGTCCAGGTAATAGAAAGCAGGCCAATTTTCACTATGAAATACAATAACATGCGATCTATAATAAAAAAATTGTTTACTTTCTTCTGTTTCAGATATGCGCCTGCTGAAAAAGACAGCAGTACCAAGCCGATTCAGTCACACGAAGGCCTCAGATGGGGAAAAGAGGAGAAAAACAACCTATGAATTTGGAGCCTCTGTGGTAATTCCTGTGGCCAAGACGCAAGCACAAGAGACCCAAACCGACTTGACATATGCCGATATTGACAAATTATATCAAACACAAGAGCAACTGCAGATGAAGTGCTCACATCTTGAGACTGCCAATGACATTTTTGAACAAAAAGCAAAACAGCCCAAGCAGTTCACGATTGAGAGTCTGTCTTCAGCTAATGTGAAGCGAGCAACAGGATTTACTCCATCTAGTCTGAACACAATTTTTAACTTTTTAAATCTTCAATTTGTTCTTTCCAAGGGCCAGAACACTGCTCTTTCGCCATTTAATATCTTTTTCATGACACTCTTGAGACTTCGACAGGGGTTGAGTGAAAGTATGCTTGCATTATTGTTTGATGTCAGCATAGGGACTATCTCCAGGCACCTGAATGACTGCTTGGATGCAATGTATCACAAAGGTAAAAACATCTCCATTTGGCCATCTAAGCATACCATACAGTCATTCATGCCCCTGCACTTTAAAATGTTTTATCCATCCTGTCGTGTTATAATTGATTGTACTGAATTTTTCGTTCAGAAGCCATCAAAACCAGAACTTCAGCAAACAAGTTGGAGTAACTACAAGAATCACAATACATACAAATCACTTATTGGTATTGCACCAAGTGGCGCTGTTAATTTCATTTCTGATCTGTGGTTTGGAAGTGTAAGTGACAAGGAATTAACTTTGAAATGTGGTTTGATGGACAAACTGGAACAAGGAGATTTGGTCCTAGCTGACAGAGGATTCACAGTGCTAGAATCAGAATTTGAGAAAAGAGTTGTTAGACTAGAAACCCCATTCTTTCTGTCCAATAAAAAACAATTTGAGCTTGATGAGAGATCTGAAAATAAAAGAATTTCACATCACAGAGTACACGTGGAAAGAGCAATTGGACGAATCAAAAACTTCCAAATTCTTAATGGCATAATCCCAGCTTCCTTGAAATCTATCAACAAAATTCATTTCATATGTGCTTTCCTCACCAATTTTTCTGAAGAACCTTTAATCCAGTCACACAAGATACACTCGGCTTCCACAGATTCAACAGCATAGTTCAGGAGTACTGAATGCAGCACACAGTAAAGCTCACATTTTACTTGTATGCCTATTATGTTACTAATATTTCATACTTGTACTACAAAATATTTCATTTATGCATAATATTCTCTTTTCATTGCTTCTTGTTCTGTTCAAATGTAATAAAGAGATCAATGTACATCATATTAACAAATGCAGTCATCTTCTCCTGTGTGTTGCAAAGGTCTGATGATAAAGACAGATAGATACAGAAGAATTCTAAAATCTAAGGACTTGTACAACTTTAAGTCTGCAATATTAACACTATTCATGATTCATAATGAAAATTCAAAATACTGGTCTCACTGTCAGTCTGACATCATTAGCTTTAACATAACAGTGGCGGGAAATAATGAAAGTAAAACTGTTTTAGTTTTTCCAGGATTGGTTTCCAACCATCGGGGTCAAACATGACAGTTTCCATGTGCAAAGGCTTTAACTGGTGGTGCATCAGGACAAATAAACATTTAGGCATGTTGGCACAAAAAAGCTGGGTTTGAATCTGTAAATAATATTTATGTTCTTTTTTAAGTGAAAAGACATTTGAGTCAGCGTTATAACTTAGACAAAAATCTTTCCTCTCCTGACACAGTTTCTTCAAATCTACATCTAGATTTTTGTTATAAACACATTTAATTTCCACAAGCATGGGGTCATCTTCATGATGAAGGTAACCATCAGGAGAGGCAGCAATGTAAGGATGTGTCTGACTGACAATGATACCAGTATTCCTAAATGTGTGGTTTGTAAACTTAAAACGGAGAACGTTTTTCACTGATGGTTCATTCAGTCTGCCAAACTGAATAGGCTTAATGCCACTCAGGAGGTCTGGTCCAGGTCTAGAAAGCTCCTGGGCAAGTTTCAGAAAGTCACTTGACCGGCTTGTAATCCGATATATATTTGATGCTGTAAGCCTCCTCTGTCGTTCTTCTTGCCACTGCAGTGTCTCCTGTGACATAGTTGCCTGCTCTAGCTTCTGTATCTCAGAGAGATTACGTTTAATTCTCTCATGGTAGAACAAAACCTGATTGAGGGGCAAAGAGTCAACAGTGACTCCAGTGCTGAGCGCATCTGCCGTGGAGAGTGGCACTGGGAGAGCTGCTGTGCTGCTGTAAAAGAGCTCATCTACAGCAAGGGAGGAAGGTGATCCACCTGACAACACTGAAAAAATTGGTGTTGTCTGTGGCAGTGCAGTGAGAGCCATCTTGTTGACACTGCAATCTACATTTGGCTGCGACTCGGTGTAGACATCAGGCACTTTCATTGGTAGCACTGGAGCTGGCTTTGGCTGATGCCACTGTTGCAGCTTTTCTGTGGGTGCCTCGTACAGCTGTAATCGGCTGTAATCCTCCACAGCTGCCAACAGTCCAAATACGTGCTTGCAGCAGGCTGGCTTCTTTCCTCCTGGACATTTGCACTCTGCATCAGTGACCTGGAAAACAATGTCACAGAGGCATATTAATATTATCGTCTGAATAAAATGATTGGATTAAAAAGGAAAAAAAAAAGACTGCCCAAACACACTAAAAGCTCAAAAAATTATATTATATTTCAAAACATCCAGAAAAGTGATTGTACCTACACAGTACACTAGACTAACAAGCGAACTAATTTGTAAACAAACCAGGCATGAAACATCATAAGTGNAAAAAGCTGGGTTTGAATCTGTAAATAATATTTATGTTCTTTTTTAAGTGAAAAGACATTTGAGTCAGCGTTATAACTTAGACAAAAATCTTTCCTCTCCTGACACAGTTTCTTCAAATCTACATCTAGATTTTTGTTATAAACACATTTAATTTCCACAAGCATGGGGTCATCTTCATGATGAAGGTAACCATCAGGAGAGGCAGCAATGTAAGGATGTGTCTGACTGACAATGATACCAGTATTCCTAAATGTGTGGTTTGTAAACTTAAAACGGAGAACGTTTTTCACTGATGGTTCATTCAGTCTGCCAAACTGAATAGGCTTAATGCCACTCAGGTCTGGTCCAGGTCTAGAAAGCTCCTGGGCAAGTTTCAGAAAGTCACTTGACCGGCCTGTAATCCGATATATATTTGATGCTGTAAGCCTCCTCTGTCGTTCTTCTTGCCACTGCAGTGTCTCCTGTGACATAGTTGCCTGCTCTAGCTTCTGTATCTCAGAGAGATTAAGTTTAATTCTCTCATGGTAAAACAAAACCTGATTGAGGGGCAAAGAGTCAACAGTGACTCCAGTGCTGAGCGTTTCTGCCGTGGAGAGTGGCACTGGGAGAGCTGCTGTGCTGCTGTAAAAGAGCTCATCTACAGCGAGGGAGGAAGGTGATTCACCTGATAACACTGAAAAAATTGGTGTTGTCTGTGGCAGTGCAGTGAGAGCCATCTTGTTGACACTGCAATCTACATTTGGCTGCGACTCGGTGTAGACATCAGGCACTTTCATTGATAGCACTGGAGCTGGCTTTGGCTGATGCCACTGTTGCAGCTTTTCTGTGGGTGCCTTGTACAGCTGCAATCGGCTGTAATCTTCCACAGCTGCCAACAGTCCAAATACGTGCTTGCAGCAGGCTGGCTTCTTTCCTCCTGGACATTTGCACTCTGCATCAGTGACCTGGAAAACAATGTCACAGAGGCATATTAATATTATCGTCTGAATAAAATGATTGGATTAAAAAGAAAAAAAAAAGACTGCCCAAACACACTAAAAGCTCAAAAAATTATATTATATTTCAAAACATCCAGAAAAGTGATTGTACCTACACAGTACACTAGACTAACAAGCGAACTAATTTGTAAACAAACCAGGCATGAAACATCATAAGTGTCGACACATAATTTTTTTTGTAACCTCACAACATTTAGACTATGATTATAGATGAATCTACTCACTTCAATGATTCATAATACACAATATCACTCTGAGATATATATACATTTAGATCTATTCCATAACAGTTGCAAAAGGACAAAACAAAAAAAGAAGATATTTTTGTACTCTTCTAAGAAATGTTTCTAAGTCATGTTTCAAGTCTAGACTAGACCTACGGTAGAGTGACTGATTCAATGCATGCACAACGTATGTTCTTGGATCCTCTATTAGTCTAGTCACAATTATAACCTACATGATAGCCCCAAACTGTCCCATGCAGCACTTAGGATGAGGCCTGAACACACATCAAATACCGGTATGGGCACTGACTCTCCCACGACCTCGGTGTTGGATGTGGATTTTAGCAAAGGAATGCAAAGCAATGGAAGGGTGTAGACTGTAGGCCTTTGCCTCAGGGCTAGGCTAGTAGGGTTAAGTTGGGTTAGGGTTAGATCTGACACCGAGATGAGAGAGTCAGGGGATAATATATGCCCAAATATAAAGAAAAATGTTGTCCTACTTACTGTGTTGTTGTTGCTTATGTTCACCGTTACATTGTAGGCCTCTCGTTTTTTCATCTCGGTCTTGACTCGACATGTAATGCTGAAGCCATGTGCAGGGTCGTGAGAGAATCTTATGTCTGTCACGAAGCGGTCGCAGAACAATAAACGTCCTTTCCTCATCTCGTGACTATAATTGTTGTCACACTTGTGTGCAAGATTCAAAACCGTACAATAATCAATAACATTGACAAAAGAGAAGTCCTCAATCTCTAGCGGTGCATCACTCAGCCCTATGAACTTCGCCATCTTTGAAACAGGTCACCAGGTCACGTGACTTCGGCCACTAGCTGGTCGGTTTCTTAAAATACCTAATTAGATATTTAGAACATAGGCAGTGAAGCAGGCTACCTAATATTTAAAGTAGAACACGCACGTCAAAAATAATTTTCCGTTTTTCGATACTTTTTCTCTCTAAAAATTATCTGTGGTGCCCACCGAGTCAATTTTGTGAAGAAAGAGCATCGTTCTGTGACCGTGCGCGAATGCAATATGACGCAATAAGGAGAGCTAGAGTTACCGTGTTTGGCCCTTGCGTCCATAATTATTCCCCTTCCCCGGTCAGCTGAAGCCTGTGGCAAAAACGCTGACGTCACTTACGTTCCAGCAGCCACAGACACCTCTACCTGACAATGTATTAGTCAGCTTTTAATTAAGATTCTGGTATTTCAAATTCAAAAGTAAAGTTTGATATAGTGTAAGCCAAAAAAAGTATTCTGCACTTTTATTGCTTCAGCATGATTTTGTTTGGCATAGTATTATGTACTGTTCACAGAGGAATTAAAACATTCATGCCAACATGCTATCACCCGTCCGCAGAGCACTACCTAGACAGTTTGACCATGTGGCAAGAACGTATTTGACGTAAGCTTATGGCCGCCATGCGCGCAGTGGTTGTAACAATTCGGACTTTGGATAATGTAACCCTGTGGGTTGTCTGNCAGAGGCATATTAATATTATCGTCTGAATAAAATGATTGGATTAAAAAGGAAAAAAAAAAAGACTGCCCAAACACACTAAAAGCTCAAAAAATTATATTATATTTCAAAACATCCAGAAAAGTGATTGTACCTACACAGTACACTAGACTAACAAGCGAACTAATTTGTAAACAAACCAGGCATGAAACATCATAAGTGTCGACACATAATTTTTTTTGTAACCTCACAACATTTAGACTATGATTATAGATGAATCTACTCACTTCAATGATTCATAATACACAATATCACTCTGAGATGTATATACATTTAGATCTATTCCATAACAGTTGCAAAAGGACAAAACAAAAAAAGATATTTTTGTACTCTTCTAAGAAATGTTTCTAAGTCATGTTTCAAGTCTAGACTAGATTCTTAAATGGTAGAGTGACTGATTCAATGCATGCACCTGCACAACGTATGTTCTTGGATCCTCTATTAGTCTAGTCACAATTATAACCTACATGATAGCCCCAAACTGTCCCATGCAGCACTTAGGATGAGGCCTGAACACACATCAAATACCGGTATAGCCATATAGTTATATAACTATAACAGCGCAACTGTGCCGAAGATTGCAACTGTCGGGGAACTGTTTTGTTGTGTAAATTTTGTCTGATTTTTTCCCTATCACCTAATTGTTGTTCAATTGCTGCTAGTTTCACTGCCGCGTCAAAGTTGGCCGGAGAGGCACGCAATACGTGCATTCTAACATTTTCTTGCTCTAATCCGTCAATGAAATAATTCATAAGGAGTTTTTGTGTAAGGGTTTTAGCGCCCTCTCCCTCGTCATCTTTATATGCCTCGGCAGCCAGAGCATACAATCTTTCCGCGAATAAATTAACGTTCTCCCCGGGGTTCTGCCTAGCATTTTGGAGTAGAATTCTAGCCTGGTCACTGTCTAAAACGGATCCGAATTTGTTTACTAAGTCCTGTCTCCACTTAAACCATTTCTGGTCGGTTGTTTTACATTCCCCCTGCCAACGTGATATGTAGTCACTGACTGGGCCCCTGCTAGTGAGAAATGCTGCTTTTATTGCCCCTGCATCATCCAGGTCATTCAGTATGATATATTTTTCAATACCCCTTATCCAAGCTTTAAATCCCCTTCCCCGGCCATCATAATATGTCCGTACTACTTGAAATACCCTCGCGTGACTTACCGCCTCTGCTAGTGACTTCACAGTGGTTTGCAAGGTTGGGTTAGATTCTGTTGTTGTCATTTTGGGCCAGACTTAGTCTAACAGGGAACAAAAATCATGACTCACCCGTGGAAGAAGACATGCTGGTGATCGGGCCGAACCCGCCATGGCGTCTGCGTTGTCATGGGCGTGGGCACGGGGTCGTCTCGGCTGCTGAAGGACACGGGCTCGTCACGGCTGCTGATGGACACGGGCTCGTCACTGCTGATGATGGACACGGGCTCGTCACTGCTGGTGATGGACACGTCTCGTCACTGCTGCTGATGGACAAGGGCTCGTCACTGCTGATGATGGACACGGGCTCGTCACTGCTGGTGATGGACTCGGCTCGTCACTGCTGATGGACACGGGCTCGTCACTGCTGATGATGGACACGGGCTCGTCACTGCTGATGATGGACTCGGCTCGTCACTGCTGATGATGGACACGGGCTCGTCACTACTGATGGAGGGTTACGGGTCGTCACGGCTATCACTGTCGGTACAACACCAGATCCTGGTCACGGCACCAAATGTTGTGTGATCGTTTATTGCATGAGGTGATCTGCATAGTGGTGATGGTGAAGATATAAAAGTCCAAGCCGAGAGATGTTCTTAAGTTTTAATTAGAGCTATTTTACCTATGACGACCGATGACTATGAACCAACAACAAAAACAACAACTGATTAACCTATCGCTATTATAGTTGTGAACCCTAGGTCTGCTCTCTTGGACTGCGCTCTTAGTTTTTCCACCACTCTCTCGGTCCTCACCCTCGGTCTTGCTTTCTTCCAGTATATATTATGTTCCTCTCTATCGCTATTTCCTCAGGCCAGCACCAGATCGGCTGATCTTCACGTGGTCAGTCAAAGTGCGACCAATTTAAATTAACCTAATTCCAATTCCCAAGCATGTTTTCTAAACATCACCAATAATCTTATAGTAAAGAATTTTAAGCGTTTGTTTATTTGGACTATGTGACGCCGAAGTATTTGAAATGGACATAAATTGTCCATCATATGTCCACCGACTTATCTTATGAGTCATCCTTTTTCGGAAATAGAGTTAACCTTTCTCATCAGGACACTCTGATGAAACCATGTAATATAATTTGAGAGTCCCCTGACTGAAAAGGTTAACTCTCCCTACGAACTCTGTAGCAATTTTACAGAAGAAAAACATTGTGGATTTGCACATTGTAATAAAGAATACAGTTGGGTTTCAAGTTTCGCGTGTACATGTGGCTGCCTATGTCTGCAGCCCTGTTCGCCTTGTGTTCACTCTACATTTGACGATCAGAACTTGTATGTTGGTTTTGAATATTACCCACATTCAGAAAGCTGAAAAGATGGTTTAAGTATGCAAAGCAGGCAGGAATTTAGCGTAATTTTCTAAATCATTAAAGTTGCGACCGTAAAATGTTATGAGATGATGGCGTGGCAAGCAGGGGCGCATCAACAGACAGTCACTTAAAAAAAGTATATATATACAGCTCGCCCCAAAGTCACTTGTATTGAAATGACTATGATGAAGTGCAAATTGAAGTACAAAGTGTACATAAACACCCTGAACTAAACGGTGCTTGTATTTCATACACAAACATCATGGGCTAAGCGGTGCTTGTAAAAGATTTCTATAATTCCAGTTCCTTTTAATGTTGGGCAAAATCGTTACATGTATATTTGACATATTTTTACCAAGTCCAAGCCATTTTGAAAAGAAAAAGAAAAGCTGAATTCTGAAGTGTTCTTATTTGTTCATGACAGACCCTGTAATAGAACTATGGTGATATGGTTCATGTTATTATGAACATATCTAAACCTCAGTGCATACAAGTATAAAAACAACAAGCCTCTTTTACGCTAGTTATTTAAAGGCTTGCTTCGCTATTCCCCCCCCGCTTAATTTCCCTTAAGCTATTTCACGTGGAAAATCCGACTGCTGTAACAATAGTATTGCTGCACTAAATATTTGCAACAAAAAGAAGATTATATTCGTTCTCTGACAATAGTGTTTTCTTTTTTTCTAGTTTGATGCCCGTAAATACAAAAAAAAAAAAAGGAAATGAATGCAGAATCTTGAAACTTTAAGAGAGGAACCAATTCTTGATGCGGAAATACCCTGAGATTTTCTGAAATCAGTTGCTTAGGTAATGATGAAAAGATATTTGACCATATGAAAAAAAAAACTGTAGAAGTTTGCAAGCCACTCAGTATGGAGATTTTTCTCGATGGAATCTTTGAAACCACACATGCCTTAGTTTTGCCTTGATAGAGCTGTTCTTGCTCAATTGTTTTTATGCATTAATCTTGATTGTTCAAAGAATAGCACTTTCCAATATCAGAATAATATGGTCAAACAAAATAAAACTGTCTTGTCAGCTTTTACCATTAATTTACTTTGGCTAGAACATTCACTTCTCTGTAATAATCATCAATTAACATTTCTCACCATTACAGCTGCATTTATGTGGAACTTATGCTTGCCAATGACGTGGGATCCGCCTTATTTATAGTGACTTAAGCATAGCAACAGTGTCTGACCTTCCCCTCTACCCCATATAAATGTAGACATTGAAAAATGAATTTTCTATGAAGCATCACACGTGCAAATGACGGGCCGACATGCTGATAAGTGTTAGTAACTATGCACATGCATGCTTGAGCTCACTTTGTGCTAGAAAAAGTATAACGTGAAAGTTGCAAAGGAGAATTCAGATGCAAAACGTTAGCTTTATGTACATTCAATAGTACTCATAAAACTGGTTTCTTTCGTCCAGTGCCTTTCAGCATCTTTTATATACGTTAATGTAAGGTGAGTTTATGCCAATTGTACACAAAATTTGGACTGGTAATTAAGTCTGCATCTCATTTTTTTTTCAATTTCTTAGTATGAGGTTTGCATTATGATGCTGCAATAGAAATACGCACTATAGAGATTTTGACTCAGTACCATGCCAGTGCAGATACGCTAATACAGTAACAGTGTTGAGCTTCATTGTACTCTGCGTATCTATCGTTATAAAAATTAATCACGATAAATAAAAATGAAATAAAACATTGCCTAAGCAAGTGTAGCAAATAATCAATCCAGATTTTTTATGTGCAATGTATAGAAAAGCAAAAACAAAAAAACACCACTGCGTGCAGTCTCGGTAAATTTAGACTCTAGTTGTATCTCTTTATTATCGCTTGATCCTGGAGAAATGCAGCATGTGGAAGTATTCAAAATTTCAGCCTTTTATAATCTAGGGAACAGAATTTTCATGGAACGTCTTTCAGAAAATGGCGCCTCAGTTCAAACGTTCTACAAACAGTAAAAAAACACACAGCTCTCCTTCGTTCAGTTCAAGGCTAAAGTATTACTGTAAGTCACTGTAGTGTGCTAATAGTTCACGCGAAAAAAAGTATCACATCCCCTATCTATCATCAGCAAATTTGGGCAGAACTTTCTCCCGCACCATTTTGCGTGAGCTTTCGCCGAGCTCGGCTTAGGCCCTCTTGACCTCAGGTGACCAGATTGGGCTAGCTCCTTAGGCGCATTCCATGCCAGCTTTGTTCAGTGTCACAGGCCAAATCGGTGTTATCCTCTTCGATGACAGTCACTCCGGCCAGTTGTATGTGGGTGATTAGAATGAGTGAAGGAAGACAGGATGGAGGAGAAAACTAAACCTTTCAGATGAGGGGACAGAGGGGAANGGGGGGGGATAAGGTGGGGAGGGGAATGACATGATATTTTATTTCAAATTCAGTGAGAAGGAAAATGGTGTGACACGAATAAACAAGAAGCAGAACCTCACAAGTCATTATCTTGGATCCATCATGGAATCTCTCTGTCCATCGATCAAGCGATCGATTGATTGACCGAGAGAGTGACATTTATCCTTCCGTGCGTTTGTCAGTTCATCCATCTTTCCATCCATCCATCCATCCAGCCATTACTTATTAGAAATGAATGAAAGGATGCTTCAATGCAGTGATAAGATAGTCAAAGACTGGACATGAAGCATTCTGGCATTCAGCAGAGATGCAGGGTCGTACACATTTCCCTCTCGTGTAAACAGCATTCTCAGAGAATTAAGAGTCCAACAGGTTGTCTGTTGCCCCGTGAGCTGGCTTTCCGTGCCCCTGGAAACAGGTCAGAAAGAAAGAAAGAAAGAAGGAAAGAAAGAAAGAAAGAAAGAAAAAAAAAGAAAGGAAGGAAGGCAGGAAGAAAGGAAAGAAAGAAAGAAATATAAAAAGAAAGAAAGAAAGAAAGAAAGAAAGAAAGAAAGAAAGAAAGAAAGAAAGAAAGAATACTTTCAAGACTGAAGAAAGCACACTGCTAGATCGACTGATTACACGCGTCTCCCTTTGTTCTTTCTCCCTTTAAGCTAACAATTCTGTTTTCTCTATAGCCATTAAGACCTACAGTGTTTGCAATGATTAAGACTTCTTCAATTCCACAGCCAATGAAAGCCGTTTCTATAGCACATTTGATTCCGGAAAAAAAAAAAAATATTGTGAAAATAATTAAGTGCCTGTGGAGAAACAGTTTTATGTTTCCAAGAGACAAATCAAAACTGGGCTCAGGCAGTCTTAGGGGTTGAAAGTTTCGAAAGAGTAATTTAGTTTGCGTCTTTGAGCCATTAAATTATTTTTTCGCTACCGTCCCTCGCAAAAACTTCCAATTGCGAAGGGAGATACCAGGCCAGAAGTGTCGAACCTTGGGGGTTGAAAAGGAAGGTTATACTGTAAATTTTTTGACCTTTGTGTGTGAATGCTTAATGTGAAACTTTACGATATTTATGTATTTTTGTATATGGTACATATATCAGATCTACTTAAGAACTGAGCATAGGTGATAATATGCATGGAACTGGAGTTAATATTATATGGTGAGAGAGAGAGAGAGAGAGAGAGAGAGAGAGAGAGAGAGAGAGAGAGGGAGAGAGAGAATAAGGGTGTGTGAGTCCTCGTGTGTGTGTGTGTGTGTGTGTGTGTGTGTGTGTGTGTGTGTGTGTGTGTGTGTGTGTGTGTGTGTGTGTCTGTGCGCATGTGTAGATGTGATGGGAAATGTGGATAGGTGAGTGTTCGGATACAGACAGACAGACAGACAGACAGACAAGGTATACCACTGTTTGATTCACATACAAATCCGAAAAAGGGGGCGGGGGTTGTCTGTCTTTGAAAACAATTTTGGACGATGATCCCTTTCTTTGTTTTTTCTTCCCATTACAAACTAGAGCAATGGGAGTACCTCATCTTCCTTAGGGGAAAAAATATAACTTTCCAGATCACTTAAGACTGATGTAGAATTTAAACTTAAACAACAACTCAAACTATGGAAAAACATCTGGTATCAAAAACCACAAATCACGGTCTACCTAAGGGAGCGAAAGCTCAACAAATCGCTTCAGATACATTGCCCCAGAAAGAGTTCCTTCCCATGCAAATGTATCGCAGTCCTTGCTACTATGGTGTCTATATATTTGAATAGAACTTCTCTCTGGAGTAATTTTTGGGAATGAAGCCCAGCTCGCGAAATTCGCAAAATGTACGTCCTCACGAAAAAAAGAACCAAAACTTCTTTTGCACATCATGGACAATTGTTGTATTACGCGTGGTATTATTTTCGCATTACAATTATGATTTTACTGATGAATAGACTCAGCTGACTTGATTTCACAAATTAATTACGTAGAGGTATAACTGCAGTGATCAGCACGTGACCCGAACAAAGAGGTGAACTTCATTAGCAAAAGCTGTGATCCTGCGATAAATTTTAAGGTTTTTGGCACCATTTAGAGGGGCAAATCACTCATTGTGTACAACCCAATTAATTCACTAATATATAAAATCCCCCTTTTTTGGGGCCCTGCCAGCCAGTGTCAGGGTGTAGAAATATGTAAAATGACCTGTGATCTAAATAAAGCATCCAATTTTGAAGTTTTAGGTACAATTTGAGCCTCCTAGATAGAAAAAAAAAGTGTGTAAGCCTATGTATTCGCACGCTGTCAAAACCAGCCAAATGAAAAATTGGGGACCAAATCAGAATTCGAGGTGGCTTTTTTCGAAAGAGATTTGTGAAAAATTTTGGGCGTTGACCCCCCTTTTTCTTCCCGTTAAAAGATCGGGCAAAAGAAGTACATTAACCTCCATGGTAGAAATTTCCCCAGATCACAGTGGTATATGTAGAATAACACAAAGTGTTAATAGGGCCAACAGAAGAAAAAAACAATAGGTGTCAAAGACTTTAATTTGTGCACAAAGCAAGGGATGAGACTCTTTCTGCGGCTGTCTTATGAGCAATTTATTGAGTTGCGTCCCTTAAGTATACACTTGCCGCGATCTGTTCCTTCGTCCTAAAGTTTTTGCTTAGATTAGGTCCTCTTAGTTGAAACCAGGCGGATATGACTAGAATCTGGTAAATCTACTCTCTGTCGTATTTTCTTTCTCTCTTCCTCTTCCTCTTTCAAGCTTTTCGTGTATTTTCCTCTCATTCCTGATCCTGACTTCCTCTCTCTTTCCAACTCTCTTCCTAATTTTTTCTTTGTTTTTCCTTTTTTGTAATCTTGCCGTACTCTTTCTCTCCCTCTCCCTCTCTCTCACTTCTCTTGTCCTTTTCCTATTCCTGGTTCTTTCTTGTTCTCTGTTTGGACTCTCTCTCCTTCCCGATTTTTCTCTCTCTCTCTTTTTTTTTTTCTATTCCTGATCCGGCTTCACTATCTATTTCTCCCCCTCTCTCTCTCTTACTTTTCTTGTTTTTCTCTTATTCCTTATTCTGTCTCTCTCTTTCGACCTCTCTCTCTCCCTCCCTCCCCATATTCTTGTTTTTCTTCTAGTCCTGCTCCTGCCCCAGTCTCTATTTCCCTCTTTTTCTCTCTCACTTCTTCTTCCAATTCTTCATTTCCTGATCATGCCATACTCTCTCTCTCTCTCTCTCATTGTTCTTGTTTTTCTCCTATTCTTGAGCTGTATATCCCCCNATGTAGAATAACACAAAATGTTAATAGGGCCAAAAGAAGAAAAAACTATAGGTGTCAAAGACCTGCACCAAAGCAAGGGATGCGACTCTTTCTGCATCAGTCTTATGAGCGATTTATTGAGTTGCGTCCCTTAAGTATACACTTGCCGCGATCTGTTCCTTCGTCCCAAAGTTTTTGCTCAGATTAGGTCCTTTGAGTTGAAACCAGGCGGATATGACTAGAATCTGGTAAATCTACTCTCTGTCGTACTTTCTTTCTCTCTTCCTCTTTCTCTTTCACGCTTTTCTTGTATTTTCCTCTCATTCCTGATCCTGGCTTCCACTTTCTTTCTCTAGTTCCTCTCTTTCTCTCAGTTTTCTTGTTTTTCTTCTATTCCTGATCCTGAATTCCTCTCTCTTTCCTTCCT
Organism: Ellobium chinense; assembly: GCA_033807755.1. Lineage (NCBI taxonomy): Eukaryota > Metazoa > Mollusca > Gastropoda > Ellobiida > Ellobiidae > Ellobium > Ellobium chinense. The sequence goes on from JAWQUT010000107.1 coordinate 1,376,481, forward strand.
CATTTCTTCTTTGTTTTTCCTTTTTTGTAATCTTGCCGTATTCTCTCTTTCTCTTTCTCTCCCTCTCTCTCTCTCACTTTTCTTGTCCTTTTCCTATTCCCGGTTCTAGTTCTCTGTTTGGGCTCTCTCTCCTTCCCTATTTCTCTCTCTTTTTTTTTTTCTATTCCTGATCCGGCTTCACTATCTATTTCTCCCCCTCTCTCTCTCTTACTTTTCTTGTTTTTCTCTTATTCCTTATTCTGTCTCTCTCTTTCGACCTCTCTCTCTCCCTCCCTCCTCATATTCTTGTTTTTCTTCTAGTCCTGCTTCTGCCCCAGTCTCTATTTCCCTCTCTTTCTCTCTCACTTTTTTGTTTCTTCTTCCAATTCTTGAGCTGTATATCCCCCGCGCCCCCCCCCCTTTTTTTTTTNTTTTTTTTTTCTCTCTAACTTTACTTTCCTGATCTAAACTGACTCATTATCTTTCTCTATCTCTTTCTCTGCTTTCTCCCTGTTTTCCTGAAACGCAGTACCCTTCCACTTTCTCTCTCTTGCTGACTTTACCTATTTTTCTTCCAATTCTGATCCTGCCTTACTTTTTCTCACTCTCTCACTCTTCTGGTTGATCTCTTATTCTTCAGTTATTTTTTTTTCTTCTATAGGAACCAACAAAGTGAACAACTGAATCTCTCTCCTGTCTATTTTCCCTTGATCATGCACCAGCCCTGAGTGGATATTAGTTTATCTAACCGCAGACCAACCACACCAACTTGAACCAATGCACTGCAAACATTTACAATTTCGTTGTAAAGTCCCTGTTCCCAGTTCCTCCTTGCTATAGACTATCAGATATTATTCACAAAATCCAATACCCCTCGAACTCTAAATTATGGACTGGTCACTTGAAAATTATAGAATTCATGAGGTCCCACGCGCTAGATTTTACCCAATTTTATTAGCACATCAAGCCGGTTAGCAAATGAAAACTGGCCTCTGGCCCCTTGTTCCGTGAACCCATGTGCATTCGCTCTTGTATTAGACGGTAGGGGAGCGCGCGTGTGCCATCATGCTGGTTTTCATTATGCGGTTTTCTGTCCGTATGGTTTCTACTGTGGACGAGAGAAGAGAATGCTATTTCAAGAGAAGAGGCCCTAGAGGAGAGAGAGTCAGTTGCGATGAAGACAGACAGACAGACAGACAGACAGACAGACAGACAGACAGACAGACAGACAGAACAGACAGACAGACAGACAGACAGACAGACAGGTAGGTAAGCAGGTTCTTGTCTTGCTTTCTTTTGTTATTTTAGAGACATATTATTGGTTATATGCAGAGTGTTTCCTTTTCTCTCATGTGAATATTAGTCTGCATTTATCCCTGTGTTAACCTATATTTGAAATTCCTTCATTCAAATCTTACAAATTGTCAGTTCACAGTAGCTATCAGAACGTCATCAGCATCAACGAGAGCAGCAGTAACCGGACAACGATAACGAAAAGGATAAAACTACGTGATTTGGTTTGAGATGATTTCAAATACCGCATGGGGTGCTGACCGCCTTAACATGTCTAATTCCCCCCATTCACATGGCCCCGCCGTTATTCCCACTGCGGGGGGACACTTCACGCCACTTGAGCGCGCCGCGACACAAACTAGTGCTCGCTACCAGCTGATCGGTGCATGTCGTAACAATAGGGAGGCGGGACTGATCGCGGCGCCTTAACCCCGCCTAAGAAGGTGGAGCCAGCCTAACCCCACCCACCGTTAAGCGGGTTAATCAGGTGAAACGGCCGGCGCGAAGGCGTGGCCAGGTGACAAACCCAGGTGGGGGTGCAAGAAAACCGAACGGGGATAATAAAGAGAAAGAGAGCGAGAGCGAGAGAGAGAAAGACAGACAGAAAGAAAGAGAGGGCTCCAGAGGAGGATAAGGTTAGGAAAAAAAAAATTCTCTTCCCCTACGTCCTGCGAGCTACCTCAGTCAGCATTTGTATTCATAACGCTGGAAAGGGGTTCTTGTGCCGAGCTAGTGCCTATTGTTGCAGGGTATTTTTATTCTTCTGTATACGTGCGTTGTGCAGTTACTTGTATACCTGGTGTAACTTCAACGCTGCGAGGGATCACCTTTGCGTATAATACCGGCGTACACCTTAGCTCTGCTCCCTGTTCTAGCTCATAGCCTTCCAGATTTACCTGTAGTGTCAGAAGCAGGTTGGATTTTCTACTTCTGTGATAACGAATCTTGTTGTGCTTTGACTTCCAAGTCTTGGCGTATTGTTTATTCGCAGTTTTCTTCGAAAGTGAATTGTTATATAAAGGTTAATCATTTTTCTGAGTTTGATATTTTCCAAGTAAGGATTACATAGATGGTGGTGACTATGGGAGTATTCTTTTAGAATACTTTTTACAACTAGTTTAGACTTTACATGATATTTCATAACATTTTCTTTATGTATGTATTTATTTATATATTTCCATAACTTTTTCTTTATATGTATTTATTTATCTATCTATTATTTCATTAGTTTACATGAATCACTCGCTCGACTGACTTATTGACAATTTCTGATCTGAATATTGACTGATTGATTGAATGATCAAGTACTGATTGATTGATTGATGGATTGATCGATCGAGCAAGCACTCGGTTTGCTTTTAAGAATATCATCAGTGTGTCTAGACTTTAATACTAATCTACTAGCCACGTCTTTTCGGAACTCACTAACGCCCCGTAAGTCAGCTGTACATTCGTAAACGGGGCGAGAAAAGTTAAGGGCCATATAACTGTTTCACGTTAAAACACACAATCACTGCATTAGCGCAATAACGCCATAAACTTACGATGGTTTTTAGAACCTAACTGTTTACATGCTGTAAAAGTACTTTGTTCAGGAACAAACCACTCAAACTTCGCATTTGATGGGTGCATAGCACATTCTTTGAGACTGCCATGCACAATCAGGCTATATCTCGACGGCTTGCTGTGCAGTGTGCTGTTACAGCCGCGTAACTTGTCATAAAACTATCATAGTTTACGCCAGTATTATACAAGCACATTATGATGCAAGCGATCTTGAACTTCTGATGATGAGTTAAATCTACAACACGAGTAGGCCTATTTCGAAATAAAGGAAATTTTAAAAAAAGGAAGATGTTATCTGACCTGCACCTTCTGCGTCTCTGTTCTCACGGCCTATCTCTGTCTTTCTCGCTCATTCTCTCTATATCTCCATGTGATCAAACGCAAGACAGATCAACACCGAATGCCGCTGCCTTGAGAAATTATACATACCGCGTCTTTCCCCATCCACCTTTGGCGTTCTTTCTTTCTCTCTTCGTATTTTCCACCCGCAGACAGCCAGCGGCAAAGCTCTCAGTCTTAAAAATATAAATTTTAGAAAACACTGGCTTTAAGTGGCTTTACATAATGTGCGGAGAAATACGTATTGTGAGAAGTATGGTGGTATAGCCAGAGAGGGGAATCTCGGTCTTGTATGTTCTTGGTACTGCGATGCAGATATTCACCCTTAGACCAAAATTTCTTATGGGATTACTGTTTTCATCTCTTCTTCACCACAGTATGCTCCTCCTCCTTCTCCTCCTCATTATTATCATCATCATCATCATTATCATCACCATTATAACATCATCGGTAGTGGTAATACAACAACAGCAGCCCGACAACACCACAACCACGATGCGCTAGTACGCTTACCATCACAACCACTACCTGTGCTATCACTACTACTACAACCACCACCACCACCACCACCACCACCTATCGACATTCCTTTATCTGACTACAGTTCGAAGAAACAGAACTTCCTTACCATTAGATCCTTGAATCTCAAAGGTTTAAACGCTTAGTCTATATAAAAGGCAAATAAAATAAAAAAAATTACCGAAACATACAGTTAAGCTGCTCTTGAAGTGGCTTCCTCTTAGCGTATGAAATCTGTGCCATTTTTTAAAATTCAATTTTGTACAAAACTTTTTCATCTGCCCATCGAACGTAATACTATCGTGTCAGAACGTGTCTGTTACAAATCAGTTTCGCCCTCTTCATTATCAGCGCTTATTGCGATAAAACCCCCAAAACTTCAATGTTCGAGAGGTCATTTTAACACTTCTTTACCCATTATCTTTCGTTATCAACAAGACAAGAAAACACGAGAGCCAAGGGGAAGAAACTCTTGCGCTTGAAATTCAGAGGGTGATAAGCACTGAAGTTTTGTTTGTAATGACTCCGTAACTTTCATCACTGGACAGGTATAGACACAAACTATGATGTGTAGTTAAGACATCTGTGTTATAGGATTTCTTGTTTTTTTGTTGGTTTTTTTTGCATTGGTAAGGCATTAATAACTAGTTGTTTCACTGTTTCAGTTCCCCGTGCCTCTACTTTATTGATAACTAATTGCTCAGTGTGCGATGAAGAATGAATATCATATCACAGACGAACGGTTGTAAATCTAGACAAGTACATTCATTATTTTATGCTGAACGTTATGGCTGATATTCAATCAAAGATAACTCCATAGATCCTTCCTCGAAAGAAAACAAACAAACAAACAAATCTTATACATAGTATGCATCCCACCACTTTCTTCTCGTTGTCTCTCGCACTCCTCCTTCACATCGTCATCTCACCCTATCTGTCTATCCTAACTCAATATCAACCACTGAGTCAGGGAACTGTTACAGACTTTGGACTTAGATCTATAGTCATGGCTATTTCGAAAGCGTTAACAGTTTGGGTCCTCGCAAATGTCCAGCTGATTTCCAAGGTACTGAAAAAGATATCTTTCTCCCCTCATATGTTATGGCTAAGTGACAATATTCAAGAATGGCAAAGTGTTTCGAACAAATAGTAAACAATCTAAAGTGTTTTTCCGAGCATAAAGGCAGCGATGTCCCTAACTTTAATTAAATTTATAAACTTATTATTGCTAAATATGTACATATTATTTCTCGCCTCTACTCGTCAAAAGGTCCTTCCAGTGTGTCCATCTTTATTTAGATGATGGTATCTAACGAGATACCGATACATGTAATATCAGTTATGACTGGCACCTGGCCCAGATATAAGCGCGCACCTTTCGTTGCGAAGGGTCTCGGGGTCGAATCCTCCTGTTAATGGCAGCTTTTATTATGGTTTAGTTGATTGGTTTTGGCGATATGTATGGTCCTCTTTAGCGGTTGCCCTTTCCGGATCCAAAATCCGAAAAATGGTTTCCCTAGATAAAGAACAACGCCACTAGAGATAGTTAAACTGACTGTACTGAAGACACCCTTTTGTGGGCTGCCTGCTTCGTTCAGTCCTAGAATCTGATATAACCATAACTGTGCTGAAAAGGAACGTGAAGATTTAACACAAACAATGCACAATGCTAATAATGGCCGACCACTCGTTATTCCAAGAGTAATGCAGGATGACTATTCAGACAGAGGTTTCCATTCCTGATGTTCCAGACTGCATTTTTGTCTTACACTTCTTCCTTTGCAACTGTGTACCCGGACACGAGTCTGCTATCTATAAATTACACATTTTCTGATAACAGACCCGACGAGACATCATATTCAGCAATATCATAAACATCAGTATCAGCTGACTCTCGCCTTGCGAAGTGTTTTTCCATTAGTTTTGTACTGTAATTTGGGACAGGAGGAAAAGCAGTCGTGGTCGCGTTAAACAGGACATGGTCTCCGTGGGGTAAGGTTGCAGGAGCCAAATTGTAAAAGCCCCTTTGAGGCATTTAATACAAATTACTCCTAGAACCCCAGGAACATTCCAAGATGGCCAAGCTAGTCTACAGGTCTGGTGTCAGCACTGTGCTAGAATTATATAATGTTTACAGTGGGGGTCCTTCATTTAGATTTTTCACAATTTTAATCTAGATGATGAGGGGTAAAAAAATTGGCCCTTTTTTGCAATATCACAGACCCGCACAAATGAAACCCGCTGAAGCCATTGGAAAACACTGCCTGCAACAAATGTTTTTTCAAATTCAAAACAGAATTTCACAACTTCTGCGGTGTGGTTTCATGTCATACGATTATTTCTACACAACCTGTCCAAAGGACATATTTCATACTCTGCTGCTATTGACTCCGATAATCCAATTTTTTTATGACCAATTAGGTTCCTCCAACCTAAGGAGATCAAATAATTATGGTCGTTTCTGGAAGCCAGGCGTCACAACAGGTGGTCGCTGTATAAAGATGGTCGATAGATCAGTTTCATATGTAATATAAACTATAGTCATGCAAGGTATATGTACACTCACCCGCTTGTCTTCGAACTTTATGCATGTGGAATACAGCGTTACTCAGCAGTACTGATCTAAAGGTTAAAAATGAGCAATCTTTGTGCTATATATTACTATGTATTGTATTATTGTCAAGTCCTGTTTTTCATTGGCCATTTCCACTAACCGATATTGGAAATAAGCATCTGAGCTTAAAAAAATGAATTACTTTTAAAAGCCCATGACAAGTAAAGTGTTTTGCTGTATCTCTTCCTTTGACCCTTCCCCATGAAAACCCAATTGGGGCCTCGGGCTATTTTCAGAGGGCAAAGGTTAGCTCACTGGCAAGCCCTACTTCTTTTCAGCCCCTGACCTCAAATAGAACTGTTTTAATTTAACCTAAAGTGATCAAAGAAAGGACAAATGCACCAGGCCACAGCTAAGATCATTGGGCCCATGGGAGGGAGAAAAAAAAAATGACGTGAAAATTTTATCACCCTTAGCAATAAGTCCAACCTAGGTGATGCTAGTAGCAGTACGCGTGTGTAACCAAAGGTCACTGATGATATTTGGTTTATCTCTTCCTTGAAAGCAGATGTAGTGTATATGACGTAACTTGTTACCTATAATAGAAACTTGTATGTCTATTATCTGGGTAACTTGGTTTTCACCGCAGCTTAAAGCTCTCATTTTAGAGCACAGAGATGGCGACGTAACAAATGTTCGACAACGCATAATCAAATGGTTCATGTTATCAGTTCGAGACTTTGTTATCAGTTACCGGCCGCGTGGGGTTTAGACCAGCAGTGATCTCAGTGATGATATTGTGGTAATAAAATTCTCGAAGTGGATCAAGTAATAGTACACATGTCTTACTTAACACGAATGGATTTAGTGATTGTGAAGTGAGTGAATAAATTTTGCTGGAGTAATGGGACAAGGTTCTAACGTATAAAATATTCGATCTTTAAAATAAAATTCGGAGGTAAGCAAGACTAGAGTTAATTATATGTTTTTGGAATTATCATAAAGATCAAAGTAATGATTCTGCTCAAGACAGAGACTGCGAAATGAAGATGAAATGAAAATGAAAGCGGGCGGGTTCATGGATTGTATTGTTATCAGTCAACAACGAATGAAAAAGTCAGTATTAGTAAAGACAAGGAGCCTTCAGAATATTGTCATTAAAGCCTATAGTAATGAGAAAGTTAAAATACTTAAAAAGTGAATAGTGTGGGGGTAATATGATGTATGATTGTAAACTCTCATAGTTTGAATATGATCCACGTATAATCATGCCTCGATAATAAGTATGCCTTGGTGCAGGGGAAAAGGTATACTTATAAAGACTAGTAGTTAGGTGGGTGTACTTTATATCAGGGTTCACCCGCATAATGACATAGTAGAACAATAATGAGCCCATGCGTTTAAACTTTCTTCATAAAACCGAGATATATACATGAAAATGACGTACTTAATATTGATTTCACGTTCAAACCGGTCGTCTAGCCGTGGGCCAACTTTCGTGATTTCAGTGTGCAATTTATATAATATGAGACTGTTTAATCTATCGTGTCTGTCCTACCATTTGTTATATGTTATTTTGATCACCCATATAATAGCGTGTAGGCCTGGGTATGATTATAAACTTATTAAACTTGTTAGACACACAAAAGACGCGAATCACAGATTGCCCGAATTGGCAGAATCAATTGATACTATCTAACAGTGTTATAGAGAGCCATCACACGATTGTAACAATGGTCAGCTGATACATGGGATGATTTTACTTGACTGATACTATAGGATGATGAAGGACTTCTTGCCTTTGTGACTGATAGATGTTTGGAGCGGTCTTGGTAGTTTTTTTTTTCTATAAACCATGTATCACTCTGTGCTGCAACCACGGTTGATGCTTTGTAAGATCGTTTTTGCAAGTATATGAAACTGCTGTTTCAGTTCGTTGTTTAGCGTTGATGGATTTACAGTGTAACATCAACATATCTATTCGCTGATATAATGTTATATAAGGTTAAAACTGGAGTTTTAATACAGTCAGTTACTATAGCATCGAAACCACGCTGTCTAAAATCTGTGAAAACTGGCAGATTTAAGCTAAGCTGCGGATTAAGTTGGCCATATTCATGGTACAGCATAAAGACTTAGAGCCCTTAATTTTATGAATATGCTTGAATTCGTCCAGCCGCGAAATATAATTATTTCCTTTCTAGAGGCGCCATTATGAAAGAAGAGAATCAAACCTATGAACTAGGAATACGTAATGTTATTTGTGGACTGGATTTAGTTGGAAAAATCCCATGGACATGATGAGACTTTGTAACAGAACGCACTATGTGTAGTGGATAATATGATTATCAGTTGATTAGAAAAAAACATAACACTGAATGGCTAAAGCAGCTTTTGATACTGGGAATGGGTAATTTCATAGTTAAAACTGAAATGCAGTGGGGCCCTGCCTGGTAACACATCTATCCTTCAGACCAAGCTACTAACATTGTAATTATGTGTTATTAGAAGTTTTGTGTTATGCAGAGTACTCTTTATAAGAGTCAAAGCAGTTGAGATTGTTGAATAGCACGGCGTTAAGCTTGGGATTGTCGTAACAGAGGTTTACTGAATAAAGGTTTCCCTTCACGTAGAATCATTGTATTGTTAGATAGATAGGCTTGTATTTTTTGGGGCATTTTTCATTATCACAGCAGATGATAACTTAAAAAAAACACCAAAACAAATGAAAGATGGATATATTTTATGCCAATGGTGTAAATTTCAAATATCTGGGTACTTTGGTTTTATCAGAAATGAAAAATTAAAATTACTTGCTTAACAATAGAATGCATCATGTGTGTCTAAGACACTGGTCCTGACACGTCATTTCTTAACTTTAATTTTTTTTTTCGCTATGACAAAAGTATAGCACCTTAATGAATGAAACTTGCAACAGTTATAGATTAAAGCAGTTTATTCATGTTCTTAAAACTTTTCCCTTTCAACTCTTTATGAGTTTGAATTAAGAGCACTTTTTTAAATGTCCATTCGGTATAATAATAATATCTAACACGTGGATCACTCTAACGCAATAGGAAACGCCTTAGATCTCTAGGGATTTCCTGGGCCATGTTTTACACCCTTGAATTGGGCTCCCGGGCTATTACCTGTTACAATACGTGGCTTTAAACTTTAAGTTAACATCACTGACCATGGATCAATCTCACCCGCCCCCACCTGACTCAAGTCACCCACAGTTTTCTGAGGCGATAATAGAGACCTTGCACTGATAGCGATGGCCCTTACATAAGACGTTATCAATATCGCAAACACCAGTTCGGCCCTGGACACAAAGCTGTTTTGTTTCCATTAAGGAAAACTTAATAATAACCGTACTCCTTATAATTATGGCCATTGAAAATATCATCAGTACAACGAACAGCAGCTGAGCCGTGGCACAATGAGGTTTGCTTTCTGGGCACAAAATTTGGTAATTTCTGTGCCTCTATCACCGGTTGTTAAAAGCATCCTGGATGGGTCAGTCAGAATAGTTTGATAACGAAGAAAGTAGAAGGACCGTAGCTCCCTCATTGGAAGCCTTTGTAAGAGTCATAGATGTGCCCATTCCTCTTTTTATCCGGATGTTAGAAACGCCGCCTATACAGCACGGACTTAATAACAACACTAAGATTAATTACAACACTTAGATTTATCTTACTCCAAGCTAGGATGTGTAAGTGAGCTGCAAGCAAAAAAAGGCAACAGTAAGTTACCGACTTGACCGTAGCCTGGTGCAGTAAGTCTCTCCAATATGTGAGTTTGCTGTTGGCTAAATCCATTCGATCAATAATTATAATAACAATATAAACATACTGGATGACAAAAAAAAAAAAAATCAGTAATAACTTGAAAGATAAAAAAACAACAAAAAAACTGCCGTAAGATTTTACAACATTAACGGGCAGATATTATCAATTATTGTTGCAAGTTACGTTGATCTAAGTGCCATATATTTGTTACAGGAAAAACAAAAACGTGCAAAAAATGACAGACTGCGGTACAGTGTTTGCAAACTAAACATGCTACTGTTAGACATATGCTTTTAATATTTCAGCTATGATAAGTATGTAAGCACGTCCCCGGATATTTGACATTTGCGGCATTAGCAGATAATCCTAATATCCACTTGTCACTATGTGCCAAATTTAAACTGTATACGATTTGAATTATTCAACTTTTAAATTGAGTTTGGTACTATTATTGTGACACTCAGAAACCGGTCCACACGCACATCCTAGTACAGTTTGCAAAAAAATTCACCACCATCTCGGTCCGATTCACCGAGTCATAGGACGTCATGAAAAGTTAAGCACAAACGACGTCATGAAAAGTTGAGCACAAACGACGTCATGAAAAGTTAAGCGCAAACGACGTCATGAAAAGTTGAGCACAAACGACGTCATGAAAAGTTGAGCACAAACGACGTCATGACAAGTTGAGCACTTCCATAACTCAGTGTGCTTCCACATTCACCCAACCCGGTCCGATCATGCAGATCGAGATAACTGTACAACATAAGTTCTGGTTTTTGCTTGATCGTCCGATATACATCATTAATTTGTCAGAAATTGAATTTTGATGGGTGTGGGGGTAAGGGGGGATCTTGACTCCATGTTATCTTCGCCCATGATACATGTCATCAAGGCTTACTTACTTACTCAGTCTAGCTATTATCACTCCATGATAAAGGTATAATCATTGTTATGAAGAAGGCCTCCAAGTCGATAATGATAATAGGATTTGTGCAGTCCGTTAGGTGATACAATCGTATGAACCACAGACAGCGCGTGACCTATATCACTCTAGGAGTAGTGTGTTCAACCAGGAATAGAGATTACAATAGAAGAGTTGAGTAAATCATAATACTGTATGTTGATTTTATCTGCAGCGGATAGATCATTGTATTTTGTTCATTGTTTCCTGTGGAGACGTGTTGTTCGAAAAGGGTACATTGGAGTTGTGTAGTTTTTAAAGCCAACTGAAAAAGGTATACATATTGGAGTTGTGTAGTATTTAAAGCCAATTGAAATAGGTACATTGGAGTTGTGTAGTATTTAAAGCCAACTGAAAAAGGTATATTGGAGTTGTGTAGTATTCATGCCACTCGAAAATAGGTACAGTGGAGTTGTGTAATATTTAAAGCTAATCGAAAAAAAAGTACATTGGAGTTGTATAATATTTAAAGCCAATCGAAAAAGATACATTGGAGTTGTGTAGTATTTAAAGCTGAGTGGAGTAGTATTTTAATCTGATAGAGAAAAAAAACAAACAAACCGTACACCCATTTCGTCTCATCTCCGTGATAAGTGTGCCATAATTAGAGAGCTTTTATTTTCATTTTCAGATTTCTTACGGCCCGTTATGGCTGCCATGCGCATTATATGTCTGTTACGATCATACTGCCCATTATGAATTTAGCTGTGAATTTTCCATCTGATTCTACTTTCTAACGTACAGTGGGAAGGTAACAGCAGAAAATGTCATGTCAGCATGCCAACGTCTACCATAACGTCCTTAACATATCTAAAAATTAAAGCAAAAGCTCTCTAATACTGTTAATAGATTGGATTATTGTGTTTATCAATCCAATGACAATGGAGTTATAGTTTCCTGGCGTTAAGTTTTAGGTGTCATGGTATTACTATCAATGGAAGCGAAAACATAATGGTTTGGGAATAGAGGGATTACTACGTTAATATATTATGTTATTGCTTATAACTATGTGCATATCATTTTACATTGTGAAGCAGCGTGGCCTAATGGTTACGGCGTTGGACTCAAGATCTGAAGGTCGTGCGTTCGATTCCCGACCACGGTCATGTTGTAAGTGCCTTGGGAAAGCATTTCATTCTCATTTTCCTCAGTCCACCCGTCTGTAAAATGGGTACCTGGCTTTAGGCAGTGAAAGATATTGTCAGAATGCTAGTGATCAGCGCCTATAAATGGCAGCGGCACTGTATGCTCCCCAGGGAGTCGAGAAAGTCCTAGAGTGATCAGGCCTGCTGGGGTAATGATAATGTGAAGTCGCGTGAGCGGGCATTAGCCTGGATACGAGACTTATAAACCGCATTATTATTATTATTATTACATGGCTGTGTAGTCTCAATATCCAGGAGTAGTATTGCGTAGTACGTTTTTCTTGTCTTAATCGCCATTCCACCCTCGACCTCCCTATGAGTACGATCGTTCAAGCAATTACCGTTCGTGAAATGTGATCTCTCTATTTTCACATATCTGTATGTGGTCTAATCATTCATTTCAGCTGGGACTGAAGAAATATGACATGAAGTTATATAATTATTCGTTATAATATGTAGGATGACAAAAGGCTTGAGCCAGTTCTGTTGTGTAAAGCTACTACTATAGAAGATACCGAATGACTAATTGCACCAGTTGGAGTATCTTCTCGAGATAAGTTGTTTTATTACAGAAGGGAAAGGAATTTCTAATTGTGTCCAGTTTTGGGAAAGAGAAATATCAGCTTTACTCATGAGGTTGCCACTACCGTCACGTCCACCACACTCAGTCATCATCGTCATCATTATCACTACCATAGTCACCACCATAATCACTATTATTACTTTGATGCTATTGCCAGCGTCATGCTACCATTCTTACTACTTGTTGTTGTTGTTATTGTTGTTGTTGTTGTTCTTCTTCTTCTACTACTACTACTACTACTACTACAACTACCCCCTTCCCAAATCCTCTGCTTCATTCCATTCCCAATGAACTACTCAGAAAGTAAACTGAACTGCCTGTCGACCATTTACACACAAAAAATGTGAGAATTTCAGTCATCGGGAACCTGTCTGTGGTAGTTCAAATGAACTGAACGTGCATCTGAACTGGTCTGTTTGATTTCAGCACTTCTCCGTGTCTGCGAATATCTGCTGCTATCATTGTCTCTACTTCTATTACAGCATAACCAGCTATATTGCTTGCCTGTGGTTATCTTGCTGTCTGTTATTTCTGGGGTGCTGTGTATTTGTTATTATTGAGAACACTATAGTTTTGGCACTCTTAGTGATCCAGTTTGGTTGAATCGGTCGTTATAAAGAAATGACACAATAGCAGTAGCAGTTAGTAGTAGTCCTAACAGTATTAGTATTGGTTGTAGTAGTAGTAGTAGTGGTAATAGTGGTAATTAGTAGTAATAGTAGTAGTAGTAGTAGTGATAGCAGAAGATGTAGTAATAGTTGCAGTATTGGTAGTTATAATAGTAGTAATAGATTCGTAGTAGTAAAAGTAGTATTAGTAGTAGTATAGTAGTTGTAGTAGTAGTAGTAGTAGTAGTAGTAGTAGTAGTAGTAGTAGTAGTAATCGGAGTAATAGTGGTATTAGCACTAAGCAGTGAAAGAAGTAGTAGAAGCAGTTGTAGTCGTAGTAGAGGTAATGGTGGTAGTTGTAGTAATAGTAGTTGTTGTTGTAGTAGTAGTNTAGTAATAGTTGCAGTATTGGTAGTTATAATAGTAGTAATAGATTCTTAGTAGTAAAAGTAGTAGTAGTAGTAGTTGTAGTAGTAGTAGTAGTAGTCGCAGTAGTAATCGTAGTAATAGTGGTATTAGCACTTAGCAGTGATAATAGTAGTAGAAGCAGTTGTAGTCGTAGTAGAGGTAATGGTGGTAGTTGTAGTAATAGTAGTTGTTGTTGTAGTAGTATTAGTGGTAGAAGTAATTGTTGTAGTAGTAGTAGTAATAGCAGTAGTAGTAGAGGTAGTAGTAGTCGGAGTAGTAATCGTAGTAATAGTGGTATTAACACTTAGCAGTGATAGAAGTAGTAGTAGTAGTTGTATAGTTGTAGTAATAGTAGAGTTAATGGTGGTAGTTGTAGTAATAGTAGTTGTTGATGTAGTAGTAGTAGTGGTAGAAGTAGTTGTAGTAGTAGTAGTAGTAGTGTAGTAGTAGTTGTAGTAGTAGTAGTAACAATGGTAGCATTAGCATAGTAGTAGTAGTAGTAGTGGTAGTAGTATTAGTAGTTGTAGTAGTAGTAGCAAAACTCATTGAACGTTGTACCAATGATGATTGTAGTCAATGTAGTTTGCTATATCAGTTACTGCTATTTTATATTTCTTTCTCTCCTAGCCACCCCCTCCTTCCACTTCTCTATTTCTTCCCCACTCACCACAGGTGGTGTTCAAGGAACCTCTAGTCCCTTATAAAATCACCTTCCCCAATAATAATACCTCTTAGACACCCAACCAAATGCCTAGGGAACTTCACATATACTACCCCAAGCAAAAGCATTCCTTGGCTCCAACAAGAGGCCGGCGGTCAGTATACCAATATGCCCGTTATACCCAGCAGGCGTTGCTTTCTTTTCTTGTTGTTCTGTTTTGACCCCTAGTTTATGTGCTGGCTACGGTGGGTATTAAAATCCTTTCATACCGCTTCGCAAACTACTTGACTCAGACTATTCCCCAAATCCTCCAGGCTTTACCTTTGGGAATTTCTCCGTTTTCTTTCTCTCGGACTGTTGTTTTTCTTTTCTTCCTCTCTCCTCTCTCGGTCCTAAGGCCATATTATTTAAGGTATTTGTGGTTGTGAGACTGGCCTTCAGTTGTGGACTAATCCAAACCCATACCCCTACCCTTCCTCTCAGCTATCCTCAAGTCCACCCTTCCAAATCAACAACCTATAAAAGGCACAGACTTGACAGTTTCCTCCTTTACTTTCTCTCCCTCCTTCCTTCTACTCTTGTCTCTCTCTCTCTCTCTCTCTCTCTCTCTCTCTCTCTCTCTTTGGGATAAGGCACACTTTTTTGTTCTTCTTTCCCCCATTTTTATTCCAGAGTCATTCTAACTTCAATGGACCTATTTTGTTTGTGGGTTGCCCCTTACTTGCACTTTCTTTCTTTCTTTCTTTCTTTCTTTCTTTCTTTCTTTCTTTCTTTCTTTCTTTCTTTCTTTCTTTTTCTTTCTTTCTTTCTTTCTTTCCAATATTTTCTTCCTCTTTTATCACTACACTTATAAACATTTTCACGGTGTAATATAAAAATCCTGCCTGTAATTCACATGCCATTCAAATGTGAGTTAGATCACTGTTGCATCAAAACGACGATTAGAAAACAGCCACGCCCTTGAAATACCTGACATCAGGGAAATAACAAGGATGTTAAGCTGTGCGTTCCGTATCGTTATATTAACGGAAGACCGTGGACACTGCCTCAGCTTAGCTGGATGGGCTTTCATCTTTCAAATACTAGAAATAGACATTTTTTACATTAATTTTCTTAACCGCATCGTTCGTTACTACTACACTGCTACTACTACTATTACTACCATTAATACTATTATTACTACTACTACTACTACCACCACCACCACTACCACTATAACTACTACTACTACAACAACAACAACTACTATGACTACTCCTACTACTTCGACTGCCACTACCATTACTACTCCTACTCCTACTACAAATACTACTATTACTACTACTACTACTACAGCTACTCCTACTACCACTACCATTACTACTCCTACTACAACTACCACTACTGCTACTACTACTACTACTACTACTATTACTGTTACCATTACTATTCCTACTACAACTGCTACTACTGCTACTACTACTACTACTATTACTATTACCATTACTACTCCTACTACAACTACTACTCCTGTTACTACTACTACTATTGCTATTACCATTACTACTATTGCTCCTCCTCCTACTATTACTACACTTCTACTACCACTACAACTACTAATACTCCTACTACCACTACCATTACTACTCCTTCACAACTACATTTACTGCATCTGAAATCCTTTACACGTGAAATTCGAAACTCATAAACATAGCTCTCAATGTAAAGCGCGCGCTTGAGTTCAAATTTGTTAGGGCGTCCCATCATGCCTCTTCTCTCCTTAAACCCCGCGCGAGACTTAGACTAGAGCGATTTGTTCTCCATGTGCAGTCCGTATTAGTAAAGCACTGCTCTACAGTGATAATCAACAGGGTCGTCGTGAACCTGCAGGTTTCTCACTGCGACGACAAGAGGTGGAGCCTATCAATGTAGACAGTGGGCAGATTTAAGATGAATAATGATTTGAAGTGCAGTGTCTAAGCTGGCTAGGTAAAGGACACTTTGCCAACTCACCACAACCCACCCACCTCCCCTCCCTCTCCTTCCACTCAGTGGATCAATGTCCCCACTTGAAGGCTCGAACTAAAGAGTGCTGTTTTCTTTTTGAAGATCACGGATGTTGGAAAGGTAATACATTGTCATAGAGGATTGAAATTTGCATTTCGCTGAGCAGCGTAGATAATAATAGGGAGTGGAAATGGGGAAGTGCTTTGTTGAGGGGGAGGGAGGGTGAGGGGAGGGAGACTGTGTCCCCCAAGTGTCTTCCCTCCATCCCAACACAAAGACCCAATCGGTCTGTTCACTTGATTTGTCATTTCTGTACTAGTCACCCCCCTCCCCCACAATCCCCCAACCAATAATACGTTCCCTTTCATGCCTCTTCCCCTTTCATCTTTTTGGCTTAGCCGTGGCTTCCATATTTAACTGTCATTATTATTGTAGCATTGTCCTATACATGTACCAGGCTATCTACATTCACAAAGCTTATAAATCACATCCTTTCACTCTAAACTAAGAATGAATTGCTTTTAAAGCAACCAAAATTAATGTTTTCCAAGTTCAGTTTTGCTAGGCTAGCTACACCACGACCCTCGTTGAATTATTCTGTACTGGTGGCATTGTACCGATACTGCCCTTTACATCTAGCAGGCTTACTGCATTCACCTGGCTAATCATATCCTTTCACTCTAAACTAAGAATGAATTGCTTTAAAAGCATCCAAAATTAATGTTTTCCAAGTTCAGTTTTGCTAGGCTGGCTACGCCATGACCCTCTTGTTAATTATTCTGTACTGGCGGCACTGTACCGATGCGCACAGCCGCACCGTGCCGTACCGCGCGCAGCCAGAAAAACATAACGTTACGGACAGGGGCAGAGTAGTTCAACATGGCGAGCCGAGATCTCTATCTCATGAAGTCCAGAAATCTATCAGTCTTCACAATCTATCTTCTCTGGCTGGTCTCTCGATGGTAGAGGGAGATAATTTCAAGAAACACTCAACCGCCGTCCATCAAGGAGAATGCCTTGGCCGGAGCCAGGCCGATCAGTGAACGCCGAAATTGGATTGTTCCCCCTTTCCGACCCCTTTTTGTGAAAACAGAACCTTTCCGCTAGTTTTCCATCATCCGTTCTCTATTGCTTGTTGAAAAATGAAATGCAGAACCGGTTTGCCTCCCTTTTGTCTTCAATTTGAAACAGATGGAATCTGTCAGCCATTGTTGAGAAAGCTAATATTTTTGTTTTA
>JAWQUT010000107.1:1394235-1414499 GCA_033807755.1 Ellobium chinense
CGCCCAGCCTCCCCACACCACAATGTGATAATGATAACCCTATTGTCGTAAATTTAAAACCGTCAACAAATTCAGTTCTTGCCTCTTGCCACCTTTTCCCCACCAACAAACAACACAATGTATACACACAGTACGGGGTCTTTCTGCCATTGACACATATCCTGATATAATATTATTTTCCCAGGAGCGCCCTCTCGCATTTTCCGAGCTTCAATAAAAAATTTAAAAAATCGTTTAACACGAACCCTCTCACGACGTCTATTAGCAAACACTTGCGAATCATCCACGTTTTCACCATTCTCCACCTCCTTTCACTCCCCACCCAGGCCCCTCTCGCGCCCCACGCACTACGGCCGTGGTCGAAGTTTGACTTATACGCCGGTAGGGGATCAGTGTCGAGCGTGCAGGGTAGATAGATAAATCACTTTTACCTTCTGGTCACTCAGTTACAGTTCCCAGATTGTGTGAATGAATGTGCCAATGTCAAACACGGGGTTTCCAGATAGAGAGCCTTTAAGTCATTTACCGTTGGGTAAGGTAGAACTGAGGAATTTTCTTGAGTAAACAAAAAGAAAATAATGAGGTGTTTGCTGATAATTTGAAATAAATGACCAACGAACTAACCGACCAAACAAGCAAGCAAGCAAGCAACCAACCAATTAAGGAACACTGAATCAAAGAAACAATCGATCAACCAACCAAGCAAGCAAGCAAGCAAGCAACCAACCAACCAACCGGATTGAATGAATGAATGAATGAATGAATGAATGAATGTATGAATCAATCAATCAATCAGTCAATCAATCAATCAATCAATCAATAATCAATCAATCAATCAATCAATCAATCTGTGTGCGACTACTGACCATCGGAAATCATGACTATCATGACAGCTAGAGAGACGAGAATTGTAACATTCACGGTCAGCAATACAATCACTACCATACTGACTATAATTATTACGTTAACCAATATATTTGTTTTTATCTTTGAACAGATCCAAGACACAGGAGTAAAGAACAGTGCACGAACAACTGAACTTCACAGACCACCACTTCCAAGCCAACCAACATAGCTCACTTCCGTCCGCCATCGTCGCTTTCACTTTACTCATTCCTGCCGGGCAAAACAACGTAACACTTTACAGCGAAAGGATAACATAAGCAATTTGTGACTTTCTTGGATACCTACTTGATCTTCAGCTTGCCAACTCCTTCTTCAGCTGAATTTGGAATTTATGAACTGAAGTCATTCCGAAGACTTCGCAGAGGATCAGTCCAAAAAGCCAGACCAAAAATTTCAAATTCCGAACAAAGATAAAGTCCAAATTCCAATTTTTTTTTTACATCACACTGTAAAAAAAAAAAACAAGAACAAATTTCGGACGAAAATTATCTTTATGCTTTCATTTTGATTGCCTCGAAATTTTTATTCAGTTTTAAGTCTGTAAATTGTTCCTAATCGTTGTTGATAAGTTTTTTTTTCCTCGGAAAAATTTCCCTTTAAACCGCAACCATTGAAATCCCGGGTGTTTATTTCGTTCGCGCCCCCTCCCACACCAGTGCCTCCCCCCTCGCTTCCCCAACAGCAATGGCCGTCACAGCTCCGTCAGTGCTCTCCATCACAGGACAGAAGGATACTCAGTACACCAAGATCTTCGTTGGGGGATTGCCATACCACACGACAGACCAGAGCCTTCGTGAGTACTTCGACAAATTCGGGGATATTGAAGAGGCTGTGGTCATCACGGATAGACAAACGGGCAAAAGCCGAGGATATGGATTTGTAAGTGGCTCTGTTGTGCTTTGTCATTGTTATTTGTCTGTCAGCCAATGTATAGGGGCTCTCCCTCCTAGTGGTTGGTTTAGCGAGTGGGGCATTGTTATTTGATTATGTGATTGGTTATTGTTTAATATTTAATAACCATGTTTGGATACGCATATGTCTGTTGATATGAGCTTAATAAACTTTCATGAATATTGAATTTTGAATTTTGGCTGAGTTTGGGGAAAAAAAAAGCACACATCGTGAGTGTGTTCCTAGAAAAGGAAAATGTCTGGAGACTGTCCCAGTGGTGCTTTTTCTTTCCCTTATTCTACCCTTAACCCAACCCTAACCCTAAACTAGGCAGCACTATGGTGGATGGTCCCTATGTATTGTCATCCGTCATTTTGTTTTGTATCCGTCTGTATGTCAGGCTTCGACTCGGTTGAGTCTGAGTTATAGATCTGTTCATCTGTTTGTCAATCTGTAATCATCTAGTTTCTTGATGTCTGTCGGCTTTCTTGTTGTCTGTTTGCCTGCCCGTCTGCCTGTTAATCTGTCTTTCCGCCCATCTGTCTATTTGTTTGTCGTCTGCTGTTAGTCTGCCTGTCCTTCCATCTGATGATCTTCATTTATTGAGCATCAATATGTTTTGCTATGCTTGCATTTCCCTGACCGTCTATATGCCTGTTTGTACGTATGTTTCCCTGTAAATCTATCTATGATAGCGTACCTTCTAATTACTCAGATCTTTTCAAGACTCACTACCCCGCTTTTTATCTCTCTTTCCCTGTCTCTCTTCACTCTCTCTCTCCCCTGCCATTCTCTTTGTTTTGCTGCAGCCTGTATACACCTCCGCTCTTCCATTTTCCATTTGGCTGTCTGTCTTGTGCCTTCAAATTAAGACTATCTCACCTTTATCACCTCTCTTCCATGATTTTCACCTCACGTTTAAACTCAATACAAGTCTCTGAGCCATTAGGGAAAATCAGATATCGCTGATAATATGACGATCGCCTCTTTCTCTCTCTCTCTTTCTCCACTGTTTGCGTCGAGTGCATGAACGCCAGTGCAAGTGAAGGTGTGTGTGTATGTATGTATGTATGTATATATGTATGTATGTATGTATGTATGTATGTATGTGTGTGTGTATGTGTGTGTGTGTGTGTGTGTGTGTGTGTGTGTGTGTGTGTGTGTGTGTGTGTGTGCGCCGAGTGCCTGAAGCCAGTGCATGTGAAGATGTGTGTGTGTAATGTATATGTGTGTGCGTGTCTGTGAGCGTGTATTTATATTTATGAATATCCCTCTAGCTGTGTATCTGAATTCAAGTGTGTCTCTATTGCAATATATTATGAGAGTGATTTTTCTACTTATCTGACGATCTCTGTGCCCTCCTAATCAGCACATGTTTTTATACACACGATGTGCAGTTCCATAAGCCGACTGCGTTTCCGTCCGTAACTTGATATACGTGTGATAATATTTACAATTCACCTGTGTGCATAAGTGTAAAGAGCTGGGCATTGCCTAGTGTTTACCCGCTGAGCAATCATGCATAATTCGAAGGCAAGATTTTCACACATTTGGAAATCTACACTCAATCGATTGCCCTCTCCCGCTCCCGCCCCACTCTCACCCAGTGTTTATCTCTGCACGCCGGCGTCAAGGAACCTCCTTCTCTCTAAACCGTTCATAATTTGGGCCCCCATAATTCGCATGCAAACATAATGGCATATACACAGAAGACAGTATTTCGAAAACGACTACATTACAAGACGAAATGGGAACATCACATCACTTGTACAGTAGACAACCGTTAAAACAAAAACGGTTACGATAAAAATACGGCTAAAACATACGGAAACAAAAAGTCCCTTTTTGTCCCCTGTTTTTATAGGCTTCTCTGATAAATGACGTCGTTACACTACGACATGGGAACACCACGTTACTTGTACAGTGGACAACGGTTAAATCGAAAACCGGAGGTTTCGTTAAAACAATAAGAAACAAAAAGCCCCGTCTATTTGTCCTCTTTTTAGACTTCTCCGCCTAAACCGAAGTTCTGTTTAAAGTGAACATTCTTTGGTCCGGTGGATTTCGTTTAACTATTGTCTATTATAATTCCATCTTCCATTCCGTATTCTTTCAAAGACTTTCAATATGTTATCATCCAAATTTGATTTATTACCAGACCCCTTCACAAAGTAACCTTCATCAGTTATCCCACCGTCTCACCTAAACTAACTCCCTCCCCCCCCCCCCCCCCCCCCCNGGGCTCCTTTTCCCACCTTTTTGGGGTAAAAAAGAAAACAAAAATATTCACTGCAGCTTCTGTGAGAAGAACGGAATGCCTTCTATGTATTCATTAGAAGTACCTTCGATACAATCAACGTATCGATACTTTCGATACTCAGCATATTCGATGTCAGTATAAAAACTAAACCTCTTGAGTTTCGATACCACTTCGATACTTTCGAGATAAGCAGTGATAATTGTCTGACCTAGATTGCCATCTTTGTATTACAGTATGGAAAACGATCGAAAAGGGTCGAAGTGCCTGCCCTACACGGAGTATCGGAATAAAAAAAATAGTTTCGATACTTAGAGCATGAAGACTGAGCATCGCGATATCGAAAAATTCAGATATCGGCGCAACACAACTGATTCCACCCCTTGCCTCACCCCCTCATGCCCCCTGCGAACCGAATCTGTTCATCTTTTCGCCCGACCTTTCTTGTTCCTGTTTCTCCATAGCCCATTACCCAATTGAACTGTTTAACAGTAGACGAGAGCTTGGGCGTGAGTCATTCTTAAAAATACTGAGAGTAAATGGCACCTTTTGTGTCTAATGTTTGCCTTCAAATTCCATGTCAATAAACTGAAGAAGATTTGAGTTTTTAGGCTAAAGTCTGCATGCAGAGACCAGACTGAGGAAGATAAGGGGGGNGAGAGAGAGAGAGAGAGAGAGAGAGAGAGAGAGAGAGAGAGAGAGAGATTGGAAATGCCCCAAAGCACAATCGAATTCGATCATAATGGCTTTCTTACCTTCCATTCTTCTTTGCTTGCTCCTTCCCTTCTTCCTACCCTTCCCTCCTTTATTCTTCTCGCCCTCCAACCATGATGATTGCTTCCTACCTCCATTCTTCCCTTCTTTTCTCCATCATCGTTCTCTTCTTCCATCCATCCTTCATTTCCACCACCGTTTATCTACGCCACCCAACATTCACGGCCTATTTCCTTCAACACCTTTCGCTATTTCCTTAGTTTTTATTTTTTTTTCTTATTTTGAGTTCAGTCTCGTAAAACCGCTGTTGTTTTCAAGTTTTGAGACTATATGAAACCCGCATGGATCTGTACCACGCAAGGAAAACGATCCTGGTATGTAAAAAGTAGAAAAGATAAAAAAAAATGCGCCGTTTAAGAAAACAAAAATCTTGTTTAAAAACAAAAAGCCTTTTTAAGGGAAAGGAAAATAGAAGGGGGAGAAAAATTAAGAAAAAAAAATTCTGAATAGCATCTCCATCTGTTCCATGGATGGCGATGGAGGTACAAATGCAAATTCTTGGACTGTAAAAATTCTAACTCGGGCGGAGAAGTGAGAAATATTGGAGGTATGTGATGATGTGTGTTGGTTTCCTTCTCTCTGTCATTCCTCTCTCTGTCTTTCGTTTTGTCTTTCTCATGCTTCTCTCACTCACTCTTTCTCTCTCTCTCTTTATGTATGTGTGTGTGTGTGTGTGTGTGTATGCGTGTGTGTGTGTGTGTGTGTGTGCTCTTGTTCTCACTGTCTTCTTCAGCCTGCTTCCTTTCGGTCTTTGCTTCCCTCTGTCTTTTTTTTTTCCGCTCTGCCTCTCTCAGTACGGTCAGGTTGATTTTAAATTGAGAGATTTTTAAATTATCCTCGTGTTCTCATTCACCTCTCTCTCTCTCTCACTCTCTTTCTTTCTTTGTTTCCATTCTCTGCGCTGACTTCCTCGTCTTGATTAAACTGTTTGTATTTCTGAGAGATATATTGGCCTTAACCTAATATATGTGTGTGTCTGTCTATGCGTTGGTAAACCCTCTCTTTGGTTCAAACGGTACTGTGGACGAAGGGAAAGATATATATTATATATTATTATATATATAGGAAGTAGCACGAGAGAAAGAGAGAGAGAGAAAGACAGAGAGAAAGAAAGATATAGAGATATAGAGTGAGTGAGAGAAAAAGGAGAGAGAGAGCGACCTGAGAGAGGAAGGAGAGAGAGAAAGAAAGGAAGGAATCCAGGGATAGCAAGCGAATCTTGCGCTTAGATCCAAACAAATCTGTCTCAAGAGAAGAAGCGGAAAGATCTCATCTTTCAAGTAACATACCGTTAAAGCGGTCGCCTACCGCTTTGGTCGAAGCACGCAGCGCACACTGACATTATTTTACGATATCTTAAAACTCACAGACTTTTGCAAATACCCTTCTTTATTGGAGGGAGTTGTTAATGGCGTAAAAGAACAGTGTAAAGTGAAAACCAGGCATCGCGGGCTCGTTTTGAACAACCCCGTATCGTTCTCGTCTGGATTTTCTTGGGGTAAATTTTTATGGGAGCTCAGAGCTAAGTTAGACCGTAGGAACATACTGAGGTGAGAAAAAGGATTGGGAATTACGACCTCCCCAACAGAGCCAGGGGAGGTAATGACCGTGTTCAATGTGGAAGAGTTGTTGCGCTTGCCTGGCCTGGTTCGTTTTGAATGCTTGAATGAGAAACGGTGTTGCCACTAGCAAAAATTTTCCCGTACGAAAATTCAACTTATCCTACGTAGTTCTTGGAAAAAAAAATCATGAAGTGGATAAATCCCTGGTTCTCTTCTCTTTTTAATTTTAAATGTTTAGGAATTTTGCACTAAAATTGCTTCAAGTTTAGGATTTTTGCACTAAACTTGCTTCGACATCGTGGGTAGGGATATGCAGATAAAAATTAACTTGCGCTGTAGATGAAAAGCACATGATCAGAGTGGCAACACTTTTGAGAAAGGCGAATCCTTACGGCTTGTTTACCCGTTCTTGTTTTGAAAAATGATCTCGGCCAGCGTCGCTGTTGCGGCAGTTTGTTGTAGATGTTAGTGCTGCTGCTGCTGCTGATGATGATGATGGCTGTAACGCAGAGTTGTTGTTGTCGTTGATGTTGGGGTGGTTGTTGATAATGGCACAGTTATTGAGGGTGATTTTGGAAGTCTTAACGCTGTTGTGGACTGGTGATTTCTTTATCTGGTAGTCATAATGGACGCACTTTTGTATTGCTCTTGCTTTTGATAAGGGGCGGATAACAGTGGGGCTGTGAGTGTGTGTGGGGGGAGGAGATGATGCAGTTTCAGGTGTACGAATAAAGTACGTATGTCAAACAGAAGGCAACAATTGCGTTATCACAACACAACAACAATAGAAAGGAAACAGAAAGAAAGAAAAGAACAACACCACACAAGAAGAAAAACAAAAATATAACTGAAAGCTTGCGCGTTGACAATGAGATCTCTTACCACTGTAAGAATCTACATGTTGAACGCTACTAAGGATACATTCAGCACCGATGCACTTTGATAATTCTTACGATGATAAAAAGATCCCATAGTAAATACGCAAGCTCTCCAATAATTAAGAAGAAAAACAAACATATCAAGTTACCCGTTCCCAGTGCCATATTAATTTTGTCTTAAAATAACGACAGCTGGCCCCGAGGTAAACAAGTTATTTTGTATCATACGTAAAGCGTGAGTAGTGACTGCGTGTTTGTCATACACACACACACAACACACACCAGCAGCTGTATACTGTGAGTCGTGGTACATGCTATTTTGACACAGATGTGCGTAAGGTTCTCAATATCAGATGATACGGAATGCCAGTAAATGTTTCATGTTTCACTATATGAAATAATGATTAATGTGCAAGTTCTTCCGTGGGAATACACCGTCGACTCTGCTATGTCGCAATACGCTGTACTGAATGCGTATTCATCTATTCTCAGCATTCTTCAAATACATGCATACATTTATTATTCATAGTTTTCCTCCCAATACATCATGCCCCCCCTTCCCCNCCACTTTTTGGGGATCTTAGGCAGAATACTAGTGATAGGATAATAAAGACATCATTGATTAACAAAGAAACCCACTACACCGGGAAATGGAGAATGCATTCAGGTGTATGTATTGCTTCAGATAACTGAATACATATCTTTTAAAGTGTTACTGCATGTTAGCAACTCCTAATACTGGGAAATGTTTCAGTACTCCCTAGTAGCTGCGATTATGAGGCGTAAAGTCTTCCCATAACCTTATCCTCACTCTTTCTCTCTGCAGTGATATGAAAGTCCTTAAACTGCACTAAAAACGGTAACAATAAACTAAAAGTAAAGGGATACTAAACTTTTATTGCAAAAAGTTTCGAAAGATGAAGCTTTCTTTATCACGTAGGTTTACCAACATTGTACTGAAATGAATAATGGACAGCAAAGTAAAAGAAACAAAAAAAAATGGTGGGGGATGCGTGAAAACTCTTCAGACTAAAGGAGGAATCATCCTGTCTTTCGTCTCTCCTGTTTTTTTCTTTCTTTCTATCTCCCAAACCACCTCATCCAGCCTTAAAACTGGTAGCTTTTTCATTTCTATTGAAGAGTCTACACTAGTACTAAGATCTTTATATTGTCTTTACCACCTTTCCCTCCCTTCTCTTCCTCTCCTTCGGTCCAACAATCTCATCCCACCACTGACCTGAAAAAAAAAAGACAGCCCTCATCAAGCCGTCTGTCGATAAATATCACCGTTACACAACACTTTGTATATCGTCAGCTCCTCTCTTTCTTTATCACCGGCTTTAGGCTAAAGATTGTACCATCGCAGTAGGTAATATAGGACAGATGACATTATCTTGGCGTGGTTTTTATTTTGTTTTGTTTTGTTTTTCTTCTCAGATGCTTTGTTTCCGTGCCTACTATATAGTATCTCCTCTTCGTTTATATGTTGTTGGCATGCACACCCGCTCTATGAACGTGGCACTGGATGACTGAGCTTTCCCGTTGATATTGTGCTAGACGGTCTTGCACTGTATGGCACGTCAATGAAAGGTCGACGAAATTAAAATTTCGAAGCGATTTGAAAAAAAAAATGATTACGAATCAAAAATTCGAAATTTGTGTTTATTCAACATTTTCGGTCGCTTTAGGCTAGAACACAGTTGGACGCCAATTGCCCACGTCTGTAATTTCAGTAGAATTTTTTACAGTTCATCGATTCCACAAAGACGCGATCTTAAGATGACATATCACATGTCCTGATCACTATTATGTGTCTGTTCTTAAGTTACTTGTCCCTGTCTAATAAAAATATTGACTGTGATACTCCTGTTATAAGGACTGAAGGAAAGTTCAATGTCATCGTCATTGTAGAATTTAGAATTATCTCCTTGTCCATTCTCCGATTATCCGTACTTTTTCTCTGCCTGTTGGTCTCTGTCTCTGTATTCTGTACCCATCTGTATTAAAATTGACATGTACTCATGTTTCTTTTATTCTTTCATAGACTTTTTGTCTATCAGCATATCCGTGTTTCATCGCCTCGATGGAAAACTGTCATAACTAAAAAAAAAAAAATCCAGTTATGAAGTGTGGTTACTTAACATACATCACTTTCGAGTACGTTTTGACCAACCATTGACTTACAACCAAATTAGTGAGAACACAGTATCCCACTTTCTGTGTGGAGTAGAGGGCCCATATTTTGGCATAAGTACTCCTGTTAAGTATCAAGAGCTATTTTGGGCTCTAAACTTAGTTACAACAGTCTTTGCAGCGGAGCGGTGATTTTTGATCTGTCCCAGTGGCTGTGTTTTGTCTGTCTGTTTTATTTTCTAAGCTCTATCTATCGATGTGTCTGTCTTCTCATCTATCCTATTGGTATCATTCTGCACTGTCTGCCCTTTCCCATTTTCTTGTTTGTTTTGGGCTATCATGTAGCCATCAGCTTATCATTTTTGCAGATGTGTTTGTATATGTGTATGTACTGCGTTTGTATGTGTGTGTCTGTGTGTGTGTGTGTGTGTGTGTGTGTGTGTGTGTTTGTGTATGTGTTCAGATGCTTGTCTCAATTAACTTTCCTCTGTCTCTGTGTGAATCTGTTCAATACAGTTTTGTTGTCGTTATTTCTACACTGCTTATTTGTCTGTCTGGTAGTCTCCCTTCTTTGAGACAGTTTCCTTGAGTTTGTGTGATTGCCTGTCTGTGCATTGTCTTTTCCTATCTAAGTACATGTCTGTCCTTCTGTACCCTGGTTTTTTTGGTTTTTTTTGTTGTTGTTTGTTTTGTCCATCTTATTTTAGTGTAATGTTTTTTCGCTTGTCTGTTTGCCTGTCTTGTTTCTCTTTCTCTTTGTGTTTGCATTCGCTCCTGGTCTTTCTTATTCCCCTCAGCTTCTCTGTCACTCCTTTACAAGCTCTCAGTATTCTCTCTCTCTCTCTCTCTCTCTCTCTCTCTCTCTCTCTCTCTCTCTCCCTCCCTTACTTAGACACACTTCTCCATTATCACCCAGCAAGACAGGCCCTGTAACCACGTAATAGGAAACACACTACCGGTATCGCGATAAACGAAGGGTCAGTCGTTAAGATAACATACTCCATCTACTACTTACGACATTTATATGGCGGTAAGGTATCTGCTAAGTACTACGAAGTACTGTAATAGTACGAGTTTACCCGCGTATCTAGTAAATATTTAGAATCGTAGATTACCAACATTAATAATTATCCTTGTAACGATTACTACCAGGTCTTATTTAATGTGTACGAATCTCTTCTTACACTTATGGATTCGCGATTACCAGTACAAGCTTGTTTTACAAAGGCAAGTACTTCATTGAATACTAGCGCTGTTTTGTGATACGTGAAGAAAGTACGTTAAAGTAAAATCAACCAGATCATGTAAGAAATTAAGAGCCTTTCCATGATTTGTGAAGTATAGGTGATAACTTATCAATACATGTGATTTTTGTAGGCCTACTTTTGTTAACGCCCTGTGTAGTATACTTTAAGAACTTAACGGCATTATGATAAAGAGCATTATTAAATTAGTGCTCGAGGATAGACAAAAAACAAATTTATTACGTTATCAGTAATTCTAGTTCATGGCATTCATCTTCATCATCATTATCATCTTAATCATCATCATCATCATCTTAATCATAATCAACATCATCATTTTCAAAAAGAGAATAAACTTTATGACTGTGCAGTGAAAATTCCAAAGTTTCGGACTCGGCATTCCTTCTTCAGAGGACATCATCAGCTATCATCATCATAATCGTCATCATCATATTTTCTTTAACTTCCTCCTTCTACTCCTCATCATGATGACTTCTGTGATGTATTTAGGAACAGGGCAATCTATGTAGAAGGTCATAGGTGAATTTCAGTACATGTACATCCTATTTACCTCAATTCATAGTTGGTGTTCTACTTCAGAGCTTAAGCCTCAGTCTTCATCATCATCAACAACACTGATAACAACAACAACAACAACAACAACAACAACAACAACAACAACAACAACAACAGCAACAACAGCAACAGCATAGATATTAACAAGAATGCCAAAAGTAGCAGCTTCTCCACCACAATATAGCCCACCACCACCACGCCCTGCAATCAATTCCACAATCTTCACCGCTAGCTCCATTAGACAACAACAACAACAACAACAACAACAACAACAACAACAACGACGACGACGACGACGATGATGACAACAACAACAACAACAACAACAACAGCAGCTACAACAACAACAACAACAGCAACAACAACAAAGCAGCCTAACCATAGATAACACTAATAAGATGATGAATGCAAGAGATCAGTTTCAAGAGAAAGTGTAAACATAAAACCACAGCCTCAGAACGTGTCTGCAGACAACAAACCCGCTAAAAGGAGCATTACATCGTCCTTAAATAGCACCCGCTTCCCAGAGGGAGGATTCTAATTTGGCCTTCCGCGGGTAATAAACCTGGCCTTAAACTGCAGTCAAAGCCAGCTTTAGTGCTTGTAGGCTGCCAGTTGGTATGTGGTGCTGCCATTTGTTTTAACAAATCAGTAGCAGTTTCGCTTTCAAAATCCGTTTTGGCATGTGTTGTTTAGCAGCTGGAAGTAGTGTTCGAATGGATTCTAGACAGGCGCGTCTTTTGCATTCCTTCGTCTTTCTTTTTTTTCATCCATCTTTGCTTGTCTTTCCTGCATGGTGACTTTGGTACAACGCTTTCATTTTGTGCACAAATGTTTCCCGGTTTTTGTTCTATCTCTCACTTTCTCTATGTGTCATTGTCTCTTTCTATGCCTGTCCATGCCTTTCGTCATCTGTTTTATAGTTGTGATTCCATTCTCCCCCCTCCTCCCTTTGTTGAAAAAAAAAAAAGTTCTGAGCGCGGCTAGCTACGTGATTGACAAACAGACAGACAGGCACTCAGGCAGGCAGACAGACAGGCAGGCTAACAGACATAGACAGACAGACAGGCAGGCAGGCAGACAGACAGACAGACAGACAGACAGACAGACAGACAGACAGACAGAAAGACAGACAGATGGAAGTACGGAGGGACTGGCGGAAGGACAGGCAGACACACAAATAAACAGACTACCGGACAGATGGACGGACGGACAAACACTGCCCTCCCCCCCTCCCTCCCCAAACTTCGCTAAGAATTGCAACAGCAGCACCTACATACAACACGCCCCACGCCTTCACGACATATCCCCACAGCACAGCAAAATAACACATAGACTCGATTCTAACACGCCTTACAGCCTTACTCAAATCATTACAAAATAACACATTAACCTCTTCAGATCCTACATGCCTCAACGCTATCCCAGATCGCAACAAACTCATAAGCCAAATTTGACCTCCGCGCCTTCGGGTTACCGTCACCTCGACTTGCAAATTTTAACGATGACGTCGCCGAAGAAATCACTGTGAGGCGTTAGACACCTTTATCTGTATATATATATATACCGTCTCAAGAGGGTCTCAGACAGGTTCTTTTGTAGCCGGTGACAGTATGAGACGGTGCGGCAACAAACGAGACACTCTTTTTAATGGGGTTTGCTTGTCTTGAGATTTGACTTTTAACTTGATGAGGTAATAACTGGGTGGGTGGGGGGTGGGGAGAGAGAGAGAGAGAGAGAGAGAGAGAGAGAGAGAGAGAGAGAGAGAGAGGGAGGCAGAATGAAAGCGATATTTAGATGAGAAAGCAGGAAACAGAGGGCAATATGCCTAAAACAAGTTATATTTTACAACACCTACAAATGACATAGAGAGAAAGACATTCATCCATACACAGGAAGAGAGGGAGAAAGAGAAAGAGAGAGAGGGAGGGAGAGAAAGTAAAGGTGATACTGCTATGAAGTGGAGAGGTAGGGGGAGGGGGATAAACACAAGAAAGAAAAAGGACTAGACAAATATTATAACAGAAAAAAAAACGTCCATGCTTGCTTCTTCTCTTTTCTCTTCTCCCCTTCCCTCTTCCGTTCTGTTTTTCTCTCTCACTCACAGACATGGTGTCTGTCTGACCCCATATTGTAATGACCTCTGACCCAACAACACACCGTGTGCACCGAGTCCACCCGTCCCGCATACCCCGCTATAAAGTGATTAAGCTTTCTCAGGTGCGCAGTTTGGTGCGAAACGGACGGATCTGACGCCGATGTCAAAGCATTGTGTATAGGGACATTGTATATACAGCGGCGTTGGCCAGTGCAGTGTCCTGTGACAGGGGGATTAGGTTAAAAGCTTGGCCTAAGACGTAAACTTGGATGAAGATGCCTCTTACATTCAAAGAGAGAGAGAGAGAGAGAGAGAGAGAGAGAGAGAGAGAGAGAGAGAGAGGGGTGCACTTAACAGTACTGGCTGACTCTCTATTTTGGAAAGTCGGATCGACCCGATTTTTTTTAACACAGCTCGGATGGCAAAGATCGATGTCAGACTCGAACGTTTTCCAGTCTTTTTTTTACAAACTTGATGTTGCAGTTTCCTTTGGCAAACGTAGCCCTTATTCGAAACCATTTCTGGAGACACCATCAATCATCGTCATCATCACCATCATCACCGCTG
The DNA here is from genome assembly GCA_033807755.1 of Ellobium chinense. NCBI lineage: Eukaryota > Metazoa > Mollusca > Gastropoda > Ellobiida > Ellobiidae > Ellobium > Ellobium chinense. The sequence goes on from JAWQUT010000107.1 coordinate 1,408,122, forward strand.
TCATCATTTTCAAAAAAGAAGAGACTCTCATAGCCAGGTATTTCAACGTTCAGTTTTCCTCCTTCAGGAAACTAAATTTAACATAATGAGGATAAATAAAGATACAAAATGGATCATCATCATCCTCTTCCTCTTCCTCCTCCTCATCATTATCATCAAAACAATCATCGTCTACGACTATTGTCACATTGTCGTAGTTTTGTCATCGGGAATCTCTTTTGTTTAGAATAGAATAGAATAGAATAGAATAGAATAGAATAGAATAGAATAGAATAGAATAGCAGAAGTGTCCCTGAAAACATCTGCACATCAGGGAAATAGTTCGGAATTTGATAGACGCAAAACCTGAATAAAAGAGACTAAAAAAATATCTGAAAGAATAGTATTAGTACTGCTCTTGTTCCCTGTGTTTGAAATTCCCCTTTTCCACTCTCTCTCTCTCTCTTTCTCTCTCTCTCTCTTTCTCTCTCTCCCCCCTGTTCAAAGTCCTTTCCGCTCCCTACTATGACCTTAGCCCTCTCTGCCTCTATTCTGCCAAAACACCAGCCAGAAAGCCTTACTTTAAACAAGGAAGCACTTAGAACATTCATGCCCCTACCATGATTTTCGAAATCCCCGAACCTGGAACTTGAAGGCAGGCCATTGACTGTCGTTTCATAGGAGCTTAAGAGAATAATATAGAATAAGACAGATTGTCTGGAAGAAAGGAGTTTGGGNGTGGGAGGGGTAGGAAGGGAATGGGGAAGAGGGTCCAAAAGGAAGAGGAAAGAAAGAAAGAATGAGTCAGAGGCAGATAGCAGTTGGAAGGCATGAAAAGTTACACTGCTGCCAAAAGAGACAATGTAAGAGAAGGAACAACTAATCTAATATTATTTCGTCTTATTGAAAGTTATGAGTGGAACTCTTCACGCCAGAAAGAATTAACTGCTGTAAAATAGTGCCGTGCATAGAGATACTATATTCTTGCATGAAATTCTCAGCGTATAAGTAGGTTGCCCTGTTTAATGAAATGCTGAAGACATGATTGGAAAACGCATGGTGTGTTCCCTCTTGGTTCAATGGATTTACCACGTCATTGACACACTTCAGAGGCTACAGGTGGGCACATATGACTGTTTAGACTGGTGATTGCGAAAGGGTTAAAGGGGAATGAAGGAAGGAGGAAGGTCGGACAGAGGAGGAAGTATAAGGGAGGGATTCTATAAGTCAGTAGGTATGTCAGGAGTGCTTGATTATGGTGGGACAGTGCGGGTAGGGAGGGGAATTTTGTTTTTTAAGGAGGGGGGTACAGGGAAAGGTGGGTAGGAAATAATTTTTAAGGGGTCCAGATTAATACAGACAGACGGCAAGGAAAAGGTAAGGGGAAAGTGACAGAGAATAATCTGACCGAGTTATAGCAGAGATCGATAACAACAAGTGGAATAATTCGACCAGAGATCGAACGTAGAAGAGCAAGAGATAGAGGAAAAGGGCAATTCTGTGTGTGTATATGTGTGTGTATGTGTGTGTGTGTGTGTGTGTGTGTATGTGAGAGAGAGGGGGAGAAAAAGAAAGGGAGAGAGTTTAGGTAGATAGGGAAAAAAAAGAAAACGGAGAGAGAGAATAATGAGGGAAAGAGAAAGAGAGAGAGAAAGAGAAAGAGAGAGAGAGAGAGAGGGAGAGAGAGAGTGTGTGGGGAAGAAAATGCATAATACAGGCGCGAACAGTGTGTTGCAACACAAATTAGGTCTAATATGTTTTGGATTTGTACTGTATACACACCGGATCTTTATCTCGTCTGTCTTTCTTTTTTTAACAGGAGTGTCCATCCGTCCAACAGTCTGTGTGCCTTACTATTTGTCTGTCTGTCCTCCCCACCTGTCTTTATGAATTTCGATCCACTACTTTAGCCTCCACATTACTACCTAACCGCTGCATCCATTCTTTCTTCAACAACCCTATTCTCACATGAACCTAACTGTATGACAAAGCATTCGTTCATAGATCATCCTATACTTTTTCAAAACTCCCATTCCAAATGGAAAGAAAACAGATAGAAAGAAAAAGAAAATAAGGAACGTCTTAGAAAACTCTCCTAAGAAAAACAAACAGACAGTACAAGGTCCTTGAAATTAAACAAACATAAAATTCTTCGACGGCGGTAGGCACTAATCTATAATACCCTAGTACAAAAATGTGGAACAATGCAACAGAATAGAATCAAACCTTTCGTCTTTCTTATGCATGAGATAGTTGTAACCCGAAACTAGTATCTCGAACCTATTTACAGTGAAATCTCATGCTCAGGTCAAGAGCGTAGACAGGTGGAAGGAGAGGGGACTGTTTTTGTAAACCCCCTCCTCCCGGCTTCCTTTTTCTTGAAATAATCAAACAAAGTCTGTGTCGTTGGCAATGCTTCGACCCATGACTGTGTTTCATGTGTCACTCTATGAATCTCCTCATTCAAAAACAGTTTTGCTCCCTGAAGTGTCCCACCTTTTAGTACCCCTTGCTACGCCGCTGGCTCACGCATTATTGTTATTTGTTGTTGAAACTGTGTCAGCAATTTCTCCTTGCGATACAGGCGATGTCTTCACCCATCTAAGAAATAAAAATGAGAATGTATGGCTGGATTTGAGGATTTGTTTGTCATGAAGTATAGAAATTTACGTTGTTTCGATTATGCCTCTCAACTTTGGCAAGACACCCGGAATTGGTGGGGAAGGATACGTAAAACCCTGGGTGGCCCAACTCAGCTTCAACCAAGTACTGCGTATTCTACACAGGAGGTAGAATAAAAAAAAATCAAACACCTGACTGTTGCATTGGAGACCCCAGTTGAAAATGGCTTCGGTCGAATCCAGTATATGTATACTGAATTGACTTTCCTCATACATACATGCCAGCATAATTACTTTAAAGGCGGTTACATGGAAACGGATCCCAAGTATCAATTACACCTTTGATTTACTTATTTTACTTATATGTACTGTAGATCAAATGTACTTTTTTCGAAACTTGCCCCCCTTCCCCACCCAAAAAAAAAATAAAAATTTATGTATCGACGCATGTCTATATTTACATGCTCAGGCTAATTTCTCTCCGAAAATGACACTCCATCCATCCATCCATCCATCCATCCATCCATCCATCCATCCATCCATCCATGCATTTTGAAGAAATCAGAAATGATTTTGTAACACATGGTAATTACTGATCAGTTATTTACATCTCAATAGGTCAAAACACTGCTAAATCGGATGAGCGCATATTTCCCCCAACAAACCAAAGAAATCTACTGTTTAAGTTGTCAGCAAAAAAATGTAATTTATTGCACGTGGCGATGAGATCTTTTTCTTCGATTTCCAACATGACTTTCAAAGCCGGGAAACACTTCCGGAAATGCATGTTTTAGGTTAAAGCAAGTGCGCAATCCCGCCTTCCATTGTGTAGCGGAAATGACGTCTTTGATTCCCTTGCCACTGGAATGAGGCCTACTTAAGAAATAACAGTTCAAAACAGACGCACAAAAGCCCTTATTATTTTTTTTTTCCTGGACAAAGGAAACCGTAAGCTTTTAGCAGCGAACTTGGTATTACTTTGGCTACAGAATTGTGTCTGTTGGCTGATTTGCTTGTTTTCCTGCTTGTTGGCATATTGCGTTTGCCTGTCCATCTGCCTGTCCGTCCGTTTGTGTGTGTGTGTGTGTGTGTGTGTGTGTGTGTGTGTGTGTGTGTGTGTGTGTGTGTGTGTGTGTGAGAGTGACTTTTTATTGAGGGGTCTCGAACAAGGATCCTTTTCTACAATTAACATCTTCCCTGCCGAAATCATAATCTCTTCTCCATTCATATTCATCCATTAACATAAGGGAGTCCTAGACCAGATTTCTTGTCTACCGACATTTCTTTGGCGAAATTGTGGCTGACTGCACTACAACAGGCGAATGCCTGCGGACTTAATACAGTGCAGTCACAAATCGAGCTTAGAAATGTCTGTAAAAACACTTAAGAAATCTGCTGTAGGATTCTGTTTCTCATTTCGCAACATTTAAAGATACCACAAGTTTAGATTTTTCAACTTCTATACTCACGTTGGAAATCGGCTGTAATGACCATGGTACAGCGGTCGAAAACAAATTATATATACTTAGCAGCTGTCACACATACAAATGACGTCATATCTTTTATCATGCGAATGCGTTAAAGGGGAAGCCTTTCGGGTGCGTCAAAGTAAATACTGGAAAGAGGATGCAGAACCTCACGATGAGCAACTTTCATCTATTCACTCTATCTTTGTAGCGTGCTTTCAGCAGACAACACTCTACATTGCAGGGGTCTCTGGGTAAGCTTGTGGAAAAATAAGGGACTTTGGACCAGGTGTTACGTCGCGTATGAGAGTTCTCTGCTTACATGAAGTTCTAGGTAATGGAGTCTTACTTTATGCCTACATCAACCGTATCTTCTTGCACCTTCTCTGATGGTATTAGATTGTTATTTCACCCATATCTTTTTCTTCCTTTTTTCAACCCTTCTGTTTTTTTTACCTTCATGGGCTGTTTTGCTCCCATGAATTCCCCCATCAATCATAACAAGCGCAGGAGCTATGAGGACAATGTCGGAAATTTTGATGAATTTCACAGGTGGTTGACGCAGGGATATAGGTTCACGTCGCGTCATGAGAAAAAGGAACTAAGTGTTTCGTGCGGAGCAGCGTAGCTGTATGATTATGGCGTCAAACTCTAGATCAAAAGGTTTGGGTTCGATTCCCGCGGTAGACATGTAATAAATACAGTACCTTGGAGAAATATTTCATTCTCAGTTTCATCAGTCCACCCGGATAGATAATTGGGTACCTGGCTATAGGCAAAGAAAGATCTTGTTCGTCTACTAATGATCAGAGTCGGCAGCGAGACTGGTTGCTCCACAAGAAGTTATTGAGAAAGTTATCGAGTCACCTGGTCTGCTGGGGTAATAATGATATTGTGATTTTGCTGTGAGTTAGCTTTGCGCGGACGTGAGACTCATACACCTCATTATTAAGGTGCAAGGTTCAAGGTTCAAAGGTTTTATTAGGCCATAGGCGTGTAAGGACTACCCTTAAAAGGAGATCACATGCTTTCCTAATCACATTTAGCGCAATTTTTGTGGTTGGAAAACAGAACAATATTAATTTGCTTTTTATTAGTTTGGTGGGGTTTTGATATCCTATAATTGGCGTTCTTCATTGACAGATTTTGTCACTTTTGTTGTTCTTTACTAAGTGGAATTATGAAGGTTTCCGGAGCATTTTGGGTTCTCTGTTCCATGTGCACGCATCTATTGTTGCCCCAAAATTCAAAGAAACGTATGTTATTGATAATTTGCGTGGCCAATTTATATAGAACGCGTGTTGATTCTGTGGTGGAGATGGAGCGGGGCGGGGGGTTTGGAGAGCTGACTGTTTGTTATGCAGTATGTTACTGCGCTTTATGTATTCTGTGTATCTCGTTCGCCCTTCAAAGCCAGTCATCGAAACCATCTTCATGACGTCAACAGCAATGCTTTTGGCAACAATCAGGTACTGTGATAATGTGTACCAAGGTGGATTCAGTTCTAGCAATGGTAATTTCTTTTATTTCCTTCAGCCTCTGGTATGTAAACTGCATAATTGAAACACTGCACAGAGAAAGAAAGAGAGAGAGAGAGAGAGAAGAGAGAGAAAGAGAGAGAGAGAGAGAGAGAGAGAAAGAGAGAGAGAGAGAGAGAGAAAGAGAGAGAGAGAAAGAGAGCAAACTAAATGTGTTAACACGCGAGTTTTCATCGCGTTTGAAATATCAGACACAACATACATTATGCGCTTCAGGAAGTTGAGAATATTATTAGGTAATCTGGCCCGTTGAAGTAATAATAACATTATTCGGCGTCAGAGAAAAAATTTCATGCCTACCATTATAAAGACATAAGAACCGTTTCATCAGCCTTACAAAAGAGAAAATTGCTACGAATTTGTTCGAAAAGGGATGCCTTTTGCCTGCGTGACCTCATCTCCAGCTCACAGCTTAGGTGTTCTGGAATACTTTTTCTCTGTGTCATGATCGCAGTTCTGTGTTGAGTAACTGGAAGAAAACACAGTTGATGAGTCAGTTTTGCAGTAAACAGTAAACAAAATGCAAAGTTTCCCCCCCCGTTTGTTTATATATCTATGTTTCTTCTTTCGTTGCATATCCCGACCTTCTTGGAAAGTCTGTGTCAAGATCTGGTAGTATTTTCTGCACTTCTCAAGATTAAAAAAAAAATTGTAATCCATGCTCTTTACTTTCTTTTTTTTTTTTTCGAAAAGGAGTCTCCACAAGTGATGTATCAAAGGGGTGTTTAATCTTGGGTTAATTTGTATGATGTGTGTTTAGGGGAAGGTAGATTT
>JAWQUT010000107.1:1421344-1431652 GCA_033807755.1 Ellobium chinense
GAGAGGGAAGGTATCTTTCTTACATTTCACTTCTGGGTGTGATAAACACTGAACAAGAAGAACTCCTATGAGGTCGTAGTGTTCCACTCCACAGATTCTTTACAGGGTCAAGGATCTGGCACAACTGTATAAATTTATCACTTGGATTCCTTCAACCATCTGGTTAACACATACTGTTCTGGACTTTTGACAAGTCAAAGAGGGGGTGTGTATGTATAGATGGAGAATGGGGAGAGGGAGGGAGTGAACGAGAGAAGTGCCACACGCAGTTTACTCATGTCCTGCTAGATCTAAATGGGGTCTCAGTTTGGCCTCGTCTGCACGTGCTTCGAAGGTTGAATGCGAGCAGTCTACACTCTGGGTGATGTAACTTGCCTCTTGGTTCCAAATAGGCCAAAGCCTACTGGACGTTTCTAAGCTTAAGTCATGTTCGAAAGCAAGTCTATACGAAGAGGTAAGATCCACACGAAAGTGACAGTTGAGAGAAAAGAGATGCACCACTGGGATGAGGGTTAAGAGGAAGGGAGAAATTGAGGGGGGGGGACGGGCGGGCGGGGGAAGCATCTCTGCCTCCAGATGAAGCACACAGACTACTGGCATAACCTTGACAGTACCTTTTTCAGGTGTTCCTAGTCATTTTCATTCCCTTTCAGTTTCACTTGTAGCAGAGCATCCATTTCACTACACTGTGGCACAGAAACATGGCCCAAAAATGATCTGACACTAATTACCTAGCTGCGATGCCTCCACAAAGGAAAAGGCCTTGTCAAATATCGTAAAAACCTACAGGGGTCTTGCAGAGTTGCCTAGCTCGCTCCTTGTTTGTTTCCATTTCGTGTCCCTTCCGTCTGGGGAACATTATTGGTGGTGAGATATGATTCTAAATTTTGTTTTTCGCAGGAAGGTGCCAAGGCCTAGGTTTCACATGGAATCTGGCATAAATATTTATACAGAGTTTAAAATATGTCCGCGCGCATATAAACTGACACATATCAAGAGCAATCTAATCCCCTTTTTTTATTCCAGGCTGAAGCCTCCCACGCACGCAGGGCGAGATATGTAATGACGAGATAGTCTTAAAACTGTGATGCTTTTACGCTGCACAGGGTAATCTAGCAGGGAAGACGAAATTTGTCAAAAACGACACATTGGATTTGGCAGTGCAGAACTAGTAATGTGCAGCCCAGAAATATAAAACATAAAATATGAAAAGTAACAAAAAATGTTATATACATTACACTGTCCTTGTTACAAGACAGAAGTGAAGCATAAATCTATCCAGATCTCTAGATGTCTGCAAAAGATTTGTTGTCAGACTTTTGAGGAAGCTGCGAAATTCTTGTTTTAACAAAAACACCTTGTACGTGAAGATTTCGCATTGGCATGGATCGATAAAAAAGTCTTTCAAAAGACAACTGGACTGTCACATATTATTGTTTTTGTCCATGGAAAACTTACCAGTGACATATAGACAAGAGTCTCAAGGATATTCTCCAGGACGGTGCCACACAGAAGGGGGAACCTTAAATTCAGCCGCCTTCTCCCTTTCTAAAGATTGTAAATAGTCAGTCTCATAGAAGGATGTTTCTACGAGTATCACAGAAAAGTCTTTAGAATAACGTATCGTCCAACCTCTTGAGGTAGGCCTTTTTCCTTTCTAACATTGTAAATAGTCAGTCTCACAGAAGGAAGTTGCTATGCAATATCACAGAAAAGTCTTTAGAATAACGTATCGTCCAACTTCTTGAAGTGGGCCACCCATCGTGGTTGCAGAAACTATCCGAAAATCATGGAACAATTTTTTTTAAAATTCCTGAAATCATACTTCTCACAAGGAAAACAAAAATAGTGTTCTGAAAACAAGAATGTCTTATAAATATTATAAATCAAGACAAGGCCATAGTTTACCTGTAAATCTTAAGTTTTTGAATGATAGGCATCCGATATAGCAAAAACGTAAAATTTATGTGACACATGAGGTGATGTTCTAACCTCTTCGCTATGTAATGTTTTTTCAAGTGTTGATGTCACCAAATCACCAAGAGGTCTGTTTATACATATATANNNTATATATAAGTACATGTAGACTAGTTCATTATAGGAAAAAGGAAAAAGGACGTTTAGATACACTGGATACGATATGGGAATGCAACTTTCGGGACGAATCGGTACGTGATAGAACTGTTGTAACAAAACCAGGAAGTATCGGTATGTCTGAGAGCTGTGTGTTATATATACGTAGCGGAGGGGTTAAAAAGACCAACATCAATGACCTCGTGGTATAGCCTTTTTGACGCTTCTTGTGATCTGATAAGTTGTATTGAGCGACATCAAGAATAGAATGACCGACATTGAACCCAATCACGCTAGACTGAGCATGGGTCTATAGATTATTAGTGAGTCCCCCCTTGTTCACTCTGTTGGAAAAACAACAGCTCTCTAATGCCATGGCTCATGCTTCATTAAATGAATACTATTTTCATGTACTCATGACCTTATCCCTATCCCCATCTCCCCTCCAATGCCTTCCGCTTACTCTATCCCTTTCCAAGGTCCGCCTGTAATCCCGCTATGTTTTCTGTTGCCTTTTTCTTACGTTTTCTAAAAGTGCCATTAAAACTTCTGCCAGGTGCCGTAACAATGGAATATCTAGGGGATGGGGGATATTTATGTTGAGGGTTAGATATCGTCACGCTCATTCCACATTATTTTGTCTTAATTTTTTTTTTTTTTAGATGATTTGAGTTGTTTATATTAATCTGATCTATCCTTTATCGTCTGTTTCCTGTTACAGCTAATGTAGAGTTTTCACTCGTTAATACGTTCTAATTTTACAAGCTAAACTACACCTGCCTAATTGTTTTGCTCTGAGCAGCAGCTTGAACGCGTTAAATTTCTCAAAATCTCAAAAAAATGACTTTAGGCAAATGTGAAATGAGTGTGGCGATTTGTTGTTGAAAGGGACACTCATGCAACGGTCTTGCACATAGGGATATCAGTGTCAGTAATCGAAAACATACTGTGTGGTTTGCCCTTCCTTCTCCTTCCCTTTTCAAATTTCCGTCATGATATTTCGTAATTCCCGAGTAAACTAGAGTACAACGAAGACAGAAACAAAGGAAGGTCTTCAGAAGAAGTACCAAGCCAAACAAGTGTTTCTCCTCTTTCTTTCCTGTCTTACTGCCACCTAAGGAGAAAGAGATAAGGGCCTCGACACACCCTGGCCATTTATCATGGCCCCTAAAAATCCTGTAATTGTCTTTCCATGAAATTTCTCTCATTTAGTTGGAACACAAAAGTTGTAGAATGAGCCTTTTCCTTCTCATAACCCCTTCTGCCAATCTCTCCCAAACCTTATCTATGACAACATCCACAACTTTTTTTTTTGTTTGTATGTGCATAGTATATCTAATTCAACTCCCGTTCCTCTTTAGGGTCAGTTATAATATTTTCCCTCCGCACCGCCCCCGTTCCCCAAGCCAGTCATAAACAAGAAGATCTTCACAAAATAAAAATATCTCTCCAATTCGTGGGAATTACCACCTACGCTTCATTGCTCACTCAGGGATACTCCTCTAAATAATTACAGATCGCTTTTGATAAATTTGCCCAACGTGAACAACTAATCTGTTTGGCACACAAGTGTGTAACAAACTTCCGTAGCCAAATCTGTACTTATTCTTGGTTATTCTGTGAGTGCAAAAAAAAAAAAAGTAAAAAAAAAGAAAATTGGAATTTTATTGACTCCGTAGGGAAACTGGTTTATATTGCCACATAATGGTATACATCTCATTAATAATACGGCAACATAGAACAGTGCACATTATACATAATAATTATTACAAATGAAACACATAACGTAGTCATTGCTGGTTTTGCCCGCGGTGCAGCGCCCTAATCCTTCAGCTCTAAAGCCAGGTACTCATTTACACTTGAGTGTAATGGAGAAAGGGGTATGAATTGTCTTTTCGAAGGACACTCCAGCATTAACCACCCGCTCCACGTGTCCAACACACAAGCCTACGCCATGCAACGCCAAGACATTAGCCTTGAGAAACAATTTGCTAGTTACATGACAAAACGTAAACCTAAAAACTGATTCCTCTGGCTATTTATAAGCAGGATAATTCGCCATCAAAAAAGCTATTTCAGTGTTCCGTAGCGCGTAGCTACAGGTGATTAAAAATTTTGATAGGGACAGACAGAAAGAGAGAGACAGAAAGAGAGAAAGAGAGAGTGAACGTGAGCAGTAAATCTACGAAATCTTTGCAGATTCAAAACTCGATAAGCGAGCTCTTATTGGTGCAGGAAGCTTTTAGTTGCCAGAAAAAGGTACGATGAGAACATCTTGTTACCTATCCGTTAGTTTGTTTGATTGTCTGTCTATCTGTCTGCAGGATTTTTTTTTCTCTCGTTGTAATTCCCTTTCTGCCTCCTTAGTTCAGTGCTACTGTAGGTTGCCAAAATGTGATGGGTAGGGGGGAGGGGGGATGGGGAGGATATTTAAGAAAGAAGAGGGTTACTGTTTTTCTCAGAACTACAATTTGTGGCTTTCGTGGCAATTTATAATATTTTGTACTGTTGTTTTCATTCTCTACTTTTCACTGAAATGCAGAAATGAGAGAGAGAGAGAGAGGGAGAGAGAGAGAGAGAGAGAAAGAGAGAGAGAAAGAGAGAGAGAAAGAGAGAGAGAGAAAGGTGAGAACAAAAGAAGTAAAAAGTAATGAGTGAGAGTGAAAGGCTGAGAGAGAGACAATATTATGTGAAAAAGAGAGAGAAAGAGATAGAGAGAGAGAAAGAGAGAGAGAGAGAGAGAGAGAGAGAGAGAGAGAGAGAGAGAGAGAGAGAAAGAGACAGAAGGAGTGAAAGAATGATCCAAGATATTCTGTGCTCTCAGAAACCCTAAACCTCTTGAACTGTCTTAACTATACTTCCCTCGCGCCCTATTAGTAGTCTTACTCAGTCAAATCAACTGGCAATTCTGGGTGCAAGAAAATGATCGACTGTATGCAGGTGCAGAAAAGGCCTTCCTGATTATAGAAGTAGGTGCAAGCAGGATGTCAGTTGCATTTTAAGAGAAGACTGGGGCCCCCCAAGGGAGAAACAAAGATCCACTTTATGTATATATGCCTGTATATATTCTACTTCTTTATCAATTTTCTTCCTCCCTGTCCGCTCTCACACTCTTCAGTTCATGTCCCTTTATACAAATCTCAAACAAAAAATGCCAATCTGTGTGGAACAAAGAAATCCGTGGATATTCAACTTACGCCTTTTTGTGGTCACCCGACAGGTGCTCTGAAGGCATTGATCTTTAAGCGACCGTGGGCACACACTCTCGATCGCATAATAAAAGGGTCTATTTGGATTACATAAGCTGATAGGAAGCGAATGCTGCACTAGTGATTAGCAGGGCCGGACGGGGTGGCCTGAATATGAAAAAGAGTCGGTTAAAAGAAGTGGCAGCCGGGTTCTTTGGGGGGNTGGGGGGGGGGGGGGGTTGAAGGGGGCTACGCGAGGCAGCAAAGAGCACACGTCTGGAAATCATATCTGGGAAGTGAAGTCCAGGTGACCGTCATTGCTAGTTTCCGTGTCTGTCTTTACCTGAACTGAAGTGTGGTTTTCTATGTGTACTCAGGAGTAAAGTGGACATGGGTAGTAGGGGCGGTGTTGCCATTTTGACCATAATGCTTTTACTCTACCCCGACAGTGGGTGTACCCTACATTAACCCATGCACTTTATGGCTTGCGAGGTATTCTAGACCCGATGTTGAATAAAATTGTATCTTTAAAGGTAAACGCTCTCAGTCTACACATAAACTGAACAAGCAGATTACATGGTTACATGCTTGTAGCCTAATTGATTCTGTCATTTTCAATGGACCTTTATGGGCCAAAATATTATCTTAGAGCAGACTCCTACCCCTTCCCCTTTTTCATTTTAGAAGGTCATTTTTTGTGCCCCCAAAGTAAATGAAATGACCATATTTTCACAGCTTATGTATATTACCCTCTTTGGACTCAAGGAATGTGGCAAGAGGGAGGTTACAACAATATGACCCTTACTAAATGTAGGTCCTCAAATCGAAAGTAGGTTTACCATTGCCTTGCAACATATATAGCATTAAGTCTCAAAATGTTTCATATCAGTAAAACATGTCTAGCGATCTTACCTTAAAAAAAAAAAAATCTAGTCAGAAACAAATTCAGTAGCACAGATCTCAGTAATATAGTCCTCAAAAAAAAAAACAAACCCACCAAAAATCAAAAGACCGAGACTAGGCTTTTAACTCTTAGTTTACCCTACATTTCACGATTTTACCCGTACGACCTATGAAAAGCTATTTTACCCTACCACAGGGTTAAGTCACTACGAGTAGCAACACTGAGCAGGAGAAGGATGATCCCTACAGTAACTTAGGGAGACCCCTGCAGTAAGTTAGGGAGATCCCTACAGTAACTTAGGGAGACTCCTACCGTAACTTAGAGAGACCCCTACAGTAACTTAGGGAGACCCCAACAGCAACTTAGGGAGAACTTACTTAGGGAGACCCCTACAGTAACTTAGGGAGACTCCTACAGTAACTTAGGGAGACCCCTATAGTAACTTAGGGAGACCCCTACGGTAACTTAGGGAGACCCCTACCGTAACTTAGGGAGACCCCTACCGTAACTAAGGGAGACCCCTACCGTAACTTAGGGAGACCCCTACCGTAACTAAGGGAGACCCCTACCGTAACTTAGGGAGATCCCTACAGTAACTTAGGGAGACCCCTACAGTAACTTAGGAAGACCCCTACAGTAACTTAGGGAGACCAGCGAGTTTTTCATGCTATGCGCAGGGACTATCACTGCGAGTATGATTTTCATGGACCCCAAAGAGACGAGCTTAATGAATTACAACGGTTTCAGGACCATGTACACGGAGCTTTAGTCATCCTCTTGAGGAAATATGTCATCATACGTCACAATTTGTAATGACCTGACATGTCAGATCAAGTGGAAATGCGTTCCAAGGGCACTGAACTCTGCTGTCTTAACATAATTTCCGTCGAAGGCAATGTTGCCAGGTCAGATTTTATGAAGGAGCCAAACTAAACTTGTAAAGGCGCAAAAAAATCCCCAACAAAACCGCCATCAAAACCTATATATTATTATAAGTCGCCAAAAAAAGTAGCCAGCGTTTTAAACGCAAAAAGCGGCATAAAAATACAATGTTGTCTCATCTCATTCTAGAAGTGTACACTTGGTATTCGCTTGGCCCAGGTTTTTCTCAACAAAAAGCTTGATTCTTTCATCTGGAATTGATGAGAAATGTGTAGGAAATTGGGTAAAAAAAGTCAACTTTTAGAAAACAGGTCAAAAGTAGTCAAGAAGCCATGGGGTTAAAAAACGAAAATAGAAAAATGCCATAAACAAACAGTTGACAAGTATCCACATTTTGCGTCTTAGAAGCCAGTCTGGCAACACTGGCCAATGGCTCACGACAAGGCAAATTTTGTGTCTTAGGAGTCAATCTGGCAATACTAGCCAACGACCCACGACGAGCCAAAATTTTTGTCATAGGAGTCAATCTGGCAACACCAGCCAACGGCCTACAAAGACGTCAGATACGCACCTTTCCCACCAATACTAGTAGTGACTCATGACTTTATTAACATCGGCATTACGGCTCTTTTGAACTACTATTTCCACTGCCCGGTGGCTTTGACCAAAAGGTACAAAGGAAGCTGATCAATAAACGCTGACGGACTAGACCGTCCATTTTACCGCTCAAACACACACACACACACACACACACACACACACACACACACACACACACACACACACAGAGGTTACAGTATGGGCTGCCTTTTATTTTCAGTGAATATGAAAGGTTTTCTATGGTCCGATAAAGTAGGTCAACTCATGTCTAGAACTGGTGAATTTTATCGCTGTCAAGTCCAGTCCGCCTATGAAGAAGAATCGTTTCCATTCCATCTACATTTGAAAAGAACTGAAATTGTTTATAGAATCTCGTCGACGATCCTACAGTGTCTTGTTCTCATATCCTATCTTTGTCATATCAGTAACCTCTTCGCTGCGTTCTGGTTTTTCAGATGCAGATGTAACCAAATTACTATGAGTTCAACAGCCTCTACGTAGGAATGATTCTATATAAAATATGACTTTCTGGTGCGCATCATGGACAGAGAAAAATCCTCGTCAGTGTTCTTGCTAGATGGACTGATCCCAGTCGAGGTTTGGACCAAAGCACTGATTCCGATCCTCCGCCGAGCAGCGCGTGCTTAGTTTTTTACCGAGGCTGCGACGAGTCCATTAAACAGTACCGTCAATAAGAATTCTTTTCCTCATGTATCAGCATATTCATAAACCACTAGTTTAAATCATTACTATATTATATTTTATCAGCTCGTCACATTTTTAACACTGGTCGTCAGCTGTGATGCCGGTGAATAATATCGTCAGTGTACCCTGTCAGTGTACAGACAATTTGGGTCATCGACCTTCAGGACAAAACGCTATCCCATAAGAATGTAGTACCATTGGTGACGTAGTGACTAGACACATGAGTAGAGTGACGCTGCACTTGAAATGAGATGGACTTATCTCGACGTCACCTCAGACGGAGACAATTCTTTTAATCTTTTATCTGGAAATACCTGGCTGAGATGAGAAACTGGATTGCTACTTCCGCGACGTATTGGAACGTCTAAGAGCTATTTGTAACAGATGCTCAGGAGCAACAGAATGTACGTCATACTTAGTTGAAGAGTTAATCTAACATCATAGGACACGTAAAGAAGAAGGCGACTGCTTGATCATGGGAAGAAAAAGACCGGAAAACTGAATGGTAAACAAAACAGAGGAAAACAAAAAGAGGAAGTTCTGGATGAACCAGCAGGGGTATCTGGGTGCACACTGCACAGAATACTGGAACTGTTGAGGTGGACAGCTGGCACAGACAGAAGTAGAGGTCCATGATCGCTGACGCCAGGCGGCATGGTAAGAGGAAGAAGAAGAAGAAGAAGACGAAGGACGACGATGAGGAAGAAGAAGGAAGAAGAAGAAGAAGAAGAAGAAGAAGAAGAAGAAGAAAAAGACGAAGACGACGACGACGTAGAAGAAGAAGGAGAAGAAGACGAAGACGAAGAAGACGACGACGATGTAGAAGAAGAAGAGGAAGAAGAAGAAGAAGAAGAAGTAGAAAAAGAAGACAAAGACGACGACGACGTAGAAGAAGAAGAAGAAGAAGAAGAAGAAGACGAAGACGACGACGACGTAGAAGAAGAAGAAGGAGAAGAAGACGAAGACGATGTAGAAGAAGAAAAAGAAGAAGAAGAAGAGGAAGAAGAAGAAGAAGAAGAAGGAGGAGGAGAAGACGAAGACGAAGAATAAGGGGAAGAAGAAGAAGAAGAAGAGGAAGAAGAAGAAGAAGAAGGAGAAGAAGACGAAGAAGAAGAAGAAGAAGAAGGAGAAGACGAAGACGACGACGACGTAGACGAAGAAGAAGAAGAAGAAGAAGAAGAAGAAGAAGAAGAAAGCGGTCCTGCCAATTTGGCACATGAGCTGTAAGCATAACTTAACTGACAGATGATGATATTTACACTATCTGAGAATAGCTTAGTGGAGTTTAATTTATTCCAAATGTTGGGCTGGACTTGACCTTTGCTTTTACTGGGCCTCATATGACCGGCCTACTTCTTGTTAAAGCCATGCAAAACACCTCGACCGCTGCCGGTATGCTATCCAGGTCCACACAAGTAGGCTTGAGATCGACAAGACGAAGTGAACCGAGCTGAACTCTGTTGAATTGAATTGACTTGGCCCCCGAAGACCATTCAATAAATTATCAATATAATTCCATGTTCAGTGAAAGACACAGACGGGCGTATTCGATTGTTGCAATTCACGGCTTTGTAATATACTGTGTCGCCTTCTGGAATTATATAGAAAGTTGCAGCTTTCGCTGCGATTATTACTTATTACTGATGCACAAAATATTGTCATAAAAGTTTCATTTTTAGAAGTTTAAATGCCCACATGTTTTCCTCTCTTTACGTAGCCTATGTGTATGTATGCATTGCTCTGATGTAGAGATCTACAACAGCTGAATAAATTAGTATTCTTGATTTTGCTGTTGTTTTTGCTATGGTGAATGGCAAGGCTTCGAAGCAGAATAGCGAAGAATGTAGGTTCGAATCCACCAGTTCTTTCCAAGTATCAGGAACAAGGGACACTTAGGATCATGACGTAGATGTGGCCGACACTCCTTAAAATGCTCTGCTGACCTTTTGTTGTTTC
>JAWQUT010000107.1:1431666-1445317 GCA_033807755.1 Ellobium chinense
CCCCTTATCTATTCTGTTGTCTTCGCCACGATATAATGTGCTCTTTACTTTTTCATTCCTTAATTGATATGTAATGTCGTGCGAGGCAAGTGAATACATACGTTTGATGTTGAGTTTCCTGTTTTCTAAATGGAGACCTTTGAAAGTCAAGAAAACCAACCGAGGAAAATTATGGACAAAATCCGGAGTAGTCACCGTGAGGTTAGCCAAAAGGTGTTGATTAAACCGGATGCGGGAATTATGTTTCGAGAGAGAATTTAAACCCACCCCCTTCCATTATTTAAACAGCTTTGGAGATCATATATCAAGATATGGGCTTGGCATTATTTATTGTCCCCTAGGGCAAGGCGGTCCTATTCGATGAAGGACAGCAAACGAGGGCAATGAAATTTTACCAGGAAGTGAGCTAATGATTAATGGTAAGTTAGCGATTGGTTTCAAAAGAAAACAGTTCGCTAATCGGTAATCGAGTGCTGTCAGAGTCACGAGTATCGCCCGCCAGCACCTTTGTAAATCATTCCAGCACCAGTTCTGCTGCAAGTGTTGAGAGACAAAGGAGATCGAAATCTCTGGGTTTCTGAAAAAGGCCCTTAAGGGAAAATCTGCATTAGCTATTACAAAGAGAGGGCCCTACGGCAGAATTTAAACATGCACTATTCCCATCTATAAAGCTGTCATATCTCAGATGTTTAGCTGCCTTTTGTTTTTTGCCTGTTAATGTTTCTTTCTTCCCTAGCTATTTATCATTTATCAGAATGATGTAGAGGCGTCTTATTTTCCATGCATAGTTTACCATGATCTGAATACTCAGTGGAATTTCTATGACCCATTATAGCACTGGTAAGATAATTTCTGGTTGCTTGCTCGCCTGACTGACTGACCAGTCGGTTGATTAATGATTGATTGACTTATTGACTGATTGATGGTTAATTGATTCAAAGAGTGATTGATTAATCGATCGATATATAGAAGGATATAATAGTTGATTTGCTGAACAGCTTGATATATTTTGCCAGTAAATGTACCCAGGAGATGGATCAAGGTAGGAGTAAGTGTCAGGGAGAGAAAGAGACATAATTAGAAAGCTGAAAAGAGAGAGAGAGAGAGAGAGAGAGAGAGAGAGAGAGAGAGAGAGAGAGTGGAGATTTGTTACTTGATTAGCTGAACCGGTTCTTTTCTTTCTTTCACAATAATAAACTATGGTTTAGGCGATGCCTTAATGTGTAGACAGAAAAACAAGAGAGCTAGCTAGAAACTGAGAGCTGATAAAGAGAGAGAGAGAGAAAGAGAGAGAGAGAGAGAGAGAGAGAAAGAATGAGAAGATAAAATCAAAGAACGACAGTTGGGGAGCGAGCAGGTCACAGCACAACAAGAACAGATTATCTAAAGTCTTGGCACTGATTTGAAAAACATGTTAACACGGGCCCTTGTCCAGAGAGAAACCAATTACCACTTCTTTGCACTGAAAGACCAGGGCACCACGCCTCGAGCTTTGGAGCTTTTAAGAATCATATTGAAATTTTACGCCAGCCCATTAATTTGTCTAACGGTTGTGGGAAGCCTTCTCTATACCACTGGCACCACTCGGCATGCAATGTTACAAGTGACTTGAAGACGAGCAAACGAGCCCATTTATTAGGCTATTCAAGGGATTTTACGACCTATTCATTGTAGCAAATTGCAGCCACGTCGCCCTACCTGAGAAGCGTCGCGTGAAAAAGGACCGCAGAGATAACGAGGGGGAAAGCAACCTGTGAAGAAATTACGGCATTGTATGCATGGAAGTGACAGTTGACACCGGTTAATAAGAATTTCCACTTAACTGCAACATCTTTCGGATGTCATGAAAATGTATTTTCTATATCTAAATGTTACTGGGTAATAACTTTGTCTTTGAAAGGTCTGATATGTAACTCGTACTTTCGGAATAGAAATGGCCAAGATTAGTCCACTTTTTTTCAATGTTCTCAAAGAGTTGATATTAAGCGGAGCCAACTGGATTTGAGTTATTCCGATTAAAGAGAAGATGTTGTTAAGCGGGTTGGGATTAAATGGAATCGACTACACTATGACACTGATATTAAAATCATGTCCATGACTAACATAAGTTTTCGGCTGGTGGGCTCCATCCCTATTGTGGTCATCGTAGACGATTATTTTGTTCGACTTCATTTTCCAAGAACCATAGGAAGTAATGGCGTTTTTTTTTTTCTTTCTGATGTGGCAATGTTCTTGCATCTGAAACGTTAACATGCTGTCAGTCCCTTTTACGTGGCAGTACCCTTAAAGCCTTAATCTTATAACAGAATAGGTGCACTTAAAGACAGAGGTCATTATGTATATGTCTGAATACACGTTACCCAATACCACCGCGGGCGTTTCTATCGTCCTTTCTTTTAACTGCGGACACAGCTGTCGTTTTTGACATCCCATCTTCGACACCCTCATTCCTTAAGAATAATAAAAACGAAAAAAATGAAGGGCAAGAAACAAATCGAAAGGCTCAATTTTCACAAATGGGATCATAAAAGATAATAAAAGTGTCAGCTCGATTCACTGCGTTAACAGATCTTGCTGCGGATAGACAGACACCTTTTCGTTGATTTTGGCATTTTCTGAAGCCACTAATGGCCTCTCAGTAATGACGACGTCGTTGATTCTGTCTCACGTCTCATTAAACGCTAATTTTGTCTTTTACCGCGGGTCAACCTGGCGGTTTAATTTTCCTTCTTCAGACCTTATTACAATTTGTCAGAAGATTACTGGACATGTCAAGAAACAGGGATATGGGGTTGTGGGTTTACCTCTGCTTGGGGAAGGTCTTTTGTCTACTCTTTGATTTGAAGTATTTTGTATTTTGTATTGAAGTTGTGTTATTGGCCCAGAGCCTAATAAAGACTTTGAATTGAATTGAAAAATCGGTCTTTGTGGACAGCTCTTAGCTACTTACGCATTCAGGGTCATCCGGGCATCGCAAATTACAACTCCAGTAATCATTACTTCCACTTTCCACTTTTCCATTGGCGTAAGATTGTGATTGGCTGATATGATCTATTATATTGGTTCTTAATGTCTGATATGTAACTCGTACTTTCGGAATAGAAATGGCCAAGATTAGTCCGTAGGTTTGGAGCCACCACTGTGCTCAAATTACATGCTGTTTACTCAGTGAGGGACCTTCATTAAGACATTTCGCAATTTTGAATTAGATGGAAAGGGATTAAATATTTGGTTCTCGTTTGCAAATCACAGGCTCGCACAAATGAAATCCGCTGAAGCCATTGCGAAACATAGCCTGCAACAAACATTTGTTAACAAATTCAGGATTGCATTTGACCACTTTTGCGATGTAATTTCAGATTATACAATTATTTCTGCACAATCCATCCAAAGAACAGATTTTATACCCTGTTATGATTAATTTTAATAGTTTTGGATTTTGGACATATTAAGCCCCTGCAACCTTTCACCATAAAACCAGGGCAACAAACTCTGCATTAAGTTTCAGCCATCGTTTTTAAGGTGTATATTAGTTACTGCCTTGAGATGTCTTAATTGCCATCATATACGGTTGAGTCGCTACTTTTTTTCAGTCCAATAATCCATCCCCTTTTAATTATCTGCTGATCAATGCACCAAAGTGTGTACTGCTATAGTGCGTCAGGAGTGCCGTTAGCGAAAAAATGCTGCCCAGACAGGTTGCTTTCATATCCTGGGTTTTAAGTTGATGCATGGACAAAGGGCCTGATTTAGAGATGATGGATTCCACTTTCCAGGGCAATGGGTAGATGAAGGGGCAGATATAGGTCAAAATCTATTATGTTTTGGGAATGGGGCTTTGCAATAAACTTGGGAATTTTGAGGAAAGATAAGATACATATCAAGACGTAGATAAATATATCTGGAAGTTTTAGAGGTTTCTTTTCAGGACCAGCCTTTTAACTGTCGAATATATACTAGATGTTTTTGTATTAATTGGGAGGGCCAGTATTTTAGCAGTCTGCAAAGTTTCCAAGCTTTATAAAATCTTTCACTTGGTAATTCGGAAAAACTAGCATTCTCCGCGGTGGGAACTGGAGGACTGAATTCAAACTAGAGAACTCTCCCAGTATGGATATCCTCTTCTTTTATACCCTTAGACAGCCTTTAAGCTAAAGCTTAAATTCGGCTGTGCACGACACGAGAATAGTATTTGAAGCAACAAAACAATTCTATTTGGTAGAAACGAAGATACAGCATAGCATTACAGGTTCTTGCTGTCCAGCTTAATCGTCTGTCAATAATTCTTTTCTGATCTTCTTCACCTTCAGTGGCGCGAATCAGCTGTTTGTCTCCCTTTACTCACCTTTCTACATAAACATATTTTATAATCATGTTAAACTCATACTCAAGTTTTAGAGAGAAGAGATATAGCCTAAACGATATATCTGTTGTTGATATGTGATACATTCGTACTTATCTTGAAAGCAATACGTGCATCAAGCATCCTGAACTTAATACATGTATTAAGCATGTTGAATAAGTTCAATAAAAAACCGGTAAGAACTTCCTTAATACCGCAACTGAAGCCGGAATGCGTCAACGCCCTCTGTGACCTCTCATTGGCACACCATACAAAGAAATTTGAATGCTGTCTTTCTGAAGGCTTCATGAAAACCAGTTTGCTTCCTGTGGAAGTCATGACAGGTATTCACAATGCTGCATATTAATGTGTAAAATCGAACGGTATTCTCTTCTCTAGTATTAGCTCGTAATATTTTGTGACACGCTGATGTAGACACTCAGTAAAGTGTTATGGATTTTATGAATGGCTCGTATAATTTTGTTATGTCTTTGAGGTTTACAGAATGTAAATCTAAAACATTTGCGTGAAATTTTCATGCTCTTTAGAATGACGTATATTTGCACGGTTACTGGTGAAAGAATTCGACAACATCATTAAGTTTTTTTATTTTAATTTGTGTAATCAATGTGGCGTGAATGAAAGTTTTTATTTTTCAAACACGGTACTGTTCTTGATTTCGGACGAGTTTTTCGGGAGCATTAATTTCTGGTGATAGAATTGTGAGTGGAGTTCAGTGGAATGAGTACAAGCACAGTATGCAGTAGTTTACCAGGGGCGTAACATGTGTGAGGGACTGAGTCGAGTGTCAGGGACTGAGTCGGGAAAGGGCTAGAGGAGGAATGGACAGTCTTTAACAAGCCATTGCATGTGCCATTATGTTTCAATAAAACAGACAATGTTGAGAGTCCATTTCCTGATTCTTAAGTTGATTGTTTGAGCTTTGTCCATAATAGTAGACTGCCGCAAGCCAGCTCAAGAGTTACTGAGAAAATGCGATACTGAAGGAGCTTTGGTCATGAAGGAAGGAAGGGCTGAAGAGAAGTATAAACGAAAGAGAGAGAAATGCGGAAGGAAAGAGGAAACTCACTAGCGAGATAAACAAGCCGCAGTTAATATAGATTTCTTTTTTCTGCTATATAATCGTTTCGAGTCTACCTACCTATTTTCGTTTGTTTCTCATAGGACCCCATTGCTTTCTCATCTGAGGACCATTATATACTGTCGTCTTTCAAAATATAGATTGGCACAGATGTCCATAGAGGGTCAAAGAGGTTATATCTGATGAATGAATAGAAATGACATAGCACGGTTTCGCCCTGAGCTGTCGATGGAAGCATCCGTGTCGACAGCTGGATGGCATGCGTTATAAAAATACGTCGCAACCGGATAGCATCGAAAACGGGGGCCAGTTGGAAAATAATACGTAGATCACTCTGCATCAAATAGTGACGTATCTCAACAAAGACGCCTACACAGAAAATGCAATCAAACTGAGAGGCAAAGTAATCTATGCCGGCTTGGTAACTGGATCAGTGCTCCACCATGCCTTCCAACAGTGATAAAGTAATATGAGGTTAGGGCGTTTCTTGAGACGTAATAAAAACAGATAGTTTGGAAGATATGCCCTCAAGGTAGAGAAATATCGGCTGGAATCAGCCCTGATATGCATCACTATATCGGGCTGATCAGACGGAAGAGAAGAATTATATATATACCACATATTACAAGGAATCGGTGATTGGATGATAAACTAAAGAATGTGAGAAGGAAAGAAGGAAGACGTGGCAGGAGACTGACGGAGTAAAAAAAATGAAACGAAGAAAAAAAAAAGATCTCTAAAAATCTTTAGCATAGCAGCTAAAGCAATGACAACGATATGTAGAGGACAGGAAAAAAGATGAAAAGGAAGAAAGTAAAGAATCTTATCGGTAAATTAAATCTAAATGCAGTTCGTGTGCATGCCTGTGTGCAAAAGTACATACTCATTTTCTCCACTGCATATTAATGACTGGGAATCGCTGTTTTGAGCATTGTTTTAGTTGCTTAAACTCTAATTTTTACCATTAATTTCTAGGTTTGAAAATGGGAAGCCAAGAGAACGCCATCACACAGACATAGAGACAGACAGACAGACAGACAGACAGACAGACAGACAGACAGACAGACAGACAGACAGACAGACAGACAGACAGACAGACAGACAGACAGACACACNCATCATATATTGTAAATACATAATATTTTCATGGCAAAACTGACACAACCAAAAAAAAAAAAAAAAGGAGCCAACTGAAACTCTCCAAGAATTCCATTTTAAACAGTTATGGGACGACGGGGAAAAGTGTAGCAGCAAATCGTCGTCTCAGTTATGCTTTTATTTAATTATAAATTTCATGTTATATACGTTTGAAGGAAACCACACGTCACGCTCAATTTTGATCTGATTGAATAAATAAAGTATCCACTTCTAACTGTATTGCAACCTCATTTAAAACCAAGAAGGGGTATTTACCTGGCGTTAGACTAACAACTTTTCAGCTGATTTCTAAATGTTTGTGAAGCACTTTCGCTCTCGACTCTCCCTCTCTCTGAAATCATTTCACAAATTAAAACCTGAGATTATTCTCTCGCAAGACCTGGATCATGGCCTATTGAATCAACTCATTTTCTTAATGAGCCTCAAGCACTCTGGCAGTCTATATTATGTGTTTTTTTTTCCTTCACAAATATAACATCTGCAGCTGTCATTTTCAAATGAAGTGAAGGAGTTCTTCATAGGCATTCCCTCTTATTATTATACTGCTTTCTGCCAAAACAACAGGTTTTTAGTAAGGTGCTAACATGCTGGGTGTTTTTTAAAATATTTTTCGAAAAATATGCCCAATTTTTTTCCCTTAAAATTGAAATATGGCCATTTTCTTGAAAATTTAAAGTTTTGCAGATGTCATCAGTGTTTCAAGTTGAAGTTCTTAGCGTTGTCTTGGGGTATTCTTCATCTGCACTGTCTGCATTTAAAAATAAAAATAAGCCTGCATAATAACATTTCTTCCTTGGACACCCTCACTTAATATAAGTTTTCGAGTTGAAGCTTAAGTGCACTTGACAAGTTTGCGCTACTAGTATGTCATGCTGTCATGATATGTATTTCCCTTGCTTTATTGGGTGCTTAATATTTCTGTTGAAATCCCCAAGCACTTGATCATTAGAGCTATTACCATAATTGTTTGTGACTTGATGAGTATTGTGTTTTCCTCGCTCTTTTCATTAAAGAGAGACATGCGGTATACATTATTAATCTGTTGTGCTCCTGAAAAGATAGTTTTTAAAGATCATTTTCTTTTTTGATCTGTTTATTTTATTGAGTCTTCCACCACCCCTTCCTCCCCCGCCATCCATATTTTAAAAAAAAATGATTCAGTAATTCGGTCATTTATATACTGATTCATTTATTCTGCCCATTAGCTTTGTATTTTGCTTCATTCATCATTAATTTGTCCATCCACTCACTCTCCATTAATATTTATATTATATTTTGACAGTAAAGGAGATTGGTACACACTGTGTCGTTCCTTCTACCACGGGCTTTTCACTTTCTGTCTTCCTTAGAATACTTATAATCGTGCTAAAGTTTTTCTTTGTAAAATCTGAGCTTCGTAAAGTTCTTGTTCTTGGTGACTTTTCGTCGTTCCCATTTGTTTCCCTGGCTACTTATTGTTCGAGGGCTTTTCTGTTCTTCAGTGTTGTTTCAGTGGCTACTTTACTGTTCGTTGACTGTTGGTTCTTCACCGTAGTGTCATTGGCTACTTACTGTTGGCTCTTTGTTCTTCACTGTAGTTTCACTGGCTACTGTTCTCTTGCTTCTTCACTCCGGTTTTCCTGGATACCAACTGTTCCCAGATTTTTTTTTTGTGTTCTTTGCTGTAGTTTCACCGGCTACTTCCTATTCGTTGACTTTTGGTTCTTGACTGTAATTTCACTGGCTACTGTTCTCTTGCTTCTTCACTACGGTTTTCCTGGATATCAACTGTTCCCAGATTTTTTTGTTCTTTGCTGTAGTTTCACCGGCTACTTCCTGTTCGTTGACTTTTGGTTCTTGACTGTATTTGCCCCTGGATACTAACTGTTCGCTGGTTTTTTGTTTTTTTTTTACTTTTTCACTTTCTTTGGTCATTTATAGATCTCTGGCTTGTTCATTCATGTTAGCATCCAGTTTGCCCGATCAGAAAAAAAAACCCAAACAAACTGAATCCTTGCTGGCGTCGAATGGCTGTTGACAGCTGTTGTTCACTATAAAAACAAATGCATTATGATCTTTATTCATCTAGATCTCTTGGTGAAAAAAAAAATCCGTCATGTTGGTGATGAACAACTTCAGTTATTGTTGTTGATGAAAACTTTATTTGTTTTGTCTGGCATTGTAAAGCAGGGGTAGAGAAATTACCTGACACCCTATAATGCATGCGTAATTACATTAAATTTCATAAATATTTTGGTTCATTAAAGCGAACAGTGCAAGTCATTAAAGACGTATCTATAAATATGTTGAGTTCGTCAATTTCTTACCAGTTAAGTCCAAGGTCATTTTGATGTGGATCTGACCTCACAAAGTCATCTCAACCTTTATAGCAACCCAAGCAATTAAGATATGTTTGGCTTGTAAGGAATGAAAGCATTATCCTATCAGATATCGTTATAATCATGGTGAAAAGGCTTTGCAATAGCTGTTCCTGTGGTCTTCACGTGTATAGCTGATAAATTCCAGGGGAGATGATATTTCCTTTGGTTTTTTTTAAATTTTTTCTAAAAAAAATGTTTAGAATTCTCGATAAATTTGAGAAGAATGCTTTGTAGTAATTGGTGAATGCATTAGACGATGATGGTGTTTGCGTGATAAAGATAAGTGATAATAAAGTTGCTGATGGTGATGAAGACGATGTTACTGGTGTGTGGGCATAGAGAACCGCGCAAAGGGAATCCAAAATTGCAGAATTCTGTCTGTCTGTCTGTCTGTCTGTCTGTCTGTCTGAGTTGAGAAGAGGTCATGCAAAATGGACAAGAAAATGAGACTGACCATTTCAAGTAACTGGTAAAATGACCCTCTCTCCCCTGTCCCCTCTCTCCCGCCCTGCCCTCCCCCCCCCTTCCACTGTCGCAACAAAAAAATGTAAAGAATACAAACCTTTCGAAGGGGACAGAACCCCAAAGCCATTGTGACCCAGAAAATGGAAGATATACCCCAGTTTACAAGAGAAACAAATTGGTCCGATGTAGAGTTCCCCCGCTTGGCACGACTCTACAACTTGCAGACTAATGGCTTGGAACATGGGTCCATACAAGCCCTGAAGAATTCCAAGAATCCCGAGAGCATCAAGGTCTTCCGAGCAATTCCACAGGGAATGTCGCCACATGCGTCTATTTGTAAAAGTGTAACGGAATGGGGTCAGCTATTACCGTTTCTTGAACTTTGCTCTTTCCTCATTAGTCGTACCCATAATAATATATACTGAACGTTCTCTTGAGTTCTAAATCCAGCTGGAGTGGCAAACCCAGATTCGTTACCAAGTTCAAGTTCAAGATGCATCACTTGATGCACCATAATGAACGATGAATCTTGAACTTGAATTTGAACTGGTCCAGTTCAGTTCTTGACTTTTGGACAAGGAGTGTTTAATTTCTATTTCATCGCATGTTGAGAAAGTATTTTGATCTGAATGTGCCAATGTGCATTGCGACAGACCGCTAGTTTGGAACTTAAGTCTGAGCGTTTCCATCCCGAAATATCGTTTCAGGGTTAAATTTAGGTTCCTCTCATGCCAGGGCATGCTGGAAGGTATTCCTTGTTATGATGTATGGCTCTGAAAAGAATTCTTGGGCGAATTATGGTTAAACATGCCTCCAAGTTGGCCTTCCGCTGTTATGAGAGTGACCACCTTCGGTGGATAATTTTTTTTGTTACTTTCCACGATCCATCCACATCCATCCATCCATCCATCCATCCATCCATCCATCCATCCATCCATCCAGCAAGCCAGCCATCCATCCATCCATCCGCTCCCATCTCTTTCTCCTTACTTTTCGGATCAACTTCCTAATACATGTATCTAGACACTTTTACAAATGCGTCAGAAGACTGGCTCACCCACAGTTCGACCGATGATACCGTGTATACACGTACATATAACATATTTGCACTCACGTGAGCTGGTTAAGAAGACAGCAAAGGGCAGCGGAGGAAGTTTCGTTCTTGTAGAAGAGAACTCATTCACAAAACACGGCAGCCATTCACCCCCGGAGAGCCAATGACCCATTATGCAGGCAGGGAGGGCCAGCTGGTGGCTTTGTTTAATTTTACACACGTCTAACTTAGCCAGGGTGGGGCAGGAAGAGAGGGAGGAAAGGAGAGAGTGAGAATGAGTGAAGGATGAGGAGAAAGAGTCAAGAAGGATGAAAGAAGACGTACATCCGTATGACACATCTGAGATCGGGATAAAATTGGACAAAAAAAAACAACAACAAAAAACTTGAAGAAATTAATGACAACTGAGGGGAAGACAGAAGGTTGGAATGTCAGTATCAAAGAAAGAGAAACAAAAATGTGCAGAGATGTGTAAATAAGATGAGTTAAAGAGACAACAAGCGTAGGGCAACTGGTTTCTGTTTGAATTTTAACACACATGTCTACGCAGAGAGCGAGATGGAGAGAGACTGACAGAGACTGAGAGACAGCAAGAGAGACAGAGAGACATAGTTCATGTAAATATGAAGGGATGAAGAGGACGGGCAGCTGCAGCAGTCGTTGTTTGAATTCACACAAATCTACTAATTATCTACATCAGCCCTTCCTGGCGGAGATCTGCAGTGAATGAATGGCCGTGGTGTGGGGTTATGATGATGATGGTGCTGGTGATGGCGGAAGTGGTGGTCTTGGTAGTGGCGAGGGTGTGGTTTGGGAGATCGAAACAAAGAATGAATGAATGAAGTCATGAAAGCGAGATAGGAAGCAGAAGCCAGGTTGAGAAGGTTGGGGTGGGGGGGGTGGGATGGTGAGGATGAGTCTGGCTTTGGGTGTGGGAGAGGGAGAGGGAGAGGGAGAGGGAGAGAGAAAGAAGTGGAATAAAAGATTTACAAGTTAATGTGCACTGTTTTGTTCATCTGTTACTAGGCGTTGCTATGTTTAGCTGCATGGGCAACTGGAGGAATTGAGATCTGGCTTCTTTGCATGTGCTATGAGCATCGGAGTGTGCATAACATTGCATGCAACTGCATGTCTGTGTGAAAAAAAAAACAACAAAGTGACAGAGATGTACAATATTTCAGATGAGTGTTTGTCTGTATGAGAAGGAAAAAGAGCAACAGAAGGGTAGAGGATCTCAAATGAGCCTATGTCAGTGTGAGAAAAGAAAAAGAGTGACGTGATGTGTAGGGGGTCAGATGAGTGTATGGTGAAGAGGTGTTCGCTATTTGATGTGACGAGAAGTAAGAAGGAATGAGGAAAAGCGTGAAGAAGATCAAGGAACTATGAAAGTTCACACGCAGAGCAAATGAGAGAGAGAGAGAGAGAGAGAGAGAGAGAGAGAGAGAGAGAGAGAGAGANAATATAAAAACTAAAAGCAACAGGAAAAGAATCGGAAGATAAAATAGACGAAAGAAGCATTCTAGGTTGGGTGTGAACCCTGTTAGTTGTTAGAAGAGAAAGAGAGACGGGGAGAGAGAGGAAGAGAAAAAAAACTGACAGAAATACAGACCTACACACCAACAAATAAACATGAAAAAACCTACAAGCAACAGAAAAAGAATCGGAAGAAATCAAAAGAGAAAGATGGACAGAATCCAGTACTAGAGAACCATCCAACCTTGGTGGCGTGCACCGTTACTTGTTAGGTGGTCACAGCGTGAGCCAAATTATTCAAATCAGTTGAAAGTGAGACTTAAAACAGATGTTGTTTCTGAATTTACTCACTCACGCCAGCTTATCAATGAAACTGGACCCGTTGTTTCCATTCATTAACTTCGCTTTGCTGGTGGCAAAACAACTTTTAAGACTGGACCGTGTTTTCATTCAACTTTCATTGAAGTCTATGCAACGCTTCCCCATGTTTACGGGAGGAAGATAATCGTCCTCATAACTAATGCACGATTCTGCAGTTTGGCATGCAACCAAGATGTGCTCAATGCAAACTGCTAAAAAATAAAAGAGGAAAGGGGGCGGGGGGTGGAGAGAAATCAATATTCCATAAAACATATCCTGTTGTGTAATTTCGGTACAACTCTCTTTGGATTTGATATGGAAAATGTACACGCCAAAGTGCAAAAAGGTGCTTTAGTTATGGTGATGTATCACTCTCGTCACGTGACCAAAACGGCTCATGCCCGGAAGTGCTGCGCAGATCTCGTTTAAATGCCTCTGTAGCAAAAAACAGAATGTGGACTCTCCTTCGTTTCGCAGAGTATATCTTTCTTTTCTGTACGTCACCTCCCTTCATCTTCTTATTTGTTTTGCATATCATTTTTCGTTTTAGTTTCCCTATTTATTGCACGGATATTTGTTGCAATGCCGAATACCGTCACATTTCACAAAACAGATCAAGTGCAAAGTTTGCTAAATTCTGTTAAAATATCTGGTCGGTTTTCATGACAGAATCGGAAGTCACATAAGAGTTCAAAAATATGAGAGCATAATAATTTTTTTTGGTCAGGGTGTAAGGTTCTTCGAGTCAGTGAAAACGCAGTTTTTTTTTTCCAAACTTCATTTATATTGAATACAAGTTTGTTTGAAATGTGTATCTTGCCTCTGTTATTGTGAGTATCTGTCTTTCTTTGAGATAAGTGAAAAGGTACTAGGTGAGATGTTGGTAAAATTGTAATTTGCCTAAATCACAGGTGTTTTTGTCCGTCTGTTTCTTGGCTGGTTTTTCATCCAAAATTGCCAAAACGTTTCGGAAATTTTGACCAAATGTGTAAGAAGAGGAGCGAAAAAAAAAAAGAAAGAATAAATCGTGTGTAATTGGCTTGCTCGTTCCGCCCACTATTCTGACTCACAAACAATGAGCTAAAAATATCATTACCTTCGTAAGATTGAGCTCACGATCGACGAATGTACTTAGACCCAAACCCGTGCTCACACAACATGGCCAGGCCTAATCGCACAACTTTGCTCACTGTACTGATATGGTGCCAGAGCAAATATTGAACTCTGTCTAAAAACGTATGTTTCCCGGTTTCCAACTTGCCCCCCGTCCACAGCATGACTTGGATGCTTTACGTTTGTTTTGGACGGCGATTTGGGGTGGAAAAGGTTTGGGGTAA
>JAWQUT010000107.1:1456547-1500565 GCA_033807755.1 Ellobium chinense
AAAGTAGGAAATATAAGTGTCAGTTAGGCACATATGTTTTTTCTTTATGTTTCTTTATTATTTCTTCCATTTTTTCTGAATGGTGAATTTTATTTTGCTATGTGGTTGGCTTCGGCCTAAATAATGAAACTGAAACTAAACGACTGCTGACTTCCACAATTGAATATACTACTGTTGCTGCTGCCGCTGCTCTGCTGCTGCTACTACCACTACTACCGCCACTGCTACCACTAGTACCTGTACTACATGCACTACAACACTGTTGTTGCTGCTACTGCTACTGGTCTTATCACTTCTACTTCTACTGATATACCAACCTCATCATCATTTTTCCCCCATCATTATTGGGGGCCACTGTCGTCGATGTCTGTCGTTATCTCTCAACTATTTGCTTCATCTTCATCATTCTCGTTGGTTTCATCTGCTCTTTTACATTCATATTCTTGGGGGNGGGGGGGGGGGGGGGGGGGGGGGAGGAGGTCAGGATGTAGTTGGGTGGGTAGCTTTTACAAATCTGTTGGCTTATGGTCGACCCGCAGCAATTTTCGCAAGACACAGCTCAGCTCGACAGTTAACATAGGGTTCGTGTTCTGACAAAGACCTGACGTTTGTGATATTATAGTCTATCTATTGCCTCAGTAATCAGTTATAATTAATTAGCTGACCGAACGATAAATCCTTTGATTGTCTGGACTTTTTGAGTTTATTTGAATGATCTGTTACATCCTGTTTGAGATCAGAGTTGAACGATTAATGAATTGTTTAAATGACTTGCTGGAAATCTTGATTGATCGGTGGATTGGTTTGATACACTGCCTAAGCCACCTATGACTGTCAAGTAAGCTTTCTTGGCTTAGTTCTGATCGATACGAACTGATTAGTTCATCCTGAATTCCTTTGATGTTGGCAAAAGTTAAAAAAAAAAAAAAGATTATGTATATGTTGATGATTGTCTTTATCAAACAAGTCATACGTTGGCTTTGTGACCACAAATCTGTTGGCAAGTATTAAAAAGAGTATATATGTTTAGGCAACTGTCTTATTAAACATGTCAGACATTGGCTTTGCGACCACAAATTACTGGCGACTGGTTAATCTGTAGAATCCAGGATCTCAATTAAACCACTAGTTAAGGAAAAAAAAAAAAGCTTGTGTGACGACCTTTGACACCGAACGGCCACATGCATCATGTCATTATTGTTGCATCAACAGACAAGGCGACGCCTCAGTCTACAAGATTCAAGATTCAAAATCTTTATTAGGCTCCAGGCCAATAGCATACATTCAATACACGAACTACAGGAAATTAAAGGATGTGAGGACGGAAAGAAGGATATGAGGAAAGAGAGAAAGAGAAAGAAAGAAAGAAAGAAAGAAAGAAAGAAAGAAATGAAAGAAAATAAAGGCAGAATGAAAGAATGAAAGAAAGAGAAACAAATAATCCTAAAACTCTTCCAAGTGTACTTGAGTTAGTGTCAGACAGGGCTGGGCAGAACTAAGATACCGAGATCAAATGAAAGCATTTCGTGAACTTAAGTTCAGTTTACATGAGACTGATCTGAGCTTAATAGTTAGTTTGGACGAATTAATTTGGATCTGACCTGTAGTTAGTGTTGTTGCTTGACCTGAACATTTTTCTTCCTACCTAAATTTTCGTTAAGCTCACATCTATATCGAAAAACAGAACCAAATGCTGATTCAGAAACCAAAAGGGGACTGATCTGATCTACTGAGTTTTCCTAGAACTGAACTAAACTTCATCTTAGGGCTTCCTTTCTTTAGTGAACTGAACATGATCTGAACTGACTTTTTTTTTTGGTGAGCTGGCCCAAATCTGGTGCTGGGGGCAGAGAAGAGCAAGCATCCTTGGAATATTTCTTGAAAAATATCTAAGGCCAATCCTTCGCCTAACTCTGCTTTTCAACTTAACCCAAGCATACTTTGAAAGACACCCAGGACCAGTCTAAAACAAATGGATATGGGACATTAAGTTGTCGACTGAAGTGACGTGTTCTCCTGTAAATTAATAAGTAATGACCTGGCGAAGTAATCTGGCGAGGATTAACTGTCTGACCAGCTGGTCCAGAAACGATCTGGAAATTCAAACGATCACAGCAAGCTATTGACTGTTCGGCGGAATGATAAAGTCTTAAATCATTCACTATTCACACACCTGCATATTCATTTGATATTAAAAAACGCAAAAAAAATACCTTGTGTTGGTGTTTTGGTGCTTTTTTCTCCGAGAGGAGGACGTTTTTTTTTAGAGATAACACGCTGATTGGGATCGTGTTAGGTATTGACAAAGGATTAATTTCATGTAACTGTGTTACAAGATTTCTCACTGCCAGGTGCGTAGCTTCACAAGAAAGAATTTCTTTATCTCTGAAATGAGGTTATGGTCAAAGTATGGAGAAATAGACCTTGTCAAGGCTTCTGTGTCAAGGAGGTCTTACACGATTACAGTTCTAGATTTTGTTTGTAACATATAATTGATATAATAAGATTTATGAGTCTTGTTATTTCCAAGCTACGCCCGCCTACGTGACTTTACTTTGCAGCAGCATGCCAGATCACTCACCAACTTGCTCAGCTCCTTGCCGTACGTTATATAAATAATATACTGTGTGGCAGCCATTTTGCAGGCGCCGATTAGTTTAGCCCTCACTCTTTGTATGCAGGTAGATCTATTCATTCCAGCAATTTTANGGATTGGGGGGTGGGGAGTGGGGGGTGGGAGGAGAAGGCGGCGGAGGAAAATTTGAAAGAAATACATTTTCTTAGGCATTTGTAATATGAATCTGGTCGTGTGGTTTATGAAGTATAACCTCAAAAATTACCATAAAATATCAATCAAAATTCTATGAACAGCTCATGAGATGACAAACGCTAGCGCACGTGATAATAACAGGAAAACTGAACAGTAAACGACACAAAAGAAGACAAAGAGAGAAAATTCCGGATGAAGTGGCAAGCTGAATGGGGACAGAGCGTTAGTGAAATGTTGAGATAGACAGTGGACAGACAGAAGTGGACGTCATTTGTCGCCCTCGCTTGTCGCCAAGGTAGCTGAGGAAACAGAAGAAGAAAAAGAAGAAGAAGAAGACGAAGAAGAAGAAAAAGAAGAAGAAGACGAAGAAGAAGAAGACGAAAGAGAAGACGAAGAAAAAGAGGGGGAGGAAGGACGAGAAGAAGAAGAAGAAGAAGAAGAAGAAGAAGAAGAAGAAGAAGAAGAAGAAGAAGAAAGAGAAGAAGATGAAGAAGAAGGAGAAGGAGAAGAAAGAAAAGACGAAGAAGAAGAAGAAGAAAAAGAAGAAGAAGAAGAAGAAAAAGAAGTAGAAGAAAAGATGAAAAAGAAAGAAGAGGAGGACGAGCAGTGAGAGGATGAGGAGAAGAAGAACAAGAAGAAGAGGAAGAAAAAGAAAAAGAAGAAGAAGAAGAAGACCAAATGTCAACTGTTATCTAATATCATCTAACCAGGGCATAACACCACATGTCGCATAAATGGACTGTGTGTTATATGATAGCGCAATTGCTAGAATAATTCGTTTGTTTGTTGATATAAGACCGAGAATGATCCACAGACAAAACTTTATTCCGGTAAAGAATGAGAATATTTCATTTTAATTGTCTGGAGGCAAGCCGCCTTAAGCCTTCCTAAAGAGCATTGACATGTTGACTGACAAGCTGGCATATGTCTTTAAGCGTTTTTGGCCAACAGCGTTATCCTCTTACCCGGCAAGGATTCCTCGGTTATCTTTTTACGTCACCCCGTGGTCTTCTCCATGGGAACTTCGACAGACCAGATGGGACATTAAAACTAATCTGGCTTTATTTCTGTATTCTGGTCTTTTTTAAAGCCTGCTTAGCGAAAAACCAAAGCTGGGAAATTTGCGTGGATGGTTGGATGTTCCAATCGTCTGTTTGCTCTTTGGAGTTCATTTGAAGATTTGTGTGTATGTGTGTGTGTGTGTGTGAATGTGTGTATGTGTGTGTGTGTGTGTGTGTGTGTGTGTGTGTGCGTGTGTGTGTGTGTGTGTGTGTGTGTGTGTGTCTGTCTGTCTGTCTGTCTGTCTGGCTGGCTGGCTGGCTGCCTGACTTCGTCTTGTGTACCTGCCTGCCTGCGAGCCTAAGTGCCTGCCTCCTTGTTGTCCGTCTGTTCGTCTCATTGTCTGTGTGTGAGTCTACTTGCCTACCTGCCTACCTGCCTGTTGGACTGTCTTTTCGTCTGTCTAGCTGCCTGTCTCCTTCTCTGTCTGCACCAGTCTACTTTCGGCTTGCCTACCCTATCTTCTTATGTGTTTGTTCTCATACAAACTATGTATCAGAACTGCAAGCAAGTCAAGTACAAAACTGGGCACCAAAGATAGGCCTAAGCTTCACCACCCTTGTCGTTCAAACTCAAGGGTATACCAACCTCTCTTCACGTATCACTCTACTGCG
Organism: Ellobium chinense; assembly: GCA_033807755.1. Lineage (NCBI taxonomy): Eukaryota > Metazoa > Mollusca > Gastropoda > Ellobiida > Ellobiidae > Ellobium > Ellobium chinense. The sequence goes on from JAWQUT010000107.1 coordinate 1,460,991, forward strand.
ACGCACATGGTCTGGTATAATATAGACTTACGTATACACCATTCTTCATCTGCAAAACCTACCCCCTACCTTCGGAATATCGCGTCAGCCAGATAATACCAAAGCCATAAATCTTTTGTGTAAGTACATATAGTAAAAACCAAAATACACGGGCGAATGTCAAATGAATCTTTCCATTTCACGCCTTACTTCAAAATAGAAACGAAGCGAGCTTACAGTTTCTTGAGGTTTTACGATCGAGGACGAGTGAAAGTAATAATTCATGATAGTCACTGTTTTTTTTTTATCCGTTGAACCAACGAGTAGAAATCCCTCTCTCATGACGATTTTGGAAAATCGGAAAATTTACCATTAATAGTGTTATCAATATTATGGCTGGCTGCACGGAAAATAAATGACGAGATTTTTTTTTTTGGTGTGTCACAGATAATCTGTTGATTTCTCGGAAAGTAATTTTGCAGATGCGGCACTGCTTTGTTCGTTAAAGCGTACGACTGTAAATATCATTGTTGACGACCCGAGTAAGAAATGTAGCGAGAGGTAAGGTTCGCTGAAAAAGTTGTTTGGGCGCTGCGTAACACACATTTTACAAACTGACAGTCCGTGGTATGGTTTTGAGATCTTTTTTTTGTTGTTCCACTTGCGTTACGGAAGCAACTCGGAATTTAGCGTTAAAGATATTCTGAGACGGTGATAATTATAATTAGTCTTCGTTTAAAGAGAAACGTTGCTGTACTCCATGACAACAGAAAAGCTGTGTTACTTTGTTCTTGGGGCAGTTCAGTTTATGTATTTGGTGTATTATAACGGATCAAATGAATGAAGAAGTGAGGCGTTGTTTTACATTATTAGGGTCCGTTTCCATCATATTCGGTAGGACACGTCACTTTGACTGGACTTTATTGGTGTTTTTTTTTTTTCAAATGTCCTCTCTCTTATTGTTAATCGGGCGACGATGAAACCCGATAGAACAATGAGTTCATCAAGGGAATAAAAGTCCCCATAGTCACGACATGATATGTCGTGCCCTGCCGTGCCATGCCGTGACGTGCAGTGTCGTGTCGTGTCGTGTCGTGTCGGATATAATGGAAGCCAGCCTTAGCGAGCACGAACAGTACAAAAGAGTAGCACTGCATAAATATATTAGGTATTCCGGTCTCCAACAATCCAAAACTGAACAGATATGAGACTCACTAGATATATTTCCGGAACCACACAGAAATAATAAACCTGGAAAATTAAATTCTCATGCATTCGATAACAACATAAGTGGGGAATTCCCAGAAATTTATTTTCCCAAAGGTTCACTGATTTACAATATGTGAGCGGAAGAAGGTCATCACGTGGAAATGAAAATAAGACTTTTGTTGATTCCAAAGGGAAACTGGTTTACAGTGCCATACAATGTTTTACATCTCATTCATAATACAAACACACAGATCAGTACACATCATACATGTAAATACGTAACACCAATGCAGGTGCACAAAGTATTCAAAAGATATACAGATTTGGGCGGTTTATCTCACTGACACCTTGCTCAAACTGTTAGCTGTAAAAAGTTTCCAAAGTTTCTCTACCTGAAGAAATTTTCTTCTGATGGAATACTTTTCTAGTTTAATATTTTAGCGAGGCAGTTCCTGTATCGTTCCTAAAATAAATAGGGACTGGCGTCTCCAAACATTTCAGATTCAAGTTTCGACTGGAGAACAAAATAAGTGCGCACGTACCATTTAAAACAGTGACAGACTTACTGGTCCTGACACTTTGAAAAGAAACGTTGGTAAAATGATAAAGAAATACCAATAGTTTACCAGGTGAAAGGTGAGGCTGCGCATTAGTCGATATTTTCAAATATCTACAAACATTAATCATCACGATACTTTCATCGAAAATGGTGAAATTCGATGTTGTGACGTCATACTGGTTCCGGTACACGATAAGGGATTAGGTAGTGCGGTTAAAGGTCAACATAAAGACTGCTGGGTAATCGAAATGTTGGTTCTCACTCAGTGGGATGTTCTTAAAGTTGACAGTTCCATAAACCATTCAAATCTGACAAGAGTTAGAATGAAAGCCTGAATAAAATTTGGCATCTGAAATAAATACGAATAACAAAAAACAGAGTAAAAATGAATTGAAAATGCCAGTATCGATAACATCGATTAAGTCATTATCGGAAGTGAATACTCAAGCCGAAAGCCAGTATCGAGGGTAGGCACTCACGATATTGACTAAGACACAACAGCCCTGGTGGAATGGAAAAGTGGCTTGTTATTGTCAGACATTCTAAACCCCAAGGCTCGCAAACGCTTGATGTTTAACCCACACTGACACATTACGCGGGGCGCCAACACACAACAAGAGATAGGGAGCTGTCGTTCCTTTCACTCTGAAGTTTTAAACGTGAAAGTTAGTGAGAGTCTGAATTCATTGCCTCGACACAAAAATGGACGGCACCGTGGTACCCAAAACGACAGCGACTTGGCCTTCCTGGATGCTCAACTTGAAAATGCGTGAAAATCGTAATTCATTGTACCTGACGCAGCAAACAGAGAGCGCGTGTGAGTGCTGTACCAAAGGCTTGTTCATCTTTGTGCACGTGAGACTGGTGTACATCTGAGGGAGGTTGTTTTAAACGTCTTGGTATAATAGAAGTATGAGCATATTCAAAAAGGTTGAAGTCGAGAGAAAGAACAGTATCATGGTTTCCACACAAAAGACCCAAAACTGGCGAAATGGTCCGAAATTGCCACAGCAGTTAGCTTAGAAGAATGAAGTCGAAGAGTTTGACGTAAACTGACATGTTAAGCAGTGCGCCAACTCACAACAAGAGGTGGCAAGTTGTCGTGCTTTTTATTCTGAAGTTTTAAGCGTGAAATTTAGTGAGAGTCTGATGCATTGTCCTGGCACAGAAGTGAACGAAATGACAGCAATTTGGCCTTTCTGGATGCTCAATCTGAAAATGTGTGAAAATCGTAATTCATTGTACCTGACACAGCCAATAGAGCGCGTGAGTGAGTGCTGTATCTACGGGTTTTTCGCCTTTGTGCACGTGAGGCTGGTGTACATCTGTGGGAGGTTGTTTTAAACGTCTTGGTATGATTGAAGCAAAAAGGGTGGATACCTGTGGGAGGTTGTTTTAGGTGTCATGATATGATATTACCAGGAGCGTAGCCTAAAGTTCTACTTCTGTGGGAGGTTGTTTTAGGCGTCTTGGAATGATAGAAGCAGGAGCGTAGCCAAAAGGTGGAGAAGTCGAGGAACAGTGTCACCCCCTGCAAACATCAGACCAGACTAGGCAAAACTGTCTAATATTGCCCCAACAGTAGGCAAAGAGGAAAAAAGCTGAAGGATGAGAAAGGAAGGAGGGAAGGAGAAAATGGGTGAAGTTGCCCAATATTGGTCAAGATAGTATTATTTTGCCTTGACAGTTGGCAAAACAAAAAAAAAATTGAGTTGAAGGATGAGAACTGATGGAGGTGGAAGAAGGGAAAAGAGGGACATAAGAGAGAAAGAATTGTTTACTTATTATGTGTTTGTTATATTGTCCATACAATCGCCACATGCAGTCTGGTATCCTTAGAAACAAACTTTATTGAAAGTTACAGTTCTTCCTCTCCTCCTATTTCTCCAAGTACCATGCCGACTGGTATAAGGGTTAGAGGACCCCCAGCTTTCTCTGTCGTGCTGTCCATCTCAACGTTTCACTATAGCTTTGTATCCTCCTCGAACTTGCCAGTACATCCAGAATTTGAATTTTCTCTCTTTATCTTCCTCTGTGTCATTTGATTTTCCATTTGTTACGAAATGCTATAACTGCCATCCTCTTTTAAAATGTCTTATACATTTTAATTGCCTTTTCATCACCGTTGTAAGTAATTTTCTTGCATGCTTAGCTTCCTTCAAGGCCTGTGTATTTGTTTTTTTTTAATTTTCAAGATGTTTAAAACATTATTCTTAAAGAGACAGGGTTAGGTATTTGCTTCATAGCCTGAAAAAAGCCATAATATATTTTCAAGAACTTTAAACCATGTACGTTTTTCTTCCTCTTGACCATTTGTGAGAAAACGCTCTTGAAATGTCAGGATTTTCATATCCTGTAAGCCTCCATTACTATTTCTGCGTGACGTCATAATGCGAGAAAAGCTAGCAAACAAGTGGTGCATAGGTATGCGCAAACGATCTGGACCAATCGTGTATTAGTCTATCTCGCTTTATAACGTCATGCAGCACGAGTAATGAGGATGCACCTGCCGGATAAAAATCGCGATATTTCTGCAGTGTTTTCTCAGAAACTGTCATGGGAAGGAAAAATATAATATGGTGTAAACATTTGAAGAAAATAAAAATAGTAGAGACTTATTAGGCTGTGGAGCAAATGACTAGCCCTGTTTCTTCAAGAACCATTCTTACAAACCTGTAAACCCAACTTCTAATTACTTCTCCTACACCCCCCGCTCCCTATCACCAAAATTAGAACAGAGTTGAAATAAATTCACGCCACTACGAGGTAGTTAAGTTTTCAATTCTTCTGTCACAACATGTTGAAGAAAGCCATTAATTTACAAACCCCAGGTAGACTAGTTGGGTGAATTTTAATTGATCCATATCAGAAAACTAAACTTGTCAGGTGTGGATGTTTTTTGCTCTTCTAGATTGAAATATTTCTATGATGTCGACTTCGCCCACGGTAAGCGCTGATTTCCACTAATGCTCTTCCTCTGAGTTCCTTGTCATGAATTCGGCCAAGCTATACAGCTTCACATCCGTTGCAAGTTTCTCAGTGGTGATGGTGGTGATGAGAGGGTGGGGACGGTGGGGGNGGGGGTGAGGAGGGGGGAGGGTAGGAGGAAAGAGGGTAGCCGAGGATGACAAATTTAAGTGACGTGTGCGCTTTGAGAAGTGCATCCTCTTCAGCGCAGCCATCACCCTTTCATTCCGTTCTCTTCCAGTACCCTCACGTCCTCTTCTCCACTAAATTCCAGATTAGATTTGGCTCTTCCTCCATTTCTCTTTCTGCTCCTCTCAACGCCTAAATATCTCAGAAGGAGCAATCAAAATTCAGCAGTAGCTTAGCAAATGGGTACCAAAAGGCTGGGGCACGGAAGATTGTACCGTGGAGGAAAGGGGTAACGGTACGCACAGACTTTTTATAAGGGGCAAAGCTCCTCTCCCATCCTTGTCTACGCCTCTGAGCTGCTGGTGCATTGGAATCACCCATAAGCATTCAGAATTAAAATTAGGAGCAAATCCCTCCTGTCTAGCCGTCCTTCGTCTATCCTTTTCTCTTTCAACATCTATACCGCCTCTTCTCCCTATCCACTTCCACTTGAAACGCCACATTAATCAAAACTCGGGAGTGACCGAAGACATTGGGGCAATTCCAGCTAATTTGCCATTTTAGTTACACTAACTTCTAAAACTTTTTGATTTTACAGCAATTAGTGTGGGCTGTTTTCTTCAAACAGGATTTATTTATTCTTTAAATATAAACCCAAACAGGTTGCAGTTAACTCAGAGTTTTTCAGAAATTAGAGTTAACGACGTGGCGTTCTACTGGAATTGCCCATGCATGGTTCATTCAGGTCTTTCTTTCCTGCTATGCTTGCCTAGATCTAGTCTACGTCTACTACCCACGGAAGCCAAGATCAGGAATTCCGCTAAGGCAGATTTCCCTCATTCACATACCAGGCAGTAAGAGAGACTAGCCCTTCATCTTCACGCCTTAAAAGAATCCAGATGCCTGTGTTTATAGAGTTGCTAGCAGCGCTTTTGTGGTCAGTTGACGCAGAGTTAGGGTACTTAAGTTCCTGCTGCTCGTTCCACTACGGTGCTGGGGGAGATACAGCTTGCTCTTGGAGAAAGCCGTATATGCAGCAATATGTATATTTCAGATTTGAGTGGTTGGTTCATACATGACGCTCAGATTTGGCTGACTAACTTGAAGGGTACTGTCCTTTCCAAGAGGCTGAAATACTTGTACACACAATATGGTGCGTAACTCATCGCAATAAATCCATCGATATACTATACGAGCTTAACCTGTTTGCTATAAATATATTGGAGTTTCTATGCAAAATCCCACACCAAAGTACAGAATGGTGCATTTTTGTATTACTCTTAAGGGTAGTGAAATTAGGACACAACGTCATCTGCGATGTAACCAGTAAAGTTGTTTGACACCGAATTTAATCCATGTCTCATATGTATATACTCTCATGCATGACTCTAAACGGGCATTTCTGGACTGCTTGTCTAGACACGAAAATACTTCAGTTTACTTCAGAGTGTCTTGCTAGTTCCTCGTAGAAACTTACTCACTCACTCATATCTTTGTGATATTCAGTATCACTAGATTAAAAATGGCTTGTAGACCTTCAGTCAATGAATTAATGTCACTTTTGATATAAAGAAATAACTTGACTCGAGGTAGATATATTTTTGGATTTTTTTTTTCAGAAAAGGGCAGCTTGGTAATGGAAACCATGCGCAAATTCTCAGGAGCAAAACAAAAATGCGATTGAAGGGAGCAGAGATTATCCGATGACTTTATATGGAAATAAAATATAGCATTTTGTTATGAGAAAATATTGCTATTAAGTCAAATCTGCTATTATCCGAATTGCATTTAGGGGAGCCGATTATATACTGCCAAATCACCATTCAACAGTCAGGGAGAAATGCTCACTGCACGTACGGCTATTTGTGAATGTGTCTGGGATTATATTATGGAAGCTAAGCAGATGGTGATATGTAGAAAGGTTGTATGGCGATGAGTGAGAGATGTGATCTTACGTCACTGTTGTGAGAGATGGTCAGGCGTGGTGATGGCGAAGCAACTTTCTTTGATGATGATGATGATGATGATGATGAGATGATGATGATGTTAATGTTGTACCCGATGTATGTCTTGGTTAGGGATGCTGCTGTTGCTGTTGTTGACGTTGGTGGTGGTGTGTTTATTGTTAATTTTGTACTTGCTTATTGAAGCCATCATTTTCGTTGTCTTTGTTTTGTTTCCTGGTAGCTCGTGCGGCTTTTTGTAACTATACATATTATAATGGTGTTGATGACTCGTTGACTGATCAGGCTTTACTTAACGTTCGCTAGAACTTCTTCGTCGTCGTCGCCGTAGTTCGATGTTTGACTATGTTTAAGACACAGTTCCAGCCTGGCTTGCACATAGCACGGTGCACAGGAGGTCTTTACGATTCTCATGTAGTCTGCTGTTCATTTGGATTCCGTTCGGTCTTTCTTGGAAATATTGTGGTGAGAATGATGATAATGATGAAATGGTGATGATGAAAATAATGATAATGAAAATGATGATGATGATAATGATAATGATGATGGTGGTGGTAGTCATCAACATCATCATCATTATAAAAATAATGATAATAATAATAATAATGCAATTTATATGTCCCGTTCCCAGGCTAATGCCCGCTCACGTGACTTTACAATATGATAAATAAATACTAGGACATTATATTCATATTCAATCAAAAACCACGCATTTAGTGTACCGTTCTAAATAACTTGCTTAATCTAGTATAGATATTTGTCTAATCTATAATAATAATGATAAAGAGTGTTATCGGTCACACCTAAACTATGTGTAAAATGCAAAAAGTAAATGTTTACTGGAAACTGGCAAAATATTATTATGATGATAAACGTGTACACAAACATAAAAGGTGTTTAATGCCTCCTCCTGTCTGATTAGAAAAGGATTTTAATACTATCATGCAACTTAGAAGCCAAAAATTAAATTTGATGGCTCCCAGACGTAACATGGAGGCTGAATTTTCAAGGCATGTTTTTCCATGAAACTTTCTCTCAGTGCTACGGTTTGAGAGAGACGTAAAGTATAATGATGATGATACAGAAGATCGTCTTAACAATATCTGTATTCACAATCACTAATGCTGGTTGAAGTCTCCGGGTGTGAAGAATGGATTTATTGACTATTTATTTGTTGTCTTTGTTGTTATTGTTGTTGTAATTGTTGTTGTTGTCATTATTGTTGTTGTTGGCAATGATAGGCTGGTTGTTGCAGGTGACAGTGCCGCTCTGTTTACCGTTTTATTATTGCTTTCTGAAATGAGGGGTGGGGGGGNGGGGGGGGGAGGGGGGAAGCAATATTTGTAACAAAAATAGAAGTAGTAGGAGAAGTACTAGTAGTAGCAGCAACAACAAAAACAACAAACCTTTTTTTACCTGTTGATAGAACAAAATTAATATACGGTGTGCAAATGCATATAGGCACTGAAGGCTTAGGGCATGTTTTAAATTACCTCTGACAACAACATCCTTTACAAGTACTGTAGTTTACGAACGCATTGGCAAGAAAGCAGATGCATCTAGAAATGTTGATGAAATTTACAGTGACAACTGAAATTGTGTGCATGTATATAAGACTTAATGAAAATGATAACGTTAAAACATCAACAGTGACGTTGAAAGGTAAACACAGCGCAAAGGACTTAAAAATTTTCCAGACTTCCCCTTAAAAGTCAAGACTGACTTGTACAACAATTAAGTTTTCAATAAGATCGAAGGAGGTTATCAACGTCAATGTAATAACATCTCCAGTTTAAAAAAAAATCCACATATTATGTTAGACTCGTTTTTTTTTTGTTTTTTTGTTAATACATGATCAAAAAAGAATGATTGATCCGCAAAAACCCATTCGTTATACTTTTCCAGAAAATAGGAAAGGGGGCGATAAGAGCGGTAACCCACATTCATTCTCGTAGACCTTGCTTTTTATCTTGCTCGTGTAACAAATTACCGCCCCTGCTGCCGACGATCATCGGAAATGGATGGAGTTCTCAACGCAAAGGTCTCCAGCCCTTTCGGAAAGGGGGTACATTCTAGTTTCTTCCCCCCCCCCNCCCCCCCCATTTTTTTTTGTCCTTCTTTGCTTGGGGAACTTGGGAAAAAGAGAAGGGTATGACAATATGTGAGAGCAGGCCCGAACGAAGCATGTAGTGGGGCTCTTGTGTTAGGAATTTGTTGAATTCGTAAGTGCAAGAGTCCAGATCTGAGTTTATGTGTTGCAATTGTGAGTAAAAGTTAAAAAGGCGAAGTTCTAGATTTAAGACTAGAGCTTTGCAACCAGTTGTCGAGAACATGAGGCTCCAGAGGTCAGATCTTACTTTATAATGATAAAAGTCTCCCCCCTCTCTCCCCTCCAAGCTGCCGGTCAAAAAACGCTGGTAAGAAAAGGTAACTCAAGGAATATTATACAGTAGAACCTCGATATAATTACACATTTTATCAGCATGCCTTGTCATTAAGTATAATAAATGTTACATGCACACATTCATTAATATTCTACCACTTCATTCTTCATATGAATTTGATTTAAGTGCACCTCAGTAATACGTACTATACGTATTTTACGTACTTACATTCGAGGTTCCACTGTATCTAAATGAGAGGGTTTTGTGTGTTGAGTAGCACTAGATATGCTAAGTGACTTTGTTCAGATAAGTATTAGGACGTTTAAAAGAGATCATTTCTTCCATACTGGAGAAGCTTAACGGTGTTGAGTTAGCTCGCATGTTTAAATGAATGGCATATTTATTTATTTACAGACAGCCCCTTAAAATCAGGGGCAGACAGGTCGGGGTGCCCTGTCTGCGTCTATTTACAAATATCGTGATGGTAAAATGATAAAAATCAGAGGTAAAGTAATCATTCATATGTGCTAGAATCAAATATCATAAAATTGCATTCTCTTGTCCCAGGTTTCACTAAATAAAAAGAAAATGCCAAATCAAAAAACTCATAAAATCACATCTCTTATCTCCTCATAAAATTAGTAATTTGAATTAAGGGGAGAGTGACATAAACGTTTCAAATACTTGGGAATTTGTTAAAGTTCTTTTTTGTAAGAAATTAATCATTTTAACTCGTTCCTCATTTAAAAAAGGGCATAAAAGAACGAAATGGTATATATCCTCAACATCAGATCTGCCCATTTTACATATTTCTGATTCACTCATACAACTTCTGTATCCCCATTTCTTTTCTTCATTTTTTTAAAACATACTGACCATTTTGACTTGTAAAAATCGTATATTTTATACTTCTCCTTCAGTCATGGTTGTGGAATTTTCGAGGGTTAGCAATCAGAATGTTCTATGCCCAACAACAGGCATTTTAATGTAAAGTCATAAATGACACTACAATATTATGCGTGCTTATTTTTGACCCAATACAAGTAGAATAGAATAGAATCAGAACCCAATAGAATCAGAGTCAAGATATTGCAGGTAATTGAATTTTAATGTATGTACAAACTTTCAACTTCAATTTTTCTCCTCTTAGGCATTTTGGACATAATACATTTTGGATGCTAACCTTCGATATATATCCTTCAAGACGGCCGATATTCTACTCTAGCCTGAAAACCCTTGGCTACTATGAACCTCTGCAAATATTTCGAGTTTCTCGCGTTGATGAGTTCGCATTGCATATTTATTCCCGTCGGTTTTCCCTTCCTGTGCTTCTATCTTCATACTTTCTACTTTTATTTCTGTAGGGTCATTGCGTAGTCAGAAATAGTGGTAGTCAGAAATAGTGGTAGTCAGTGTATCCCTTTCACCCCTCTTCATCTTCGCCCTCGATGTTGATGACGTCTCTGTCGTCACAATTACTGAACCTCTTTCGGTTTTCTTGTCCACAAGGTCCACCTCTGCACATTTTCGAGTTGGGAAAAAAAAGATTGAAAAAAAAAATCATCCTATAAATTTGATCATCAGCCATTAACACTGTACCATGTTGTTTTTTTCAAAAATGAAAGTTTACTTACTGTTGTTTATGCTTTTTAAATACGTTTTGAACATGTAAAGCGCAATTGAGCATATTATGGATTAAATGGATCTCAGGAGCTTTATAAATAAATTATTATTGTTATTATTATACATAATACTGTTAAGATTTGCTGACTCTAGCAAATTCGATGAAGCTCGTCAAAACTCGGAAGTTGGTGCAGAAAGGGGACAAATTTAGCTGGGGACAAATTTAGCTCGTAAACTGTGATTTGTGTGTGTAAAGAACTGAAGGTATGGTGGGGAATAGGTGTCTGGTGAGGGTGTCGTGTCTAGACCTGTAGGTGGGGGGAAAGAATGTTGAAAAGACGAACAGCAAAAATGATGAAAAATTCTGTCAGACAAAGGAAAACGTTTTAACGTTCGGAGCTTCATCAAGTGAAGATAAGAAGTAGAGGGGAAACAGAATGATGTTGTGATAAGTATTGTTGTCACGTGTTGTATGACTATGATAATCATCACCGAGCTTTGAGGCTTTTAATTACCTGGGTTTTCCCATAGGGGTTGTCATGTTTGGAGGGAAATAAAACATGGAGGGTCTGTCATGCATAGAATGCACACAATTTAGGGGCGATGTATGAGAGCATTTGTCATGCGTTAACCCATGTTAGAAGATTTGCTATGTAGGCATTCTGAGTGCAAAGAAGGAAATGCTCTAAGCCAAAAAAATCTAACCTCCAGTAGACTCTATATATCTGTGCGTATCGTTTCCGAGAAAGTCACAAAAAAAGTCATTTTTGTTAAAGCCGTAGCGTCATTCAAACAAGGGTAATGACAATACATTTGAATCTAATACTTAATGGCAGAACGTCATTTCTTTGATGATAACAACTTTCTAAATCTACTACAGACTTGTGAAGGTGTCCCAAATTCACAGGAAAGTTACAAAAATGAAAATTAATCTGAGCCGGTCGTAGCAATTATTTCACGGCCCTGAATTATGAAAAAGGCATGGGCCTAGGGACGCACGACACGTTCCTGCCGCTTACAAATTACTTTTCTTTAATACCTTGTATCTGTCAGCACATCCCTTCCGCACTCTCCCTCAAATCCTCCCTTAGTACCTAATTGCCTCTTACAAATGGTATTTAGTTTTGAATTTTCTTATTTATTTATGATTTTTTTTATCTCATAAGGCGCCGCTTTCTCTATACAACCACCATACCCTCTCATGATGCCCATCTTAATGAGTTTTTCCTTGCTACGCCCTTGTTCGGGCCATATTGACATCAAAAACTCTTCAAAAGAGGGCGTCGCGAATTTAACACCATGAATAAAACTTTCCTCTTTCCAGAGTTAAAAATTCGTCTACCGAGTTTTGACGAGCGCAATGTCGCCTTGGCTGGGTAGCTTTTAACATGACGTTTAAGAGCGCTAGGTATGACACAAAGCACGCGCAATCATACTTTATTATGGCTTAAGTGTTAACTTATCGGTTTTCCTCTTGTCAGCCCTGCCTATTTTGTTCGTCACTTGCCTCCCCCTGTTGCCCGGAACGTTAAAATACCGAGATAAATTGGGCCTTTTAACGCCGGTTTTATGGTGTGTTTGTCTATTATGGAAGAAAGAATGATGGGTAGTGAATGTCAAGCTGGCTCACTGCTGAAATAGTGTCTGATGCTTCCTCTGTCTGTTTGCCCGCCTGCCAAATGTGTGTGCGTGTGTGTCTGTCTTGTATATACGCACTGCCAAATGTGTGTGCGTGTGTGTCTGTCTTGTATAAATATACGCACGGACCTGCCCCTCTGTCTGCCTGCTTGTCTGCCTATTTATCGTTCTCATTATTCATATTTAATTTAATAACTGGCTGTTAAAGCTGCACCATCCGTTGGTTTCCAGCGGAAGCCAAGACACGACTACAAAATAATTATGACCATGGACACGCACTGCCAAATGTGTGTGCGTATAATTCTGTCTTGTATATACACACACGTACCTATCCCTCTGTCTACATGCTTGTCTGTCTATTTATCTATCTTATCGTTGATATTTGATTTGATAATTGGCCACAAAAATCAACTTCATCGATTGGTTACCGTCAGCAGCCAACAGGCAACTCTGCCTACAACTTATGACTGTGGACACTGCCTTGACTCTACTGGATTTGCTTTCATAGTTCAATGACTAAACGTTTTAATTTTCTTTATGATAATGTTCAGAGGGGTAGTAAACTGAAGAACTTTCATGCAGTGTGAAATGGTTTCCTAATGAAATGCGAAAAAAAAAAATAGCGCTCACCGATTTGAAATGTGCGTCTGAATTCAAAATAGTGGAAAGTCCCGTGATGCCTTTTCCTTCCATTTTTACCCCGGGTGGGTCTTTAAACTTCAACGTTTTTTTAATTAAAGGAAGCACTGCCTTCACCCACCATCACCCCACCTTCCCGTTCACGCTTCTGCTCTCTCCACCTCAATAATTGTTAAATTTTATCTGCCTCTCACCCTCCTATCTCCCCATTCATATTATTTGCTTTGATACCCGCCTTCAAAACCCACGTGTTACGTTGCACATACCTATTAGCTGACGGCTGTGAGTGACCCTGACCTTGGGTCTGGGACTGAGAAGGGGTCAAACTTTTTTTTCTTGTTGAAAGCATCGAGTACAAAATGTCGATTACCATAACTTCGAATATTCTTGCCAGAAGACCTCTTCTGGTTTTTATTGTATGGGAAATCAAATGTCATTGGTTATAAGTTCCGCATTTCTTATGCGATTGTCCTTTTCCTTATAGGATTGCTAGGCTTTGCCCATCTTTCTGACAGAAGAATAGATAAACAGGAAGGCTTCTTGCGGGAAATACTGAGATGAGGTCATACCAGTGGAATATGTATCCAGCTTCGATTTCTCAGGAATATCCATGAGCTAAAAGTAGGGTATCGACTACATGTATATGGGAGAAAATCGAGCCCACCCGTGGGTTATTACCTCCCAGGTGCCTGCAGAAATGTAGAATTAATCTAATAATGAGGGGAAGTAAGCTAAACGTCTAAACAAATTAGCTCCCCTCCCTTTTTCAGTTCCCCGTCCCTTCATCGCTGCTAGGGCTGTGCGAAAGAAAAATGAGGAATTTCAGTGTTTTGGACTTAGTTAACTGCAGTTTAACCCCGCTTGACTAATGTACGCCGGTAGGAATTAAAATATTGTAGAAGACTCATTTTACAATCTTTGACATAGTTAGCCAAGAAGCACTGTGTAACTAGTAGGTCTGGAGTCCTAAGCCCGTTGAAATCTGGGATGGCCGAATTCAAAGACATTGAAAAGGCGAGAGAGAGAGAGAGAGAGAGAGAGAGAGAGAGAGAGAGAGAGAGAGAGAGAGAGAGAGAGAGAGAGAGAGAGAGAGAAAGTGGAAAAGTGCGTTGACTAATCTCGCGGACGGAAGGCGGATGAACCACTCTCAATTATATTATGCATGCAGGGTCATCCGAACATCGCAAGCTACAACTCCATCAACCAATATATTATCCGCTCTATACCATTCCATTATTACAGGAATATCATGAGATAATACGGTCTGTTACACCGGCTTTTATTGGCTTTTGCATCTTTTACATTCTCAAGCAAAATTTGATAAGGAAACTACACTACTATTTACTTTTTACTTTACTACTATTTACATTTTGCTTAAATCGGAAGTAAGCTTTTAAGAATTGACTAATTAAGAACGTTCAGTGGAATGAAATAATAATAATAATAAAAAAGAATCGATGGGATCCAATTTTCTATGGGAGACCGCTCCACATACCCTCTTGGTAGACCGGAGCCATTTTGGACATGAAGGTTACAGAAGCCTAATCGGATATTCCGCTTTGAGCTAATAAACTGTTTTCTCTACTGTCACTTACAATAAAAACCACAATCTGTAAGTCTTCTTTAATAGTTTGCAGCATTCAATGAGCTTATCAAAAATGATGTTTAAAATATAGGTCTTCCATTTCGTTTTCGAGCTAAGAACCGATACATCGAAAGGTGTCAACAAGCTAACTAGTTCCCTAAACGACGAGTGCTCCGCACAGAATGCCACACCGAAACCGAAGTGAATGACCCAAACTTCAGGTTTAGTTACAAAATCAGGAGATAATGCAAACTACTTCGCAGGTAGGTTCACAAATCTAGGGCCCATTTTCCACAAGGAGAATTCATGTTGTCCTTACGCATATGACAACATGTTATTTTTATCCAATTAGAAGTCTGTAAGTTTGAGCACACTGATCTATCATGGCCCCTGATGACTGATCCAAGTCTAACACATATCGTCATATTCCTTCCACATTCGCCTAATTTTTTTTTTATTTGATGCGTTGAATTTCTGCTACTCGGATCTTCCGTTCATAATTTTAACTCTTAACAAAAAAGTAAAGTTTTGTTTTGATGTTGTCTTCTCAATTTTCAAAGCTAAATCATACCCACCTCATTAATTTGCCTCGAACATGTCTGGAGTGTTAGATTTCTCAGAACCACAAAAATGACTCAGGCAAGAGTGGAATGAGCATGACAATATGAATACTGGCGTTTGCGTTTAAATGCACCACGAATACAACACTTAACTGACTGACTCGTCGATTTACTCTCTCGTTATTAATCTAACGAGAGGTAAGTGGGTGAGTGGATGGATGGATGGGTAGGTGGATATTGTTAAATATTTTATAACCATGTTTGATTTATATGTCTTTCTTTCTTTCTTTCTTTCTTTCTTTCTTTCTTTCTTTCTTTCGTCCTTATGTCGTACTAGCATAAGCTTAATAAAGTTCCTTGGATCTTGAAAGATGGATGGATGGATGGATGGATGGATGGATGGATGGATGGATGGATGGATGGATGGATGGATGGATGGATGGTTAATCACTGTTGCCTTTGTTCTTGTCGCCATCATCTCGTCATCTCCACCTACCTCTTGCTATGTTTGCGTGTGCACAAACTAACAATTTCTACGTTCTCTTCGTCAGAGACATATGTTTTAAACTTAGTGAAATCTTCTCGAGGTTTGCTTTCAATTTCTGAACCCATTTACCGAAACATGGTTTTTAATCTGGAAGTTGTGGACTGTGTTTGATAAAACGGGTATGATGAACTCGAACTAACTTGGAGAAATAGCTGTTTTTGACTTGTTTGTATCTTTACTTAGCTGTTCGTGTTAAAGAGGGTGGTGCCATTAGATGTAAATTACATTCATGTGTTGCTTGTGCGTTTGGAAAGCCTGAAAAGAGAAGTCGAAGTACTGTTAAAAAAAAGTTTGGTTGATAGAGGTAAAGGGAAGTGGAAATAACTTGCAATCTATGAATTTCCTAAGTCATTGTTTCAAAGTATTATTTTAAAGACTTAGACAGTGAAATTCATTTACAGATCGCTTATCTCGTCACACACAAGTCTACACACAACGAACGCTTTCCATTAGCAATTAATGAGAGCTTCCGCATTGACGATGGGATTTATTACCATCGTAAGAGTTGCATTAACTCTGCATGCTAAATGCTGTTAAGGATACATTCAGCACTGATACACTAATATAACTCTCACGATGGTAAGAGATGCCATTATTAGTGCACAAGCTCTTGTATATCAGTGGGTATAAGCACTCATACACTTGTGTCTAAAATTTTTGTTTTCTTTGTTTCCCTCCAGGTTACTATGGCAGACAAAATGGCGGCAGAGAGGGCGTGCAAAGAGCCAAATCCAATCATAGATGGCCGGAAAGCTAACGTAAACTTAGCATATCTTGGAGCGAAACCGCGGCAAAATGGACTAGCGAGTAAGTACTGATAATCTGGATTTGTTGGTATGGTTGTTACCACCTATTTTCGTTGTTGTTGTTGTTGTTGTTATAGTTGTAGTTATGGTTGTTGTTGTTGTAACAATTTGATATTATTTACCTTTATTTTTATCTCCTTTTTCCCGTCTGTTTATGTGTTTGTGACGGTTTCCTATCAGGAGATGGATGTATACTAAAAATTAAAGTAATTTCAAGCTTAATGAAGACAAAAGAAAAACAGAATTCATTAGTGGATTGTTTTTAAGATAGCAAAGCAGAAACATAATCATAACTTCTTTATACCTGACACCGCTACTCCCGGCACAACTAGCATTATCAACACCATCACCACATTCACGATTGCTTCTTTAACACAGCAGCAGCTGTCATCATAACTACCATTTGTCATCCTTCTTCAGTTAAACCAACAGCACAGATTTAACCACCACCATCGCCACCATTGCACCACCAAAACCAACACCACCCCACAACAACAACAACAATAACAACAACAACACAACAGCAGCAACAACAACAACAACAACAACAACAAGAGCCACATATCCCTCCCTCCCTCCTTAAACACACCTACTCTTTATCCTAACCCCTTACAAAAAAACAGTACTGTTTCTTCCAGCCTCGGCGACCCAAAACATCTTCGAAAAAACTTTGCACATTTTTATCTTTGTCGAATTCTCAGCTGCTGTCTACGTTTCGCACAGGTTTTCTTTCTTTCTTTCTTTCTTTCTTTCTTTCTTTCTTTCTTTCTTTCTTTCTTTTGTACATGGTTCACCTTTCCTTCCCCTGTCCCATCTCGTGCGTGTGTTAAGCGTCAAAGGCTTATTTCACAGAGGTCGTCAAGTCAGTTACCTTAAAACTAAAATTACAACGTTATTTTGCGGAGTGTTGGTCACATCAGCTTCATCCCATTTATTCACTTCTTCGCTCGTGGGGCAGCGTGACCGAATGGTTGCGGCTTTGGATTACGATCTAAAGGTCGTGGGTTCAATTCCTGAATACGGTCGTGTTACAAATGCCTTGGGAAAACATTTCATGGACAGTTTCCTCAGTTATGCATTGATCACTAACGTTCTGACAATCTCATTCTCTACCTTTAACTTAACCAGAAACCCATTTTATAGACGGATGGATTGAAGAAAAATGTTATTGAAATGCTGGCAAAAACGTACCCAGAGAAAAATTCGCGTGAATAGGAGACAAAGATAACAAGATTTAAAGACCAAAAAAAAAAGTTATCACGCAATAATACAGATAAACAAATGGGAACAGCCCTTTAAAAAAAATCCAGTGTTGTTTACATGATGTAGACGAGCTCATTTTTCCGAATATTATGAAATATAGCCATGTTTTAGAGCTTCATTCTATCATAATGTTCGCTAATGTGGTTGACAAGGGGAGATGAACAGTACAATTCTTCGCAGATCCTTTGCTTTTTGTTTTTCTGTCTGTATTTCCAGCATTCTTTATTTTGACTTTCTCTCTTTCTGTGAGGCTAAAAGTTCTTAAGCACAGTTAGATAGATGACAAGCGAATCTTCAGACGTAAGGACAGACAGACAGACAGACAGACAGACAGCTGGGTGGGCAGGCAGGCAGGCAGGCAGGCAGGCAGGTAGGCAGGCAAGCAGGTAGGCAGGCAATACGTTCAGCAATCATTGCCGGAGTATGAGTTGGTTGTTCTCGATTCTCACATATTCAGACACACCTACACATACATAAACTCACTCGCATATCCACATCATTTCGCAACTAAACCAACCTTACTGTACAATGCACGTCCCCATACTCTCATGGGTGCATTGCGACATACACATACACGTGGAGATAAGTATATCCATAATTTTTCTTTCTCTAGCCCACTTACATTTTTATCACCTTCTCATTTCAACCCCACCTCACTTCAGTGTGCGCGTGCACACACACACACACACACACACACACACACACACACACACACACACACACAACACACACACACACACACACACACACACACACACACACACACACACACACACTTCCATAGCTACAGACTGACACACGACTCAAAAAGCACAAAAATTACACTTCTTGTCATCGTGTTCCATTGCGCTAAACAAACTCTGACGTGTCGCTAACTGGCTCATAATGGGCTTGGCAATAGAGATAACAGCCCCCAGTAATTCTATAATACGAAACTGTTCAGGGCTCGAAAAGGGGCACTGGTCCTCTGGGCAATGCCCCACAGTGGCAGTGGTCTTCTGGGCAATGTCTCTCAGCGGCAGTGGTCATTTGGGCAATGTCCCTCAGTGTCACTGGTCTTCTAAGCAATGTCCCTCACTGGCACTGCTCTTCTAAGCAATGTCCCTCAGTGGCACTGGTCTTCTAAGCAATGTCCCTCACTGGCACTGCTCTTCTAACCAATGTCCCACAGTGTCACTGGTCTTCTAAGCAATGTCCCTCAGTGGCACTGCTCTTCTAAGCAATGTCCCTCAGTGTCACTGGTCTTCTTGGCAATGTCCCTCAGTGACACTGGCTCTCTGGGCAATGCCCTTAAATCCATGCGCTCTGACATAGAACGACTAGCTAAAAAAACGATAGAATAACATTCAACCATTTTTGGCCAAACTCTCAGTTCTTGGGGTTACTGCTAGGCTACGACCACAACTGTTTAAACGTATATTATCTCTGGTGAACCATCACTACCACTACAACTACAACTCCTACATTATCTATTACAACGCCTCCTTTTTCTTCCCCTTAAAAAATCGGACAAAAGAAATCTTTAACCTCCAGGAGAGAAATTAATATTCCGAAATCACAATAGAATTAGTAGAGTAACTCATTTTCCTTATAGAGCCGAGAGAAGAAAAAGACAATAGAAGAAAACAACAAAACAAAATAAGTGCCAGTAACCTATCACTGCCCACTCCCAGCTGAGTTGCTACCGTCTGACTGCTACCGTCTGGGATGCACATTGCCCTCGGCGACCGTCTCGGCATACAGCAAGTGTGCAATACGAGGCAACTTCAAATAAATACGCGCATCTCCTTCCACCAACAGAGCCAGGAGCAATGGGGGTCACGCTTAATTGATACGGGATGGCGAAGAAGAAAGAGAAGGAGGGAGAGAAAGAACGATGGTGAATAAAAAAAAAGAAGATAAGGGATTTAGGTGCTACTGGTATTAATTGCTTCGGAATCATAGGGGAGATAGAAAGAAGAAAGGGAGGAGGAAGAAGAGGAGGAGGAGGAATTAGAATTTGGAGGCTTTTTGAAAGATGTTGCAAGGGAAGGAAAGAACGAAAAAATAATAGAAGCAATGTTTAATGGATCACAGATAGACAAAACAGCTCTGAAAACGAAACAGAAAAACACAGTAAGAAACTAAGAACAAGAATATTTCTCTCTTTCTCTCTATCCCTTCGTTCTTTTTTATCCTCACTTTCTGTCACTTTCTTTTTCCTTCATTGAAAAGAAACTACGTAAAACATAAGGGCAAACTAAGAGACGAGATTCTATCTCTCTTTTCTTCCTTTCCCCTTGTCCTTTCTTCTTTTCTCCTTCTTTCATTCTCGTGCTCTTTATTAACTCTCTCCTCTCAGCTCTACTCTATCCCCTTTCCTTTTTTATACAGTCTTTCTTTCTTTCTCTCCCTTTTATTTCTCCCTGTCTTCTTTCGTTCTTTGTCTTTCCTTCGTACCTACCTCCGCCTGTTCTTGCTATCTCCCCAAGGGGAAAAAAAAATCACCAGATCCTTAAGCCAGTAAACTCTGTTACCGCCAAAAGCCGTAACAGAATCAGCTGTTTACACGAGTTGCCGCATTGCTGCACCCTGGTTAGCCGTAAATTAACGCAGGATACAGAAACCTTTGAGTAGAAAGAATTCAAAAATCGCGAGAGAGAAAGGAAAGGGAAGAAAAGTGGAGATAGACAGATAGATAGATAGATAGATAGATAGATAGATAGATAGATAGATAGATAGATAGATAGATGGAAAGAGAGAAAGAAAGAGAGAGAGAAAAGGGGGGTGTAAAAGATATGGTGGGCCGGGGAGTTGGGATGGGGGTGATGAGTATGCGAATAGAATTACGTTGGGAGGGGGAAGGGGGACAGAGAAAACAAGAATGGGAACGACAGAATGACAGCAAACAGAAGAGAAACGATAGGAAGAAAGATAGAAAACGGATAATAAAGGAAGGAGAAAGGAAAGGACGGAAACAGTTTACTTAAAAGAAAGCAGAGAAGTCAGAGAGAGAGAGAGAGAGAGAGAGAGACGGAGAGAGAGAGAGACGGAGAGAGAGAGAGAGAGAGAGAGAGAGAGAGAGAGAGAGAAACAGGCAGACGTACAAGAAAAAATGAAATAGGAAGACAAGCGGGAGAGAAGAAATCAATGCAACTAAAGCAAAGAGGAAAGAGAGAATGAGAGACAACCAGGAGAGTGTGAAGAAAGTAAGGAGAAAAAAACAAAACGTCAGAGAATACGAGAGACAAAACGATTTAGAGGGCAGAAAGGCAAGAGTAAAGAAATGCGGAGAACGAAAGCGAAGAATAGCTGTCATACCGCTAAAAATCTAAGCCGAAATAAAAACGCAACTTAATAATTGCGTTAAATTATGTTTGAAATGCGTTTAGGCTTGAACCTGTCGGCAGAGCAACTTTTTGTAGGGCACGCACCCTTCCTCTCGTTTAAAACCCATTCGCTGGAAGAAAGATCATATATTATTAGTTTGTCATTTTTCCGACTGGAAATACATATCTGCGAGCATAAGCTAAACAAAAAGGTTTAGTCCGGGTGCTAGCAAATATTTACAAATATATTATTAACAAAAAAACAACAACAACAAAAGCAAACTTGGAAGGATTTTGCACTTTAGTGGCAGTGCATGATCGTGAGTTCGATACCCGTTAGGGTCGTGTTGCCAGTGCAGTGCCTCGGAAAAGCGGTTCACTCCCAATTTCCTCAATCCACCAGTTCGTAAAATGGGTACCTGGTATCTGGCTTTGGGCAGTGAAAGAAGTTGTCACATTGTTAGTGATTGGCGCATATAAATGGCAATAGCACTATATGCTCTCCAGGAAATCGTTGTTTGATCTGGCCTGCCTGGGTAATAAAACATGAAGTCGTATGAGAAGACATTTGCAAGCTTATGAGCCTGTGTTGTAAACCTCAATATTATGGTCACCTTCTATAACAACGATGCCATCGTTTGTGTAAGATATAACACAGTTTAACCACATGATTTCGAACAATATTCGCTCGAAATATTCTACATTTATGAGCACCATCATCCTGTGGTTCCGAGTATTTTAATTTCTGCATCAGCATTAACTCTTTCGCTTTGTCATGTTTTTTTAAACGCGCTGATGGAAATATCCCGGAGTGAGTTATTTGCTTCATAATCACATTATTTATTTCATATAATTTAAACCGCATATATTTTCACCTGATAGTTTCAGCCAAATGTTGGGATTTTTACCCTGCGCCTGCCGCCAATTGTCGTGTTGCGTGACGTCAAAAAGAGAGATAAGCTAGCAGAGGATTAGCCCAGACAGTCTACACACGCTCCTGCACCAATCGTCTGCTAGCGTTTTTCGTTTATGAAGTCACGGAGCATGAGTAATGGCGGCCTACCGCGGGTGAAAATCTTGACATTTTCAGCGGTGTTTTCTCAGAAATGGTCGGGAGAAAGGGAAATGTATACAGTTTAAAAATTAAAAAAAAACAAAACGATGTGGATTTTCAGACCGTGAAGTTAGTCCCTTTAATATAGTCCTATTCGGACCGGCCGCGGTGACCTTTCATTCACAGTTAGCTTCTTGGGAGCATTCGAGTGGTATGTACGGCCTTCCATGCGATTAACTACGATGCTGGCCAGAGATGTTAGCGAGGTCCGTTTTCATAACGGATTTATCGCCAGCTTGTTACTCAAGTTTTCTTGTGAACTCGCCCTCGTACTTCTTGCTCTGTTAGTTTAACGGATTAGATAACTCGTTTTCTTATTTTCCGCTGTTCGAGCCGGCCAGTAACTAGTTCGGAGTTAAAACTGGCTTAAATTATGTCAGAGGATCAGGGAACGAGAGGGATGGAATTTCTGGTACAACGAAATCAAACTGGCGGCCAGCTTCTATTCCCGCCCGCACCTTATTTTTTTCCCCCGACCCATGCCACTTCTAGAGAGCTTTTATTTTGAAGTTCGAATCCCTTACAGATCGTTATGGCAGAGGTAAGCTTGTATGCACTAGAGTCAGATGTGAATTTCACATCTGGTTCGTATTGTGCGACATGACTGTAGCACCAAATGATGCCATAAACTATGTGCCTGCCAACTGCTGCCATAACAGCCCGTAAGAGATGCGAGATTGTAAAACCAAAGCTCTCTACTGTCAGGGCATGTTGTTGGTAGAATGGAATGTCAAACGAAGCATGAAGAGTGAGCAGAAAATCTATAGAGAATATTTAGACTTATTAGACAAGAAAATCCGTGATAGACTTAGTGGATTGGTTTTTAATCATACGTGAAATAATCTACGATAGTGTGAAAACGGAACAACAAAAGATCTTGAAGAGTACAATAAGTTGTGGATTGTTATTTATTTAATAATTATTAATAAAGCCAGAAGTTAGACATCTGTGCCATCGAATGCAGCGAATGTTTCAAGTTGAAACAACGATCAAATTCCTGGAAAACTGTCATTGAGTCATCGCTATTTTGCCTTTCTTTCGGAAAGTAATGACATTAGTCATCTCTTTGAGGACTCTTAACTAGGGCTGGGACACATGTAGATGTCTTTTTTGGTTGTTGTTGTTGTTGCTGTTGTTGTTGTTGTTATTATTTTATTTTCACCTGGAGCGAATTCAAGAACTTGAACCTGCAATCTTATGCCTGATGCTCCCATTGCCCTCTCCACACATGCTCTTCGGCTAGAATCCCAGAAGTTCTTATAAGCAGTGAGTTCATGGACTGTGCAGTTCAAACATTAAGCCTACAATGTTATTGCAAATGGTATAAGCGAAGGAATACACGCCAAGCAATGGCGTTTTCGTGAAAGAAAATTGTTTGCAATTTTATCGCAACCCCGGGACATCTTTGCATAACATAGAAATATAAACAGTGTTTTTCGAAATTTCGGTGTGAATGTCTGTTTATATTCCTTTTCCAGTTTTGCCCTTACCAAAGTTTATCTTAAAACAACCTCAGTTTTTGGCCTGGGATCTATTTCTATACATTTTATATCTGTTGTTTAGCTCCATTCCTTGCGTCATGTTCACCACATGATGCTGACTTTTTTCTTTTATGTCTCACACATGCATTTTGTGATAAAGACGCGTTGGTCTCTTCCTTCTTTTAAGGTCTGTGTTTGTGGCAACAACAACAAAAAAAAGCTGATATTGTCTCTGGTAACCGCATGCTTGCTAGGCTTATTTACTGTATGTTAAGTCTGCCTGTCTGTCTGTTTTCTGTCGGTTTGCATGTCTGCAAAATCATATATCAGCGCTGTGTCTGAAGATGATTTTGTTTGTCTTGTGCCCCTTACCGATCAGTGTTTCTGATATTTGAGCCTATCCAGCAGTCCAACAACCTGTTTGAATAATATGGCGTTAAAGAACTGACACATTTTTGTCTACTATGGTTTTTGCTTGCTTTTCTTTGACCCTAGTCTGCGTTTCCGTTCGTCAATGTTGCCTCAACTAATCCCTATGTGTCTATCTTCGATCGTGTTTGTAAATCTTTGTTTAAATTTGTTAATCCTTTTTATCTTAATTTGCCTATCAGACCTGTTCATAGTCAACGAACGTCAAACTCTTTTGATCCACCGTCGAATTATCCAGGAATTTCTTTTGAATTGCTCCTAACAAGTTGTCTTTCCATCTGTTATAATTTATCATTCCTATAATTTATCAAAACCTTTAAAGTCTCTCTTTTTTTTTGTTGTAAAAATTACCTGTTATCTTTTGTCACGCCTTGACAGAGCCTCAGTGAATACTCTCGAGCTCAGAAAGCGTTATGTGGGGGACAACTTCGCGGCGACTTCTCGTTTTTTATCGCGTTATCCAAATAATCAAACGAGACAAGTACCAGCCCATGTATTTACTTACGGCCGGTACAACACAGACACTTGATCACATAAAGTCATGTAAGTCAACAAAATAGGTCTGGGAAGTAGCGCAGGCTTCTCTGTTCGTTAGATTTCCACCCAACTAGACCAGCCCGCGTCCTTCCGCGAACTTGTGTTCGACGGAAGCGTCGGCCAGCAAGACTAAGTGGTCACCGTAGAGCAAGAGTGGACCGTCCCAAATTTTCGCGATTGACCGTGTTGATTAAACATCAAATAAAAGTTCATCAATCAATGAATCAAAAAAAAATCAGTCAACAAAAAGACATATTAATTAATCGATCAAGCAATCAATCATTCCATTCATCAATCAATCAGTTAATTAGTCCATTCTAGCTAGCACGCAAATCCAACACATAGTCACTGCCGTCTCAAAAACATATCGTTCCCTCGACCAGCTGGCCTGCTGCGGGTTCCAACTCCTGCCGTCAAACATTGTATACGCTCCTCCAAACCCCCACACAGAGTGCGTTAATCAGAAGCCGCGAAAAGCCAGTGGGTTCAGGACCTCCCCACAAGATAATACCAACAAGAGATAACGGGTCGCATTAAGTAAATAAACGGCTAGTCGAGTTAAGAAATGACGGGCGCGGTTACTTGGGTGGCAGTGTTTAGCGGAAAGACACTGTCTTAGAATCTGATAGTCTTATCTCATCATCTGTCTGATATTAGGCAATGCTTTACGTAATTGGAATGAAGAAGTTCCGACCACAGTATTAAAAAAAAAAAGAAATCTGCAGATGGACTAGTCCCAATGCGTGACGTCACAGTGTCTATGTCTCCTTGTGAACAATAGTTGTTTTTCTCGAGTGGAAAATGGCGGTCGTGGTTAATATTTTAGTCCCTTCTAGTCCCTGCGCTTTGATAGCATGGGTCTAAGGCCAATGATGACGTTTAACGACTTTTCGATAATACGAAAAATGAAAACGATAGGATCTTTCCAAGTTCTCGAATTCCTGCACACCAATCCATAATCATTATTTCGTATTCTTGGGTAAACATTGATTGAATTAGTGATACGGGGCAGAATCTTACAACGAGTATGTGGCTTGCTTGAGTATATATAGGGTTCGAGATCGTCAGATCCTACTGCAATTATGACTGAATGAATTGGCACCATAATTTATTTCGTCTTAGACAATTCCAATAGAATGCTACGTCATTTGCACAAATTTCTGCAAACTTCTGACTTCAATGTTTTAACCAATCTCGATTTATATTTTAACAATTGAAACAAATACAGAGTTCTGACTCGTTATTATATCCCAATTTTACAAGCCAAACCACATCTGCCACATTGTTCTGCATTGAGCAGCAGGTCGAGAACTTTAAATTCTCAAAAACTCAAAAACTTAACTTCTGCAAATGAGGAATAAGCATGGCGAATCGCAACACATGTATACAGACTTCACCATGGTGATGTCTGTTTGCCCCAACAGATATTTCCAAACTTGATCTGCACTGCACTCTCGTCTCGACAGTCTGATCCAAAATGGAATTCTGGCGCCTCTAAACACCCACTGGATTGTGGGACTGGAATCCTCGCTCGGAGCTCGGCCCAGAGTCTTCACTATGGTGTTTTGATAACAAACAAAGATTAAAGAGGTTGCACACTGATTTAACGTCAGGCCACTCATTAACTTCAAACCTCACAGTGGTTTGAAGGAAAACACTATCAACATGTCCTTATCCCATACTTTAGGCCAGTCACGAGCAATGAAAGCCCAGGCAGCATTTTTTTTTTGGTAAATAGAAATGTAAGATCTCAATTTGGATTTCCTCTTCATATTTGAATTAAAAAAATATTTCAGCAAGCAAGTCTCAACATTACTTTGAATTTATAATCCTTAGTATGAACATAAAGAAAGCTCAACGCATGATGTCTGCTTCTGGAGCTCAGCTACTTCAGTCAAACCTAATATTTTGTTATAGCATCAGACCAATTTGAACAATTATAACAGAACAACAGGAATTGTGGGCTTACTAAAAAAAGATACTTGTGGAAAAAAAAGTAAAGCAGGGTGTCAGAATGTTGGTAAAGACCAGAAAGAGGATGAGAATACAATAGCAACTAACACATTGTATATTTTGGATAAATTAACGTTTACTGCCTCTCTGGAAAAAAACAAACAAACAATAACCCCAAAAGCCTCCTTGACTTGTTAATTGAACTAGACTAGTAAGAATACATTTTCTTCAAATGGACTCGCCTTGCCAGAACAGCACATTTCTGATATGGATGGAGCATAATAAAGGTTGTGATGCGACCTTTGGCCAGTGACTTCTGATTAAGGGATGCAACTCAGCTTCTATTAGTTTTGGCAAATTCAAAACAACAACACTGGCGGTCACGCGAAGCTTCACACGGAGGCGTCAGTATCAAAACTTGCAGCAGGTCACAGTTTCGGCCCTTAAAACTACCTCCAACGCACTAGGGTTCCGGACAATGTTTATCTTATACGGCGGGCACCTGTTTGCGTATGAACACTTTAATATAGAGATTGTATCTACACTGGTCAAATACGGATACAGGGCCGTAAGTCACACGGTGTAACTGAGAGCTTTTATTCTGAAGTTCGAAGTTCATACGAACTATTATGGTTGGGATGGCATGTTCTTGTGTTATGGCCATAGTGCCCGTAACAAACTCGATGTGAAGTGCACACCTGACTCCAGTTCATACTGTGCTTTAGGACTGTAACACCTGGAAATTCCGTATGCGAATGCCCACTTGTGTTATGACTGTCCATTAAAGATTCGGACATTGAAATAAACCTGTCACAGGAAATCTATGTATCAATGTCAGGAAAAATGATTATAATCGGTTGGCATGACTGTCGGCTTCTGAGCTAAATTCGTTTGGGTAGAGGGGAATGAGGAAGGGATCATATTAACGGGCATTGAGAAAACCACCCATGTAATGAAATGAAAACATTAAGTGTGGAAGACACTCACGCTTATTAGGAAGTGGCAGGAGGAAGAGGAAGAGGAAGGGATGGGTACTCGATGAATACATTATTTTGTTTGCGGTTGTGTCAAGCCCGGACGGTGAGACATAAACCAAACTCTCTTCCTCTCTCTAGGGTTGGGCAATTTCACCAAAACATTCAGTTCAAATCAAGGCCAGTTCACTGAGGGAGAGGAATAACAAAGCCCTAAGATCAAGTTTAGCGCGGTTCCATGAAAACTGAGAAATTTGCAGATCAGATCAGTTTCCCTCGGTATTTTTAAATTGACATTCGGTTTTGATACTTGAGACAGATGTGCACTGAACTGAAAGTTAGGTAGAAATTCAAAGTTCACATCAGGCACCCAAGCTAGTTACAATTCAGATCCAGATCAGGTCGTTCAAAACTGAAGTGTGTTCACATGATCTCCGTTCTGCCCAACCTTGAATCCAAACTCTCTCTCTCTCTCTCTCTCTCTCTCTCTCTCTCTCTCTCTATATATATATATATATATATATCTATATATCTCCGTCCCTTCCTCCCTCCCCCTCTCTCCTTCTATGTCGCGCAATGTTTTAACGAGTGAGCTAGTATAGGTATCTAGCAGAAAGCAGGAGTTGTTTAAGTACTCAGTCAAGTGTTAAGACAACGTCGATGAGGTGTCTCAGACTACCAAATTCTTCTACCTATCTGTCCCAGAAGTGAGGTGGTATAAATTATGCCTAAATTCACTCGTGATTTATGAACGGTCTAAATCTAAATGACTGAAAACGGGGGCGTTAAGACAACTCTTTCAAGCAAGAATAGATCTGATTGCACTACGTTTAAGAGACAGATTATATCGAAAGTCCCAACTGATTTATGAACAGTCTGTTTCTAATGTCTTGTAAATGGAAACAGGCCTACCGCCAGTGCCGCACCAGTTCGTTTGCATGTATCAGTTACCCTCTTCACGCCCCATTTTATAAAGCCCCAGTTTAATTTGTGTGAACTGTCCGGGTAAATGCAATGGGATCTTTTATGTCCCTCGAAATAGACGCCTTTTTATTTGCAGTATGTCAATTAGAACGCAGTATAATGACAATAAAGTAGTATCAAGTTGTAGTTGCGCGTTTTAGCACCATGACTCTACACTGACACGTGCTATGACAAACAGAGATTTCAAGCGCTTTCTGTAGAAAACGTTGTATATGGAATATTTGAGAACTTGCGCATTGACGATGGGATCTCTTATCATCGTAAAAACTAGATTAACTCTGCATGTTGAACGCTACTAATTGTGCATTCAGCACCGTTGCACTAATGTAATCGCTTACGGTGGTAAAAAACCAATCGCGAATGCGCAAGCTCTCAATTGTCACCATTACATCTTGTCCTCAATGACATAAACTGACCTTTCCGAAGGAGCTATAGAAAGCTTTTCACATGGTTCAGCTAGGCCAGCCGAGGGCTGCACATGGCTAAAATAGGCCAGCGCCGCTTACTTTTTATCAGCTTCGAAGCCCTTTTGTCCAGTCACAACCCTTGTTTTGGACTATAACTAAAAGCATTACTTTAACATTCAAATTCCGAACGTCGCTCTGAGGCCATGGCAATTTCAGAATTGTTTGTTCTGGCTAGCTGATTCGGGAAGGTGGATTTCTACCCTGTTTTCTCGAAAACTCCACAGTGCAAAATGTATTGTCATGACTAATGATTCGGTGTTCCAATAGGACCTTTTTTTTTGACACATTAAAAAGTCCTCAAAATCAGGTCTTGTTTTCGGATGAACAAGTGAGTCACAAGTCATCCTTAGAAACCTGATAATTAAAAATTAGGTTGTTATAGAACATGCTAAGATACGTAAATATTTAAGAATCTGTGCACATGGGAAGAGGGCAATGCCATTTTCATATGAATCAGGCATAGGATTTTGAAGATAAAAAAGTGTATGTATGTGTGTATATGTGTGTGTGTGTGTGTGTGTGTGTGTGTGTGTGTGTGTGCGTGCGTGTGTGTGTGTGTGTGTATGTGTGTGTGTGTGTGTGTGTGTGTGTGTCTGCGCTCGCGTGCGCACGCGTACACAAAACATACTTTTTTGTCTTAACATTTTCAAAATGGATGATAAAATTGCAATGCGCACAAGAAATAAAGCAGAAACTGAGGCTGTTATATGGCATGTCATCATAAAAAAATGTGAAACTTATAAACAGATGGAATAAAACTAAACAGGTCTAAAAGGGAGTGACAGACGGGAAAGTGTGCTATGCCTGTCACGATGTTATGAGGGTATGCTCTATGGAGTATTATAGTTACAGCGCAGTGATCCAAAGCATGCGCCCATATCGATAACGGGTCATGCGGTCTCAGCCAGGAGGGTCCGTCACCCCACCTGATGGTGTTTGGTGTATGGTCGTGCCTAATCTTCCCCCAATCTGGAGGTAAATGATTTTCGTATCCGCCAGTTTTTAAGAGGGTGACTTGACTTTCAAGGAAAATGCACTGGCTAGACGGCCGGCTGAGAGGATAATGTAAGAGGGAGCCGGTTAACTGCAATAAAGACTTTGTCAACATGCTGAGGGAAAAACTACGACTTAGTACTAAAGATGTGTTCAAAAGAGAGATTTGAAAATCTAAAAGTTAGTCTCAGTTTACTGACTAAGCTTGCGAAATGGCACCCGCATAGAATACATATAAATTAAATAGAACCTGACGAATTCGAATATCAGGGGATCGACCCAGATATTCAAGTTCGTGAAACACACTTTAATTTAATACTGGAATATAGAGCATTGGTCAGGAGCTTTGAATCGAATAGATCAGATATTCGAGTACATAAAGTTTGTGGTGTCCGGATCTACTCTAAATTACTTGCACGGCCCAGTTCTCCTGGCCAACGTTGAGGGTCTGGAACACTCTTGAGAATGTTTTTTGACAGTCCATTGTGTCTGACCCGGAATCTATTTAATACTCAAAATACATTTTTCGAGAAATTGCTAAACACAGTGTAGGACAGTTTCCATCTGAAGCTACTAGTACAGATTCTCGTAAATTAGATGATTCTTGAATAAAATCTTTGAGTTTTACAGGATAGGGAAACTTATTTGTAAGACTGACCTCCGGTTGTCATAGTAACAGAAACGGAAGCGGAAGCCTGAAGAAACTGTGATCAGATACACAACTTTATGTAAATCTATTTTGCAAATGCCAATGTAAGGATTCAGTTTAATATATTTTAACAAGTTTTACTCTGCGTGCCTAGACTGTGCTTGACGATTTTTAGTCAGGCAAAACACGCAATCATTGATAATAATCAGTTTTATTGATCACTTCATTAATCGTTTATTTGCTGTTTGAGGCTCACTCAGAATCACCATGCAGTCACATTATCATGAAATCAACTCGCCACATGAATCAAACCATCTCAGACAACTATAAAGCTGTTGATCTCTACATAAGACAGTGCACTAAATGTACCCAAGATAAGTGCACAGCACGTTGCAGTCACTAATCAGTTGACAACCAATGTCTTGCATAGAGGATTTGACGGTTATTTACTCTAAAGGATAGCCTTGACAAGAAGATTACAGAAGAGTTACAATTTAGGGAGAACTCTGCTGCTTGAAGAACAATATGAAGGGTACCAACGAGCAAAGCACCCACAGAAAAGTTACGGAAGAGAAAGAATTTTCAAGGAAATGTGCCGCTGAAAGATAAAGAAGCAACTTAAAAAGCGACTGAAACAGCACTGGAGTCTTGAAACAATACTCTTTAATGGGATGTTATGGTTGCGAAAAGCAGTGTTAAAAGTTTAGGGAAATTATTGATCACAATATGGGACGATATGAGATCACTTCAGCCGAGCATGTTGTTGATGACATTAAACGAATCGCCCATTAGATGGAACGCGTGATTCCTTTGGCGTTAAAGCAGCTGATTAATTAATATTAAGGGGATACTTGATAAGCCAGAGACCGTATCACACAGTTGTGTCGATAACAAGATTTCGTGAGAATGTGATGGTGGGGGAAGGAACAAATCAGAAAGAATAAAGGAAGAAGAAGGAGACAAGGGGATAGGAATAAAGGCAAGAAGTAAGCGGGTTGAAACAGAGAGGAATATAGGTTAAAGAGGAAAGCGAACAGGGGAGACAGGAGGAAAATATTAGATTTATCATGGACATAATGGAAAGTGAATTAGTAGATAGGAATAAGAATGATAAAGAATGAGAGCCAAAAAGTCAGACACATTAGCGATATGAAACAGAATAGAAAAGTGCAAATGCTGGAAGAGCTAGGAAATGGGTAAGTCTCCATAATAGCTAGACAGAGGCAAAGAAGAATGTACAATATCCAGTAGTGCTAATGATGTGTGACATTGACCTGCTAAGTTTGCAGTCATCTTCTTTCTTGTTTCTTTCTTTCTTTCTTTCTTTCTTTCTTTCTTTCTTTCTTTCTTTCTTTCTCACTTACCGGACAATAGTATTGCCAATTATAAAAACCATTGTCCAGTTTATTTTGAAAAGACGTACGGTTCACTTGAAACTATATCTAGACTGTGACAAATGACTCGCTCTTTGTTCCGATCCTACTCCTCTCCTGCTACCCCCACAAAAAGTTTGTAGCCTCTAACTTGTTGCCCCCCCCCCCCCCCCCCCCNCCACCTCACTCACTGAGTCCCAGCTGTCTTCAAGACTGATATTTTACGTGGGTATACCATCACAGTACAGTATACATGTATATCGTCCTTCTCCCATTAACAACTACTATGGCACCGCGCAAGCCCCCTCTTCTGTATAACCATTTATTATGCCCCCTCCTCATTCAATGAAGTGAGGATCACTTCCTTAACTACCATGCTAGGGTTCTGATCCATCAAGATGGTGTAAATGCAGTTCAGGCAATGATCGCCTTTATTAGATTCCGGTGTCCTGTGTCACGGTTTATAATTTATATTACTACCTGTTCGGACAGGTCAAGACATCAGCCGATAATTATTAGAAGAAAAAAATCTGCAAGACATAAGATAGAACTGGACATTCTGGTTGAAAAAAACCCAACAACATGTCTTCGTCTTCCCATAATATACTTATAACCTCATTCAAAACACCATCCTTGCCGGTCCATATTTCTTTTCTATTCCAACATAATTTATGATAAGAATATTGATGTATAGGGCACATGTCAAAAACGTGCCCAATACTTGTCGATGAATGGTTTATGGGATGTCAAAAAGGTCTTAAACATTGTGAATAGAAATGTAAGGAAGAATCATTACTAGAGGATTATGTTTCCGAACAACGGTGTATATAAAAACACATGAACCTGTTGCAACTAGCTAGCCACACGGCACGAACGGTTTTGGCTATTCACACGGCTAATCCCGTGTCACACGTAGGGGGGGGAGAGAACAATCACAGCTTGAGTCGATATACGACACCGTAATCATAGCTAGACATTCCATTAACGTCTTTCCCAATGACTATAATAACTATTAAGCCTGAACGGCTTCAAACAAGGCTTCTTATTATGTCCCGATACCTTTTGTGTGACTACCCCAGAGCTTGGCTTCAAAAATCTCTATACATGTAACGGTTCTAAACAAGCCCCTTTATGTTGTGTTTATTGAGTTTCTATACCCTATAATTGTTTACAGCCACGTCTGAAGAGTGTATAAATATAAAAGTAATCGCCCTCTGTTTTATGTGCCTCAGACCTGCTTATCATCTTTTAAGATGTGGGGCTGTTATCCTGTCTTTTATTTCATTCCCGCGTTCCTCTTTTCCTCAAGTGCTGGGTACTTATTCCTTTATAACTAATGTACTCATAACCTGGACTTTATACATGGATAACTGGACACGTCAATGCAACAGAATCTACCGTTAGAAAGAAAAGATAATTTATAATAGCCATTGGGAGGCCAAAACTTCATGTGATATATTTCCCCGGGGGGTCGAAATCTCAAGTTACACCGGACCGGGTTAAAAAAGAAGGAGGAGTTGCCGTTCACCCGTTATAAAGGTGTTATTTACATGGCTTTTATTCTCGATGTATTGAGTGTATAGCACAAGATGACATGTCGGAGCTTGATAAAAGAAGGATTAGCAACCGGATCGGCGGATAAACTGGGCGCAAGGCATAGAGCATGCGCATGGCGGACTTTTAAGACGCTGACAAGTGGCAGATAAAGCAAGACGAGATTGTAGTCCTTCCCACTCATAAATCCTAGACCGCAGTGGTCCATTAAAATAATGACATCCGTATTAACAAAGAACCCTGTCGTATTCTTTATGGTAACTAGGCAATACTGCAGTATCACTTTATGTACTTGGGCATTTATCACCATTCGTATGACGCATTTCGGAGATCTGTGAAACTATCTTAATCGTGTTATTCAACCGCCCCTTTATTTTTTCTCTCCATCCTGTACCCTTCTTCTCACATTTTCAAGGCTGTCATAGTTTTTTTTTTTTTTCCTGAAGGAATACAAAGTTATGAAAATGTGAACGCTGTGTTGAACTTAGTGGACATTAATCACCGATAGTGCATGAAGTCTAGACCGCCGTGATCTTGTACCCTCTTATTCTACAAAACACATTTCCTGGCATATCCACTTCTCTGAACAGGGGCGTTAACCTTGTTCCGTCAATAATAAAGGATTATCTAAAATCATGAATCTCGGCTGTTATAATCACCTTTAAAACTCGGCAGTGCAATCTACGCTTCCGACGTTTTTTTTTTGCTGGCTAATGCAATAAGGGAAGTTGCTGCACTGTCTATCTTGTTTACACTCGACTTTCTTATCAAGGTTTATTCCCCTTTGGGAATTTCCGTTAAAACCGCTTGAGAAGAAATAAAAAGGAACGCAATAAAAGTTTGAGGGAAAAAAAAAACAACTTTAAAAAAAACAACAAGAAACAGGCATTGCACCCTTTATCAACATTTTGTTTTCACCCTCACTCTAGTTCAGGAGGGTCAAGTTGTTCTCTCTCTCTCTCTCTCTCTCTCTCTCTCTCTCTCTCTCTCTCTCTCTCTCTTTCACCCCCTCTCTCTTTCG
This sequence comes from Ellobium chinense, assembly GCA_033807755.1. Classification (NCBI taxonomy): domain Eukaryota; kingdom Metazoa; phylum Mollusca; class Gastropoda; order Ellobiida; family Ellobiidae; genus Ellobium; species Ellobium chinense. Next base: position 1,495,680 of record JAWQUT010000107.1, read on the forward strand.
TGCTCATTTCTGTTCTTTGCTACCTGTAATGGTTCTAAGAACATAGCCTTCAGTTCATATCTTTGAACAGTATGAGGTAAATTTTCCTTGTTTTCATTATCATTTCCTTAAGTTGTGGTTCCTTTCCTCTTTTCAGGCTTATTTTGTTTTTGTCCACGTTCGTTCCTCGCAATTTTATGCAGGGATGTATAGATCTTAATACAGTACTCACCATCTTGAGGAACTCTTTCTTTCTTTCTTTCTTTCTTTCTTTCTTTCTTTCTTTCTTTCTTTCTTTCTTTCTTCCTTTCTTCTCTGGTTTTTAAACTTTCTTCTCTTCCTTACATCATAGTCTAGTTTCTTTCTTTCTTTGCCAGTTTTTATTTTAAAAATCTATATCAGATATTTTCATTTTTTGCCTATTTTGCCACTGTTTTCATAATAAATTTCACCTCAATTCTCCTCGCTCCCGTCTATCTGGGCGTGGACTGTGAGATACTCACCTAGCCTTGAAGTTTCCAACACGTTGATAACCCCGCAGTAATCTCTTAACAGATTAAGGAACAAGAATTCGATAAACACTCACCTGCTTCTTTTCTTTCCCAAATGAAAAAGACAAAATAATAATAAAAAAAGAAACCCAGAATTTAGGGGCGGAGACAGGAGTTATCCAAGAGGGTGGGAGGCGTANCTAGCTAGCTAGATAGATAGATAGATAGATAGATAGATAGATAGATAGATAGATAGGTAGGTAGGCAGGTAGGCAGGTAGGTAGGTAGGTAGGTAGGTAGGTAGGTAGGTAGAGACAGACAGACAGGCAGCAGGCAGGCAGATAGATAGATAGATAGATAGATAGATAGATAGATAGATAGATAGATAGATAGATAGATCTCATCTATGAGGCATAGAGAAGACGGAAGACTCCACAATGCCTTCCTACAGTCCTACACCCGCCACTGCCTCAGTCTTCCGGCACAGAGACCAAGTGCACGACACGGCCTCCCACAGAGAAACTGAAGTCTAAAACACACAAATCGGGACGCCATTAGCATTGCGTGGACGCGGATTTTTATTATTACTAACTTCCAAAATGTAGGCCGGAGTTCGCTATAACGGGAATCATTATACGTGGAAAAACACTAGGAACAAGGCGCTATGGGGTGATAGAATAGGAGAGATCTAGAGAGGGAAATCGAGGGCGAAGGTAATGACTAGTTGTAAAAGAGATGGCTGAAGTTATGAAACTGTGCAACACGTCAGTTCAGTGCAGCTAGGATAAAGGGATTGTGAATTATATTTTGTAGATTTTGTTATTGGCGTAGAATTGGATTTGTGCAACACGCAAGTTCAGTGCAGTTGGACTAAGGGGATTGTGTATTATTGTTTTGTAGATTTTGTCAGTGGCGTTGGTATAGAAGGGGAGGAAGGTTAGGTTAAAAATATATATGCCTTTCTGCACATGGTGGGAGGGGAAGAGGTGTCCACATTTCTCAGCCCCATCATACTCTCATGAATCCTCCCCTTTCCCCCTCCCCCTAGGAACCGCTGCATCCTCTCATTTGCTCTCTTCCCCTTCCTTCCCTCCTCCCTCTAAATACACACACCCATCCTTATCCCTCAACAATAGACACTACATATCCACTTTCTCCATCACTCCGCGTTTTGTTCTGTCCCTTTCTCCTTCCCTCTTTCTGTTCTTCCTTCTCTCTCTCTCTCTGTCTCTCTCTCTCACTCTCTTTCTCTCTGTGTTTCTTTTCGGTCTCCCATTTTAAATTAATATATCTTCAATTTATACATTGTAATTGTGTCTCCATTAATGTGTTATAGTTCAAAGGCACCATGCACAGCGCACTTTCTTCCTGGAGAGGCGGACTATCTACCTTTTTAACGGAAGAAGATCGTAAATGTCAAATTGGCAATTTTACAGGCGATGCAAGATACTCTTTCGTTGGGCAATGCATCAGTAGGGTTAATGATTGACTATCTCGGATACTATAAATGCTAGGAGATAATAACCGAGGTGGACAGATTAAGAACACTATGTCTTATAAAAAGGTGCCAGAAAGTGTATTTGACATAATTTGACGTATACGTTGTTTTCCCGCAAGATGGCAGCTATTTAGCGATGGCTGCCACATAATTTTGTGATCTCACCAAACGTTTTTATACTCTTTCTCTCCCTTCATGTCCTCGATTACTGTAATTTAGTTTCGTCTCGCCTTTCTTTACCTCGTGTTTGTTTTCTTTCCTGCTTCTGTCTGTCTATATTTGCCTTTCCCTCCATCGTCTCCTTCTTTTTTACTTTTCTTTCAGTCCTTTAACCTGCTTTTCTGTCCTTTATCAGCTTCGAGTCTTCCTTTCGTTTAGATGAAGGCATATAAAATTCGATCAGTACACATGCATTGTGAAGAAGCGGGGCCGAGTCATTGCAACGTTGGACCCAAGATCTGAGGATCGTGCGTTCGATTCCCGCCATGGTAATGATCACATTGTAAGAGCTTTGCGAAAACAGTTCAACCCCACTATCTTCAATCCACCTAGTAGTAAAATTGGTACCTGGCTAAAGGCAGTGAAAGCTATTGTAAGCATGCTAGTGCTCAGCGAATATGAATTGTATTGGCACTGTATGCTCCCTCGGACTCAGAACTGAAAATGTTTTTGAATGATCTGGCCTGACGGGGAGTAACAATGTGAAACCGCTTGAGGGATCATTCACTGGCCTTATCATTGCTATACACGACCATTATTTGTGATATACATTATATTTACACATACCTATGTGTATATGCACATTTCACAAATAAACATTAGCATACCATCCAGAAGTAAATAGAGAACTTGCGCATTAACTGTGGGGTTTCTTATCTTTGAATGCTACCAAGTTTATGCGCAAACTTGGATGGGTTGCACTTAAAGTAACACAGAATTTGGTGCTCTGGAAACTTATTAAATGATACTATCTGCAACTGCAGTGGCACCCTGAGAGCACAATCATACTGCCGTCTGTCTATACTATTGGATGGGAGAAGAGAGAGAGAGAGAGAGAGAGAGAGAGAGAGAGAGAGAGAGAGAGAGAGAAAGTGAGAACGCATCTTGATTATTGAAAAGGGTGTGATATACGAACTTTTATACGATAACAATAATTCTTACGATGGTAAGTGATCCCATCGTTAGTGCACGAGCTCTCACATGATGTATAATANTACTATTGGATGGTGGAACAAAGAGAGAGAGAGAGAGAGAGAGAGAGAGAGAGAGAGAGAGAGAGAGAGAGAGAACGCGTCTTGATTATTGAAAAGGGTGTGATATACGAACTTTTATACGATAACAATAATTCTTACGATGGTAAGTGATCCCATCGTTAGTGCACGAGCTCTCACATGATGTATAATATAATTTATAGATATAATACGATAATGATGTACATGTATAATGTAACACACAGTAATCATGATAAGACTTATACGATAGGTGAACGATAAACGAAAGCGTTTGGCATACTGTTGTCGCTTTATTTTAGGAGCACGGCAAGTTCCCCCACCCTCTTATCCGTTAGCAGGGAGAACAAGATAGTGAGATAGACAGAAGGCGAAAGAGAGAGAGAGAGAAATCAAAGAGCGAGACAGAGAGAGAGAAGAGAGAGAGGAAGATACAAAAAGACGATATAATGAAACGAAGGTAATATGGAGATCGAATAGACGAACGCGGCAAGGAAAAAGGTCCTTAAGCGTTTTATTCACTTCTCGCTCAAGGATCCTTTATTGCCCTCAACTCCCTAGCAGTTTACTATTGTGCAGGTGGCTCATAAGAGCGGGGCCGATTAAAAGATATATCCCCGTGCTTAAGCACACCCCGGAATTAAGGAGGAAGCGATACGAGAGAGAGAGAGAGAGAGAGAGAGAGAGAGAGAGAGAGAGAGAGAGAGAGAGAGAGAAAGAGAGATAGAGAGCGAGAGAGAGAAGGAAATTAATGAACTTTATTCCGAACTGTCAACAAAAGGAGGCTTATGATGAAAAAAATTTAACGAATCAAATGGCTTCGATACAGCCTACTAAGAGAGAGAGAGGGAGAGAGAGAGAGAGAAAGAAAGAGAGAGAGTAGTTAAGGCTATGTGTAAATGTGGACAAAAAAAGATGTGCGGATGTTTTCTTTGCTCTCTCAATGCTTCAAGCACCTCCCAATTATTCTCGTTAATAAAAAACAACGGACCATGCGCATCAGAGAATCTTTAGGCAGTAATGCGCGGATTCTGTTCTTGTAGAATGGCTGTTGCATTACTCGAAAGTTCTGTGAGTACAAACAGGAACACTGATCAGCTACATTATTTCATCTTCACTGAACGGTGTCGTTTCTTTTCCGTTAGTGAACGGAAAACATGTCTAACCGCAAGGGGCGATGGGAACAATGTATATTTCCTAGGTCAAGTCGGTTTAATTCTACTCAAGTATCGATGACGTCATTCACACCATTTGCCATCTTCGTGCTGTACTCCCGAGCTAGAATTTTCTCTGTTTTTTCCTCACGTGGGCGCGAGACAAGAGTTCACGCCGGGGTCAGCCATTGTGGCGGTGTAAGTGGCAAATTGTTTACCCAGTCAAAAGATTCCAGGGGTCCACAAGTGACCACAATGGACTTTAATTACTGTTGGCCACGGGTGGTCGCCGTTAGGTATTTCTAGATTTTGCACCTGAGACCTTTTCACGGGCGCACGTTTCAGCTGGCAGAGCCGCGATTTTCCTTTGTGGTTTGTGTTTTCAGTGAGACCGATTACGCTGGCGTTACGACCGGGGAAAGACTTGCCAGTTGAGAAACAGAGAGAAAGAGGAAGAGAAAGAGGGTCAGAGAAGGCTGGTATTAGTATTATACTATGGACTACGTTTTGGATAAGAGGTGAAGGTACCGGGTGT
>JAWQUT010000107.1:1500644-1512245 GCA_033807755.1 Ellobium chinense
GAGCAACTACTACTAGTGTTATATTAGAGATGATGTAAAAGGCATTTTAAGACCTTCTCTGCTGAGAAAATAAAGAGAGTATCTAAAGGGGCACAGTGGAAGGTATTTTCTGTTTTTTTTTATTCCCTGGAGAGGTTACTTAAGGAGGGGAAGGTTGATTCGATGGGCGTTTTGGAATGAGGGCGGGGCGGTGAGGATTAAAATAGAAAGAACGCCGGCAAAGAGGAAGACGAACAAGAAGGAGGAGGAAGGTGTGGGAAAGGAAATGGAGGAAATGAAGCCCACATTGAGACAGGCATGTCCCTACCAAGAAGGCAGTCTCACGTATGTATACTAGAATCTGTAGAACTGGGGAACCTTACAGATTCCAGGGGAAAGGAAGGAAGAAGAGGAGACTGGAAAGACAGCACGTTATGTTTTATATTGTTAAAGGCCTGCACAAGATATAAGAAGAGAGGAGAAGCATGAAGGGACATTCTACTTCTTTGAATTCAGACGTACGGTTCACATGGAAAAACGCTGCTTTTCCCGAATTTCACGGGTAGGCTACAACATTTCATACTGTATAAAACCTTTGCAGGTGGCTAGTATACTTTAGTATAAAAACAATTAGTGTTTGAAATATACGGGCAAGTCCATCATTCTGAGTAGAGAACAGCAGGAAGAGGGTCACTCACTGACACAATGATATACCAAAGAAAGGTGTGTGGATGGGGCTGGGGGTCAGTGGTACCTTGGGTNGGGGGGGGGGGGGGGGGGGGGGGGGAGTGTTTGAGGCCAGGCCAAGACTGGGGACACAGGCATTATCTTTAGAATAGGTGAGGGGCACAAACCCCCTTCCCTTCCCTCCCCTCCCCTCCCCAACTCATCAGTTCTGTGGTTCTGAAAATGGGTGTCAGTTGTACAGAAACGCGGCCATGTTTAGACTGGAACCGGGGAATAACCAGGAATGAAGGGCGACGGAACGCGCAAAAACAGGACCGGAGAAACCGGAGCGGAGTGTAGTTAGGAAGGGATATTGTTTCGTTGCTTTCGGTTCTCGCTTCTCGCAATTTTCAGTTTTGTTGTCCCAAGAAACATAAAAAATCTGGATTTTTTTTGTTGTTTTGTTTTCTGTGGTTTTGTTTTTGGCGGGGTAGAGAGTAACGGTTCACGGCGGTTGCTTGAAGTGCGAAATACATGTAGGAGAAAATAATGACAGAGGTGTCAATTTTGGAACAAGAGGGAGGTAAAACATGACGAATTCTTGAGGTTTTTTTTTTCTTTGGCAGGGAGATAATTGATGAGGATTTGGGCAATTAGTGGTGTAACCTGGGAAACTTTAATGAAGTGACAATGAAACTTACTTAATATACGGGTAGAAGAACACAACGTGTACATTCTTGCCTAGACGAATATATATAACAATTTACGAGGAAAGAGTGCTGATATATGGATGGAAGGATGGACGGATGGATGGAGGATACGGACATCTAGATGGCTGGAGGGATAGAGAGATAAATGCATGGATGGATGAATGGATGGATGGATGGATGGATGGATGGATGGATGAGTGAGTAGATGGATGGATGGATGGATGGATGGATGGATGGATGGATGGATGGATGGGTGAGTGAGTAGATGGATGGATGGATGGATGGATGGAAAAACTGACTAAAGGATGGAAAGAGAGGACAAGAAGAAACCAACTTTTCCAGAAACACATACATACGAAATATTACAGATAAATCGTAGGGCAGAACCGAAGAAAGAGAGAGACAAAGAAACAGACAGACACATACAAAGACAAACAAGCAAATAGCAAACAGACATACTAAGCAAACAAACAGGGGGATTAACCGCCTCGCTACAGATGGCACTACTTAAGGGCGACTGTAGCAAAAAGCGCAGGCCGGTTGCATTGCGTCGTTTGACACAGAGAACGCTCAGCTAGTTCCATCTGTCTCTACAACATGTTGTTCTTATCGTCCTAACCTTTCCCAGACCGACTCCGAAAACTCCAGATACCCGCGCCGATTCCATTTAATCGCAGACTGGGTAATCACAGCTTCCGATTAAAAGTAGCACATTTTTTTTAGATAGCCGAATTCTGTTCTGTCTGCATGCTCGTCACATATAATCGCAACTTAATTTTAACTGCAGGTTCTTTCATGCTATTCAATGATTTGCGGTTATCTAGAGCCGACTGTGCATTGCAGCTCTCAGGCGTGCACCCGATCGCTTTTAACTTCTTCAGCTTCGACGATCGACACATTTCTTTTTTAAAAGTTACTTTCTTCTGTATCTTTTAGCATGATGGTGTTGGGTACTGGGATTTGAAGCTTAACGGTAGGGTCGAGGCGACCTATGTATATCGAGGTTGGTTGGCTGCTACACCTTAAATCTTGTAATATAACAGATTTACAGTATGTCTTCATAATAGTTTTTAGAGGAAATGATAAGGATACAGAGGACAGATACGGCAGTAACAAAATAATGGCTGCATTTTGACAGCAACATTATGGGAGTCCGATGAGGGTGTGTGGGACAGGGGTGAGGGTGGCCATCTTTCGACCCTCTACACCACTTCCGGTATCTACTCCTGGTCCTGCCCCTATGACATGCGGGGTTTTTGAGTTGTATTGAAGTAGCCGATCCACAGAATAAACCAAAGTACAGAAATATATATGCCGTGTGTGTGTGTGTGTGTGTGTGTGTGTGTGTGTGTGTGTGTGTGTGTGTGTGTGCTTGTGCTTGCGCGTGCGCGTGTGTGTGTATGTGTGTCTGTGTGTCTGTGTGTGTCTGTTTGTGAGTGTGTGCGTACGTGTGTTGGTACACATATTAGTTAATAAATAACAAAAGTGACAGAAGAACCGAGATATAAGAAAAAAAAAGGCAGCTGTAGAGGTGATGCGTGTTCCATGGAATGACCTGTTATAATTCTTCAATCATCCTTTAACCCTCAACCGTGATTAATACTTTTTAAGCAAAATTCTGGAACTCTTCCAGGGATTTCGTGGGTTAGGATTAGAAGCAGAGTTGGTCCTTGAAGTTGGGGATCGGGAAGAAAAAGCATCCTTGTTAAAAGTCCCTAAACAATATCTCGGGAGAAACGATATGTAGGTTACAGAATAAAATAGGCGAATGAACTTCCTATCACTTACGAAGATTTTTGTATTAGAAGACAGAAGGCGGGGCAGGAGACAGCAGATCATAAGAAGGCGGAGGTTGGAGAGAAAACAAGGTAAGAATATCGAACGATCTGAAGTCCGCGAAAAATAACAACATCCTTCCGTTTCAGTCTGATTTCATTTGGATGACATTTCCCAGACATAACACCTTACACCCTGCCTTTGTCCAAGCTCCTGGGAGTTCCCTTTGTCAGTCGAATGTCAAGGCCAAGGTCAGATAAAGCGATTCATCATTCATGTGGATGATGAACTCCGGTTATAGTTTTTGACACGGGAGCTCAGGTTAGCAGATGAAGACCAAAACATGTAGTCCTATTCCCAAAGGTATAACAGATGGTCTACTTGGAGGTGTAGACATTTATTTTATTAGCCTGACCCGTTCTCAGCCTGACGAAATAGGATATTCCTGCGAAAATGTGCTTAATTGTAATTAATATTGTAATAAAAGTTTAAATTACATTTTTAATGATAGTTTAAGTGAATTTTTATAAGGTTTATATCATTATTTGAGGTTATGGAAGATGAAAAAGGGAAGTGTCAGTTAAAAACTGGACTTGGAAACGGAACTTGAATATGATAGCTTGTAGCAGGTTTATGGATCAATGATTTAATGTCAACTTATGCTCTTGAATAAGTATGATTCTAAGGAATATTAAATTTAAAACAACATGAAAGCGAAAAATTAGAAATACTATCGAAAGCGAAAAATTAGAAGTACTATCGTTTGAACTGGTGTCTGGTGTATGTGATCTATCTAATTCAATAAAAATAACTAAAAAAAAAAAAAACCTTGACCTTTCTTCCATGCTCAAAACTTTCCCAAATATTCTCTTGTTCAGCTATTGTTGACGGACACTGTCATTGCTGTTTTAGGTCCCGCCCTTAGTGGGCATCATTTTTGTAATGAGGTATTTTCAGTTACGCCACGTGATCAAGGGATTGCTAGGATATTTTGATAAATGGCGAGTAATCATGCATGAGCAGAGCATGTAAACAAACCAACGTGTGAGCAAGAATTCCTAGGTCACGTGATGGAGCTGAAAATACCTAACTGCCCCGTCCCAGTCTCCGATCACTGAATTCGGTTTTTGTATTCCTTCCCACCTTCTCTAATCAAATGGCTTGCACCCGCAATCAACTGTTGCAGTTGAAATATGTGCTAGATCTAGACATCAAAAGCGAAAGCTGAGCTGAAATCAAGCGATTATTGCTCAATCATCAACGCACAATGCACCTGAATGATTCATGTGAAGGAAAAGATTAGTGGGAAAACGGATGTGATAGCGTTGAGTTGAATGGTGCGCAGTTTGAGGAAAACATTGTTGGAGGGATGGATGGAGAGAAGGAGAGGTGATGGGAGTAATATTGGGCACCAGGCCATGTTTTTGGAAATTTGCCCTTGACCTTTGCACATGCTTTTCCAGGTCGTAATTGATCTCGCATGCACTAATGTAAAACCCTGCTCTAGGAGATTAGACGAGGGGACAACATGCATTTTAACTGGATCTCTGGCACGCATTTGAACGAACTGCGAAGGAGTTCGAAAAAACTATTTTTGTCACTGTCTGTGAGTTTTGGCAATTGCTTGGTCTATCCAGACCGTCTTTATTGTACTGCTCACTCTGTGGGAGGGAGGGCAAGGACTTAAGAGGGAGGGCGGAAGAGAAGGACGAGAAAAGCAATACGACAAGAACTTCGAGATCAGAATTTCATTTTAAAGAATAGCAGGTGAATGTTCCGGTAGAAAAATCGGAGCTAGAAGGAACATATTGGTAGCAGCAGCACCACCACCACCAGCACCAGCACCACTACCACCATCACCATCACCACCACCACCATTGCCAGAAACAAAGACAGCAGCAACAAGACCACAAAAACTAGTGCTCCTTGTCTTAGATACATTTTTTTCATTCTGAATTTAGACGCTACCCCTTCCACACACATACACCAAAGGATCAAACCATGACTTTGCGACCACTTTGCTATCTTTCTCCGAGAACTAGTGACTTGTTAACCATTGCGTCCCTCCCACGAAGTAAAAGTCCAAGCAATAGTAAAGCCTAAGAAAACAATAAAAGCTTCCATTGTATACTTTACGCCAGAGATCTTCTCACTTAACATGCGCAGTCTAAAAATTCTACTACTTGCAATTTAGCGAACATGGTAACTGACGTATTTTATCTACAGAAAAGTTTCTACAGTATGCACATTTCCATTGGGTTACAGAAGGAACAGTGAAAATGTTTTGGTGCCGTTCGTAAACAATGTCGTATATCTCGTAGGCATTTAAAGGACATAGGGGTTTGTTCACAGGTGGTACCGATTTGGTGGTTAGTAGTTACTCAGTGCCAAAAAAGAATTTAAGATGTGGCACCGTCTGAAAACCTCGGGGAGCATTCGCCTGACAGCTAACAGATGTGTTAGAGGACTTTGCTATGATATGACGGTACAAGGATGGAAGGAAGGGAGGAAGGAAGGAAGGAAGGAAGGAAGGAAGGAAGGAAGAGGACCGGTAACGGGTGGAGAAGAGAAGACGAAGAGGGAGAAAGACGAACAGTGGAGAGGAAGAGGATGAGAAGAAGAAGAAGAAGGAGAAGAAGAGGATGAGAAGAAGAAGAAGAAGAAGAAGAAGAAGAAGAAGAAGAAGAAGAAGAAGAAGGCTAGACTAAATAAAACATAAGATGCAACAGTCACAAACAGACATGATAAAATAGCATCTAAAGTATAGGAAGCTTTTATTATCAAGTTCGACTCTGTTACGAACCATCATGACAGAGGTAAGCAAGCACATATGGCATTTCCTGGTGTTATAGTCATATTGCATGTTATAAGCTAGAAGCAGATGTGAATTTCACTGCAAGTTCATGCAGCGCAGTATGAATATAATCCTAGAAACGGATATTTGCACATGCCTCCCTGTGCCATATCAGTCGTAAGAGTTTTAAATTTCAAATTTATTTCCCAGTTATACATTATATACACATAAATATGCATGCAAATACGAGACAGATGGCGAGAAACTGCACAGTCATTGAGATCTGGTATTAATTGTTTCTGCAAACATAAAGAAATCAGATGAAAAGAGATAGAAAGGAGGGCAGAAAAAGAAGAATGAAACGATGATCCCCCCAAAAAAAAAACCAAAAACAAAAATGCACTCAGTCAGCATATGAATATAGCACAAATTGTCGTCATGTTGGATTCAACCATATTCCAATTTTGAAAATAAAACTTTCATCATAAGGATTATGACGTTCTTTTCCTAACCGATTTGCAAAATAATGTTGAAGATATCTACAGGAAGTAGCAGAAAGTAGGAGAGGAGACTTGTGTCAGCCATTGAAAGTTGAGGTTTCAAATAATAGTAGTCAGTCATATTCCTCATAACTAGAACTTGCAGCCATGTTGCTGCAGATTGTTTTATAGAGGTTGTGTTCCCACTTTCTGTTTATTGAAGCATTAAGGTAGTGTTTAAATAATCTGTGAGTCTACTCTTTCAAAGTATCTGAACATTTTTGTTAAGAGAAATGCAACTTCATGGTTTATTCGATATTGTTCTAAATGTAAACATAGGAACTCTGCCTTGCGAAAGAAGTTCGTTGTCTGATTACAAGAGGTATATTCCACGAGTCTTGTAGAAGTTCAGTTTGCCATATCAAAATATCTGAACATTTTTATTAAGAGAACCATACTTCATTGCTCCAAAAGTAAACATCGAACCTCGGTCTTGTGAAAGAAGTTCCATGTCAGATTACAAGAGGTCTTGAAGAAGTTGAGTTTGCCATACTTTAGCATGCACAAAGCTCCAAGTCACAACCACGGTACGTCTCGACATAAGTCAGTCGGCCATAGGTACTTACAGAAGCCTGGGAACGACTCAAAGGTGTGCAAAAAGGTAACAGATGCCAGAGACGAAACATTTCTGAATCAATCTGGATTCACTCTTTACGTGTCTTTTATATCAATAAAGAGAAGGGAGAAATAGATGGTAGGGGAAGGAGTGATGAGGGCAGAAAGGGGAAGAGAAGGAAAGAAAGAGTAAGTTCGCTGGGGTGGAAGTCCACGCTGTCTTGGTGTGGTGCTTGGTACTTATAAACAAGCATACAGTTCACCAATGATCTGGGGCGAAGAAAAGAATAAGGATGAATACAAACGGAAGCTAAGGGGCAAGAACTCCTAATACTACAAGCAAGGAGAAGCAATTCTGTGGCACGGGCGGTAAAGGGTGAGAAACAACAGGTGGGGCGAAAACCTTGATGAATCAAACGAAATGAAAATACACTTGAACTTTTTCCTCCGTTTTGATCAACACTGTTCAGATGAAAGACACCAGGAGGGGAAGTAACCGCATCATTTCCGTGGCCTTCATCTACGAAACGTGATGGGAAAAGGCCACAATACGGTAATCCTCTCGAAAACAGTTCTCTTTCCTTGGCTCGTTCATTTATTAGTGGCGTCACAATGCATCGAATGCGTCGTGAAGTGTATTCATAGAGGCAACATGACGCTCTCCTAGAGGGACTGCTTAATTTTTTGCTGTTTTTAAAAGAACAGCGTATGCTTGTGAGTGAATGTTTTTCTCCAAAATAAAAAATCTGTGGATCCCTCCACCGTTTGCCCCCCTCCCCTCCCCCCCCACTCACACACACCATGAGTGGTCTACTAAACCTCATTTACGTATTGAATGATCACTGTATTATTAACACTGCATCCCTCACACTATCACCTCCCGAAATCCAATTCAGCAATCACTGGGAGAACCAGGGCGCTGCACTGCGGCGACTAGAAATGGCTTTGTTATGAATTTCTTTTGTAGTATGTATATATTCTTTATATCTATAAGGTATACTTTTCTTTGTTTACTTGATTTATGAATGAGGTGTATAAGATTGTAGGGCCTTGTAAAATAATTTCCTTTTTCCCCCCTTTCTTCGTGTTTTGGTTTCCACTTTGCTCCCGCACGTGCATCTATCTTAACCCACACCTCCCCTTTGCCACGACTCTGCCAACCTGGCCTCCCATCACCTGCTTCAAAATGTCCCACCTGACTTCCCGCCTCATGCAAACGCTATTGTTCCACTTTTTTCCTTTCTTCTTCACTTTTCCCCCTTCCTTCTTCTTTTTCCTCTTCTACTTCCAGTCTTTTAAAATCATTTTCTAACACCTTGGAGGTGTTTAAAACCATCTGTGAGTAATTGTGCGGCCCCCACTGCAGACATACCGCAGTGAGCATGTCTCGCTGGCTCAGGTCTTCAAACATTAACACACATTAATCTTCCACTTTGTCTCCCTTACATTCCTTCTTTCTTCCTTCCATTTTTTTGAACCCTTAACTTCTGATTGTTTTCCTTTGCTTTCTGTCTATCTTTCGCTGTCATCAATCCTAGAGTTTTAAAATGTCTTTTCTCATTATTGCTCTGTTTTGCTCTTTTTTTTGTGTGTTTTTTTGGTTTTTACCATCTTGCGTTTTCCGCACCTTCTGTTCGGCTGGGTTCTTTCTTTCTTTCTTTCTTTCTTTCTTTCTTTCTTTCTTTCTTTCTTTCTTTCCTCTGACTTCTTCGTTTTGTTTTTTTTTACCTTCTCTCTGTTTCTGTCTTCATTCCTCTTAAGTGCAGTCTCTGTATCCGCTTCCATCTCCTGTCTCAGTTTGCCTTGTTTTGTCACTCATCCATGCCCTCCTCCTCCTCCTCTCTTTCAGTCTTTCTTTCCTCGCCGCCCCTCCTCCTCATCCTTTGTATGTGTGTCTGGAAACATCTTTTGTTTGACAGTTGTGTTGGATGCGTTACTTGGTAACACAGACAGCTTGAAAACTAGCCTGGAGGCATTACGTTGAAGACCCATAATAAGAACCAAGATTAGTGGCTGAATGTATTGGTAAAGGGGACAAAAAGAACTTATGAGAGAGAGAGAGGGGGAGAGAGAGAGAGAGAGAGAGAGAGAGAGAGAGAGAGAGAGAGAGAGAATGAAGCTACATCGCTTTATTTAAAGAGATTGCTTGAGGTTCCCTCTTCCAGAGGTGTAGAAAAGAAAGGGTTTTTATGGTCCGGAACCCATGCAAAATCCATATAGTGATGATGCATCAGTCATGGGAGCCAACAGGAGCTACGAAGGGGTGGGAGGGACGCACTCAGAGGCGGGGCACAAACGTTTTGGTGGGGAATAAATCTTTCAGCCCTCCCCCTCCCCTTCCTCCTCCCTCCAGTCTGTACATTGCCCACTGTCAAAGTAGTTTTCTTGCGTATTGAGTTGAATACACAATATTGTAGGGCGAAATGATAAGTGTTGGCCTATGGCCTTATAAAAGTTTTGAACTGAAACTTTTATTGTTGTTGCATTAACTTTTATGGTGCTTGTTATCGCACCGTTTGGGAACTTCTGAACTTAGCTAGACTATTCACCATTATTCGGGATGTTAAAAGTGGCAGTAGTTTTTAGTCCTGCACAACTGTATACATACATTTAGCACAGAATATATTATATGAAAGGTACGTAAAGCGTGGTGTGCAGGGGTGGGTATAGGTGCAGGGATGTGTGTGTATGCGTGAACATTATTAATCTGTTTGTATTTTTCATTGTATTGTTATAAATGATGTGAAAACGAATTTCCAAATCTGGATAATAAAGGTTTATCTTATCTTATCTTATCTTATCTTATCTTATCTTATCTTATCTTATCTTAAACTGAATTTGGAATGATATAGAACGAGAAGGAGACTGTTTGTTGATGGCGAGAAAGGAAATGCATTATGAAGTAAAACAGATGGACAAACACGGCGAGATGAGAATAGAAAAAGACAAAAAAATAGTTTAAGCTAAACACATTTATAGAGAGAAGGGCAGGTATAGACAGAACAGAAAAAAAAATGACGGTTAATGCGCATGTATCGTTAGCAGAGGCATAAATATTTTGTTTCGCTCCCTATCCCCCTTTCAACTCCACCCTCAGCCATTTCATGGACGGATGGCAGCTGAAATAGAGATCTAACCGCTGGCATAGTGGGTTTCAGGATCTCATTGAGAGATCGACTTGAACAGGGGAGCCAGTGAGACATGTAGTTATGCAAAAATTATGCATTTTTTTTTTTTTGGCTTCTTGTTAGGTAAGAAAGACCTCCATAGGTTCTTGGATGAAGTGGGTGGCGAAAGCAAGCTGCGGAGGGATGAGATGGTTGTGTTGTGGTGGGTTGGGCAGCGTGAACTGGGGACTTGGAGGGACATGTAATTATGCAAAAATGATGAAGTTGTTGTTTTTTTTTCTCACCTGAATTGGCTTCCTGTTAGGTAAGAGAAGACCCCCGTAGGTTCTTGGGTGAAGTGGGTGGCAAAAACAAGCTACTGGGGATGAGATGGTTGTGTTGACGGAGGCTGGACTATGGGCAGGGCCGTAAACACTACTCCCACAGCCCCTTCGATGCAAGGGGAGGTGGTCCGAGGGTCAGGGAGCATCCAGAGAAAGGAGAAAAATATGTTGCGAGAGGGCGGGGCGAGGGGCGATGGAGATGGAGATGTTACAGCCCTGGTATGAGTTTTTTCCAACATGTTTCCTTTCTCTCCTGCGTTTCCTCCTTCATTCTTTGTATTGATTAGTGTTTAACGAGGAACTATTTAAGGAACTTTACATGTTCGCATTTTCTTTTGCTCACCTTTATTCGATCCGCTTAAGTTCCCGTCCATTGTTACCTTCTCTCCTTCCTTCTTTGTCATGAAGCAAAGTATTCATTGTGGAAACGATACTCATTTTCCTCCATTCTATCTTTCCTTTTCTCTTCCTCCCTCTTTCCTTCTTTTTGATTGTCCCTCTTATCTACCCTCTCGACAACTAACTTCCTTCCTTCGTCTCTTTCTCTCTCTCCCTTCATTCAATCCTACTTTTTGACAGCCATCTCTTTCTTCCCTCCTCAATCTTTCCATGAACTCGTTCAGTCTTCCCTCTTTCCCACAGTTTCTTTCTCCGACTTTCCTTCCTTTCACCCTTTAAATCACGTCCGTACCAACATCTTCAAGCGTCCGTAAAGGAAACCCTTAAGCCTGAAGAAACTTAAGATGCGTTACAGAATCTATGGAACCTTCTCTTGCTCACCCGTGATCGTCTAGTCGTTCAGACAGCGCATGTGCTTACTCACTGTTCATAAAATATGGCGGTCGCGTGTTCGTCATGCGTGAGCGATCTCAGAGTTAAACATCTTTCGGAAACAGGATTTTAGGGAACGGGATGGTGGCTGTCTCTTATACACATCTNGAGAGTTCACCAGGTCTTTGCAAACAAGAAAGGGTGGTCCAACTAAGCTGTGTACGGCTTCCGATTTTCCAGATTCAGGTCTGTCATGTAACAGAGATGTAGCTGCAGTGGTCAGGTTGTTGGAAACGTGAAGGCAGCTGTACAAGAAGCAATGTCTTATATAAGAGGTGCTGAATTTTTGGGTTTTTTTTT
>JAWQUT010000107.1:1517152-1553680 GCA_033807755.1 Ellobium chinense
CAAGAAACAAACAAAAAAGAACCAACCCACTCCTACTCCCTCCCTCTTTCCCTTTCCCCAAAAAAGAAAAAAAAAAACACCACTCAATTTCGTTTACAAGCCGGGTCAAGGGAGGTTAGATCTCTCAAAATTTACTATACCTCTTTTCACGTAGACTTCTTCAAGACGAGTGCGAGACACAATAGCTCTTTTGTGCCTTGGAGACATACCCCCTGCGGATTTTTCAAGTGGTGAACTGGCGTCAATATAGTATCGAGTTCTGCTTGATTTACTAACAGCTCCCACGTCATCAAAACAGGTCTGCATGAGAAGATATTCAGAGCCAGAACGAGCTGAAATAAAGAGAGGAATTCCATACCCGTACACCGGATATGCAGAACTCCTTTTAGAACCTGCCATGAAAATTAACAGACAAGGGAGCCGAATCTTAATTAAAAGGTGGGCACAGTGAACTTTATAAAGGCTGAAGTGTTTTCATCGAACATAAAACTTTCCTTTTAACGTTTGTAGCGAAAGAGCCATATATGCCTGCTTTAATTATTATCTGCGATGATGCGGATGACGATTACGGTCTCCACTCCAAGCTCAATCGAGAGAAGCTCAGGCCGGTCTAGCCCGGTGGTATCAAAAAGGTCAGATAACACTAAGCTCAGCGAGACAGTAACATGGTTTAAATCACCTAACGCAATCGGGCGCCCTCTCTGTGCTGGAGGTGTAGTGCAGAAAGTGTTTCCTGGAAATCAGAAATGACAAAAAGACAAAGCCTGCAAACAAACTTAGAGGGAAAGTTTTGAAGGCAGAGAATTTACGATTCTAAAGTTTTTATTGACAAACATAAGAGTTTAAATTGGACCCAGTTAACAAGTCCTGATATGAAGCACTGCTAGGGATGCAGATCTAAACATTATAAATTAATGCCGAACCTCGTCACCCTTCCGGCAACACCTATAGCAGGTGCGATATGAAACTGCACTGGGTCTAGAGGCCGTATGCCCACTGCTGTCTAATTGTTTTATATACACTATGGATAACACGTAACTTCTGATAACACGCTCCTTGTTGCCTGTTCCGAACGTTTGGTGTCTTATCAGTTCCATAGGACATTTACATTGGAGAGGCTACAAGTGAACGCAAAAAAACCCCCAAAACAACACACTGTTAATATATGACTATCTGCTCTGGAAAAAGGTTACTTCTGTGTCATTCCGGAAGCACATTTCTGTTATGGTCTTTGAACCTTGATAAGTTATTTTTACACATTTATATCCATAGAAGGCAGTCTCATTTCAAAGACTTTACAAAGTCAGCAATTGCTGCTAGTGTTCCATTATGTCTTGGACTTCTTTGAATGAAAAGGATATAGAGTTAATATAAGGGAGTAAGCGTAGATCCATAAAGACCCCATGTTCAATGTTGTATACTGACACGATCTTACATGAAAAGCTACACTGACTGTTTGGATAGACGTCATTTCTTTGCATTTGTCGAGCTAGAGCATTTCAATATGTACACCGTACCAATCCACTGCAGGAACGCTAGTTTTCCATTTCCGGTGTCTATACATCAGAAGCAGTGCTTTAACTTGACAGTTAAAAGGTAAAAAGGTAAAAGGAATTTGAAGTTGACAGCTACACTTTACAAACAGCCTTAATTTCGATTGCTTAACGAGTTCTAGTATTGCGTCCCTACGTTAAGCTGTCTGCATGTTATCTGAAGTTGAATGAAATGTTTACGATTCCAGCTGAAGGTAAACTTATCAAGTTGAAGTGTCAGTAATGATATTGTTAGGGCTATTGCAAGTGTATGGAGAGAATGACAGTGCTGAGTAAATATTCCCACAGTACAATGACTCTTCAAGCGCTCAGGTCGCGGTGACATAAACACTGTGGTGTTATATCAAATACATTGGAATCTGTATATATGGCGGCCAATATCCGTGCCTTAGAAAAGCGATTGTTTTACAGGGAGGGACCTTCTACACAGGTTTATTATTATTATTATTGTGTTCGTCAACATATTGAGACGACCCTCTGTTTTTGAACCTTCGTCCAATGCTTGGAGCTGCGATACAGGGCTTTAAAATCGCATATTCAAACAAGAAAGACACTCTTTTTAGCCTTACGTTGGCGATAAAATGGTGGAACAGCCCTTGAGATGTTTCAGGTTAGCTACTGTTGCCTTGAACAGTATTTGTTTCTTATGGTGTCTACTTTTGAGGACATGAGAAAGAATGAAAGCGGTCACTGAGATAGAGAGGTGGTCACCATGTGGACGTCAGTTATTCTATATAGGAAGTATGAAAGGTTGTTGACATTAATAAAAAAAAAATGTCGCCACGTCTGATGGTTACAGAAATATATTATGTGATTGCCGGTCTAGAAATCCAGTTTCAGGTGGTCTTTTAAAGTCAACTGTTGTACTTAAGTTTTTCAGGACCAATAGCCCTCTATAACCTTATGTTTTTAGGCTTGTTTGGGTAGCCTTCTAAAACCTCATGTATTTAGGCTTGCGATTACCGTTCTATATCAACAGGTCCTTTCTCTCTCTATTTTTCTTTTTCTTTCCCTTCCTCTGTCTGCCTCGTCTTTTTTTTTTCTGGCTAACGTGACGATCGCTTGGCAGCTAAGCTAACACAGATGCAAAAATTTCAGATTTCAAACGGATCCCACGGGTTCTTCAAAGAGCCGGTATGACATGTCCTCATTCCTGATACGTCAGAATATGCAATATTCATACGACTTATTTCTTACTTGACTCGAAATGAGGGTAACATCCATGGAGTATAGATGCATCCGGATTTGATTGAGAGTATACTTATCTAGCTTAAGATAACGGTGTCTGCCGTGGACATGAACATGGTTTTGTGCAAAAACGATTTGAAAATCGTGTATAATAAATGCAAAATGAAAAAGCAAAAAGTTTAGGACCACTTTTGGTTCTATAAGATCATGTCTCTATTGATCTGGATATATCTATTTTGGTATACTCCTCAAAAATTGAGTTTCCAAGTACAATGTACCTTGAATACAGAAAATTTGGAGGACGTATGTTGAAGACGTAGAAAAACTCTCTGCCGTGTTATCGGAGACGTCACGAGTTTTCAATGGGCTCTCTAAGCGTCGGAAGAGTGGTTCTCAAAATTTGAAGGAGACAAAATGCCTTTTACAGAAGAAAATAAAGAACACCCATCATCTTCTTATCTAACATATGTGAAATTTAGAGAGAAATATAATCATACAAACCATTCTCTTAGCACTAGAGGTCGAACTTGTCACAAATCTTAAGGAGAGTTAGTTTTTAAGCTCAATCATAAATTCCAATAATGTCACCAGAATCGGCTCTAAAATTCAGAGCGTCACGATACCAGTATTGACAGTACTCGTATGAGTTAAGCTGTGGAATGTAACCTTAAATGCCGATAACATTAATGGGCTTCTGAAAAGGACAGAGTCATTTTCACACATGTGAGAGAACTGAGGGAAACATTTTTATGGCACCTCAAAACAGAGGCAGCATGTATCTTTGTAACTGTCATTTTGGTGGGAAAAATATTGGCTCATTTTATTATTTTTTTTTAAACATGTCAACACCGGCCTTGATCTCATAAACAACATGGCACCCTTATTCAAAGAATGGTCTTTATCTGCCTCAAGTCATTTTTGAAGGACAGTGACGTTCAGGAGATAATATGACATCATTTTTGATACTCAAAAGTCCAACATGAGAACCGTCGTTTTTAGATCTAATAAAAAGATATAAGACCAGACTGGAATGTGTGATTTATGCCTCGGTGTGAATTATGCATGAAAGTATTAAAGAAAAACTTCTTTTAGGTCAGCATGATTAAGGAAGTGCTTAAATCAAGTAGCTCTTCACACTCATATGCCATGCTTTAAGGCATGTTCGTACACTGGCAACCTGGCTTTATCGCGTTGCACAGGTGCTTGCCAGGATACTCAGGCAAAAACAAGTACAAGCCACTCTCAGTTTTTATGCATGCAAGGTCATCCCGGCACCGCAAGCCACAATTCCAACAAACATTACATTTTTATACATTTTTTGTTATCGTCAGAAGAATATTTTTTACTCATTATTATAGACTATTACGTTAGCTTTTATCGGCTGATGCATCTTTTGGAAGCGTGAATTCATGACGCAACCACACTACTGTTGATATTTTGCTTAAACCGGAAGTGAGCTATATTGGAGTTTGACTAGTTAAAAAAAGCAAATATTGTGGTAGTTATTTGGAATACTCCAGCTTTCTATGTGTTTTAGGATTTATTTTCTGATGTTGTGACTGGTTATATTTTGTTTCATTATCTTTGTAACAGGAAAGACAGGTGTTCTTAATCAAAAGATGTACTTTCTTACTTTTTATACATTTTTCAGAGATCTGACTTTTATAAACAACGAACAAATTCATAAATGCTTCCCTAGCCTTTTTGCACAAGCCGTGTCAGAGTTCTGTCTGTTATGTAATTCTATATCTTTTTTTTCTCTTCCACAATGCCATATGTTCACTTTCTACCTCCGCTCCATCTCCTTCAGTCTCATAACTGTTTATTCTCTGTACTGTATGCCAAAATGATATTCTCTTTAAGTTTGACAGCTTCTCTTGATTCACTTGTCAGGATATCATTTCTAATGCACATTTACTTTGGCATTTTCAGCTATGAGAACTTAAATAAAAAAAGAGTAGGCTTCGAAATGTTGAGTCATTTCCAGGTTATAATTGCAAATTACCATCTGAGTACTGATTTCTATCCTCCACCCCCTCTCCAACCCTACCCCCACTCACCGATATACAGATACACTAAGCAAGGCTAGAAATAGCTGCTTCTATGATCTGGGCATAAAATGTTGCGTAATTTAAAATTGTGTAAAGCGCCACACTTCTTTAGATTAAAAAGAAAAAGCTCTTTCAACAAATACATAACTGGTATTATGCGGTGTTTTGTCAGAGTTTAATTTTTGATGACAAAATGCTTCTTTCCTTGTAATTCTAGAAGTATTACAATGTGCCAAGCGCTCTTGAAGTTGGCTATAGTATATTTCCAAAGCCTGCTTAGCGACAAGCGTATTTCAATTATATGTTATGCTGATTCTGTGCCATTCTGCTGCCTTCCTCGATCCTTATTTATAACTAGGAGTTAATAAACTCTATTACTTAC
The DNA here is from genome assembly GCA_033807755.1 of Ellobium chinense. Lineage (NCBI taxonomy): Eukaryota > Metazoa > Mollusca > Gastropoda > Ellobiida > Ellobiidae > Ellobium > Ellobium chinense. The sequence goes on from JAWQUT010000107.1 coordinate 1,522,327, forward strand.
ATGAAATAAAGTTGAAGTAATGTAATTATATTGGTTTTTTTTTTTTTGTAGAAAAGATTTACGCTACACGTCTCTGAAGTTCTGTTAGGACATTGAACTCAATTTGATGCTCCAGAAATGCTGAAAAGAGATAGGTGTAGCAAGCTTGAGCATCGTAAAGTTTTTTTCTTTATTTTACATGATAGAAAGACTAAACTTCTTGAGAGACCTTTATTCCGGGATACCGGTACAGAAGGACCCACTTCGTCTAAATCGGAATCCGGATTATAGCAACTTCCGCTTCATTCCAACATTTTCCATGTAACAAAATGATATATTTTTACTAAAAAGCCACTACATTATTGCAACTCCTTTTAATCTCAAATTTTCTTGTGCTCTCAGGGAGTTGTGATAAAGCGGAGCTGACTGTATGTCAGACGAAATTCCTGCTTGTATTTGTCCTTGGGCAGAGACACTTTGACAACTTTTGTTGCTTTTAAAATCTACTTGACATACTGGCCGAATGACACAAATGGAGTCTATGTCTTTGATGCAAAGGGCAGGGGGTTAGAAATTGCTATCTACAGAACACTTGTGATTATTATGCTTCCATATGAACATATTTTCTTTTAATGGAGTCAGAATAAGAGAAGACGAGCGGATAATACTGAAAATATTATGCATATATTATTTCTAACTGTTCCTCATTCATTAAAAATTTTAAAAAAGAATGTCTGCAGTGGAATCGAACCTTGAACCTATAGTTCTGAAACCCAGTGTTCTGGTCACTGAGCTAGTGAGTCGTTTGAACTCACGGCCTTAGCAAACGAACTCTCTTACCAAAGTAAGAATTACATCAGTGCGTCGATGCTGAATGCATCCATAGTAGTCCTCAGCATGCAGAATTAATGTAATTCTTACAATGGTAAGACATTCCACTGTCAACACGCAAGTTCTTATATTATTATATTGCTGACAAATAGTGAGTGATGTGTTTTTGTCTGCCTCTGTGTACTGAGGACAGCAGCTTTCAATACCTCTATGGTCATCTTTTGTTACCAATTTACTACAAGGGTATGAAACTTGGATCATTGGGAAAGAAATTCATGTACATATTTGCTGGGAGCCATAGACATGTGATTCTTAAGACGAATGATCAAAATACTACGAATGGACCAAAAAAAAAAAAAACAACAAAAAAAAACTGCATAGGTCTTGAAGGAAGCAAGAACGATGAAAGGAAATTACATTACTTACATCTGCGAAAAGAGAACAATCAAAATTCTCAAAACATGTAAAGAGAAGACAACAGAACGACGTTTGTTTGCTTCCTGCAATTTGACAAAATGGGAAGCCACAACCCTTCCTTAGCAAAGAAAGTATCAGTCTCTAGGCAAGCCAAGATGACTGCCACGAATGCGGAAGAGACAGGAGACAATGTACTGACTAGCGAGTGGCGTTTGCAAATACTCACATCTTTGCCTCATTCATTCGTATACAGACCACAGTTATTCTTGCCATATCCTCCTCCGACACAAGACCGTTGATAAGATGTTCCACCAACAAATTTAAAACAGTGGATGGTTTCCGCCATGTTGCCGAGCTTTTTCCTTCCGGTCTTGTACAAAAGAAGACACATTTCTAACAAACCTCTGATAGGTTGCACCCTTTCTCATTGTGACTGGCGCGCACCAACCAAAAGCGTACCCTTTTCAAAGAAATGCCCACAGAATACAAGGAAGGGGCGTGGCTTCTCATTTTGTCAAAATGCAGGAACCAAACAATTGCAGCCCAGCTAGAGCATTTCATGACAACCGGAAATCTAAATAGTAAACGACGCAAAGGGAAACAAAGGGGAGAAAAATCTGGATGGACTGGCATGGGTGGACAGCAGACAGACTGAAATGGAGGTCTATGATTGCTTATGTCAGTCGAAATGGTACTTGAAAAAGAAGAAAAAGAAGAAGAAGAGGAGGAGGAGGAAGAGGAGGAGGAGGAGGAAGAAGAAGAAGAAGAAGAAGAAGAAGAAGAAGAAGAAGAAAATGAAGAAGGAAAAACAAAAAAAAGAAAAATTAGGAGAAGAAGCTTTTATTACTTTTACGTCCTTTTTCTCTCGTGTCTTTTTTTTCCCCTTCGCCGACTGTTCCATCTCGCCTGTGCTGTCTTCTAATCATCTCGTCTTTTGACTCACCCCCTATCAATCGACACCTTAAAACACTTAAGCAATATTTTTACTAGCGTCAGACACGTTCTCTCTTAAGACCTTTGCCCCTACCCCCCCCCCAACCCCACCCTTTCCCCGAACCGAGCCGGTCCTTACCTTTCCACGCTCCTCCGAGCAAATCCCACCCTCTGGGATAATGCTACACTCAGTTGACCCCAGGTGCGAACCTCCAGATGTACGGGTGTCATCAATTCTCCCATCGCTCGGGCTAAAAAGTATTTAAACACCGCAAAACGTGGCATTTAAAATAGAATCTAGACTACAAATAAACGAAAGAATAACGAAAAAAAAATTCTTTTCTACAGTACACCAGCCAGTCGCGCTCAAGATTCCCCGCCCGCTATTTTTACAGTCTTCAGATTTTCGCAGGCAGGTACGTCTGATGACGTCATGGGGATCCTGGGTCGTAATAAAAAGTTGGAGTATGGAGGAACTTTCATAAAAACCTGGAGAATCGAAACGCAATTGTCCTTCGGCCACTGACCTGAAGCCTGACTGTCTCGCTGGAATTTGTAACTTTTTGAATCGCTCAGGACAATCGGACTGAAATACATGTATATGCAATTTTGTGAAACTTCTTCGAATCTTTTTGAAGTACGAAGTCGTTTACTACAAGACAAAAAGAAGGATGCGACCTTCTACCACAGCATGAACAGTATGAGCCAGGGGCCTTTTCTTAAGCTATCATTTTAAAGGCCCGCTCGGGATATAAAAGAAGATGAGGAGCATGACGGGATTCTTCACTAATTGGAATCAACCGGCACTCTTCACATCGATGCGTTCTTTTCCCCTTATTTCACGGGTCATTACTTAATCACTTTTAACCCCATCGCTACCTATGACTGAGGTGATTGTCCTTACTCTCGTTTACAAACAACTCATAGACGTAATTGTTCATCCCAATATGCTTGTAATAAATATGCGAGAACTTGCGTATTAACGATGGGATCTCTTACCATCATAAGAATTACATTGACTCCGCATGTTGAACGCTATCAATAACAATGACAGTATGTGTATTCAGCTCAAGCAACAACGTGTTGCAAATGAGCAAAGACTAGCAATGTTCTTAACTATCAAATCATACCTCAACTGGTGCATTCAGCATCGGTGCACTAATGTAATTCTTACGGTGGTAAGAGATTCCATCGTTATTGCGCAAGCTCTCAAATGCTCCCATGTAATATCTATGCATGCTTGTAGGAGATATAATTATCAACACTACTACGTACAGGCGAATGAATCTATGGTAATTTGGAGACTTCAGTACTTGAAAATTATGACGTCGCCAACAGACTAAAGACTTAATAATACAAATCGTTTTAAAGCACACAAAATTAGCCAGAGCTATCGTTAAGTAATTTTGTGACTGTCTGACCCAGCCTCGCTCTCTCTCATAGGCTTGCTTTCATTTCTAGCTTTCCTTTATCTCACTTTCGTGAGTGCTATCATGTTGTGCAATAACTGATACTCTTCATAAACCCACTTACCAGCTTGAAATTCTTCTTCTTCAAAATAAACTGAAAACTTGCAAAAAAAAAACCCCCCAAAAAACAGTCAGCTTAAGAACGAAAATTAGCTTAAAGGAACGATGACATTTAAGATCCGTTGAAATGATTTGACCTGTAACACTCACGGTTTACAAAGCACGCAAGAATCATCCAGGTACTTTATCGCCGACCGCTCGAGAACTTACTTATTGCTTATTTTTGTTTTAGATTTTTTTTTCTATGCGTTGCGGATTTTTTTTTTTTGGTGGTTGTTTCTCGTGCGCTATGTTTTCCACCCTCTTATTTTCGCTCTCGTGAGTTCACTAGTGGCTGGGCATGTTTGTCTTTCATTTTGGTGGTGAGCGGTGTTCCGCTACCTTCATAGTTAGCCGCTCAAGGTGTGAGGTGAAAAATGGAAGCTATTTACATTTATGGAGGGGTCGTAAGGACACAAAGGTCTTCCTTTTTATTCTCTTTCTCGGTCCTTCTCTCTTTCTCTTTCGCTTTCTCTTGAAGATACAGAGTTCTTTCCTTCTTTTTCTCATCTCTATATCGTTGTCTTCTTCTTTGTCTTGGTTCTTCTGTCGATAGAAACATACACTTGTAACCTGGCTAGGGGAGGAACAGAAATAGGGCAGCGGTAAAAGGAAGGGTTTGGGGGGGGNGGGGGGGGGGGGGGGGGGAGAGTCTTGTTGTGGAAACTGATGATGAAGTAAATCAGTCATGAACTCAGACGGTAGAGCTCCCAAGCGACATTCGAAAAGTCCCAGGTTCGATTCCTATTCAGGTCGATATTTTTTCGATCTCTTTTCTTTTTTTTTTCTTCCTTCTTCATTTCTTTATGTACAGTCTGGTGCATTTATTTATGCATTCATTTAATTTAGCCTGTTTTTTTTTTTTGTACTCTTGCATCTGCACTGTCCTGTTTAGTAGGTTACTTTATCAATGAATCAGTCATGAGCGATACCAAAAGCTAAATGTGGGGAAACTGAAATGCACAGACGTCCTGAAAGTGAAGGGGAGGGAAGGGGAAGGCAGATTTTTGGGTTGTTTTTTTTCACCTGTGTGTAAACTGACCTCAGGTGCAAGATTCTGTCAAAGACAATGAGATTCTCACTTGCGTATCCTGACCTGAACCTTCTATCTGCTCTCTACCTACTTTTCCATGATCCACTCACTCTTTCACGCGCACGGTTTGGTTCGAGATGAGCAAGGTTGTAGATAGACTTTAGTAGATCTACCATCAGCGCGAGGGCGAAAGTTGTCTTGAAGGAGGAAACGGTTGAAGAGACGGACAGATAGGATAAGTGAAGAATGGAAGAAAGAGGGAAAGACAGAAGGAAGGAAAGAAAGAAGAGGTGATTGTGTGTGTGTATCTGTGTGGAGGGGGGCATGAAGGAGGTGGGATATATGGAGATATGGAGAGAGAGAGAGCGGAAGAGGAATCAAGTCATGGAGGTTTTTAAGTGACTGCCGACTGAGTAAAAACGGATCAAAAATACAAGAGGAATGAATTTACTCGTAGAAAATATAATAGTACTTTCTTCATAGGTAAATTATGATGTTAGGAAAATAGGTACGAAATAGTAAGAAATCACTATAAAAAGAAACACAAAAAGGAGAAAAAATAACTCCGCCACACACGTATGCAATCACTCAAAAAGTGGTGATAACGCAGTCGTGCCGGAGGTTTTCGCTGACAGATTTGTAAGAACAACATATTTTCACCAAAGAATAAAAAAAAAAAAAGAAATCAAAGCCACTACGAACTATTATGATGTAAAGTCTGGTAAATACACAATGTTTACCGATCTTTTAAAAAGTATCATTCTATGACCTTTGTTTTAATGCAGTAGAACAACTTAGAAGACTGTAAGGAAGACTCTACTAGTGACATTTCCTATTTTAATTTGTATCTGCATTGACTTCCCTGTCGTTTTTGCTGGTCGTAATGGACGTTACATTGTCGATGAAATTCTTTAATGGCCTGTCCAGGGGTACAAAAAGGAGAAGAGAGGCATGACAGGACACATCACGAATTTGAATTACATCACACGCTCCACATCGGAGCGCTATTTTTCCTAATTTTACGAGTAAAACATTTCATACTGCATAGAAACTTTGCAATTCGCTAGTTTACTGTGTCACTGAACGTTACGGTAAAGAAAATTGATATAAAAAATGTCTAGGATTTGAAATATGAAATCAAATCTATCTCTGAGTTCAAGCTGCGAGAGAAACGACCGGAAAGCGTGACTTTAAGAAATTCTTCTTCAAGTTAAGAAGAGATGGTGGAATTACAGGTACCTGCCCTGATAAAATAACTGTTGTAGGTGTGGAAATAAAGTCATGATAATCATTTCAGGTCATGCTGAAGTATTGAGGGAAATTCGGTTAGACCAAACGATTGTGATAACAGTGCTACGAATCATCCAGATGACTTAAGAATAAGCAGGTGTGTGAATAATTGGAGATATTCAAACACTTTGAAGTTATTCCGATGAATAACTTTACTGTTGGTTCAAGTGTTGAAAGCCGAGAGAGCCAAGAGGCAAGAGTGAAAGCTACCAAAATGATGTTGGGTAGGCTAGCTTTTGTTGTTTACTTTGAAGGTATCCAATGTGTTGTAATGGTATATTCTTACAAGTATCTACTAACTTTGGCTACAATCATAAGGTTCAAAGCTTTTGCCCAGTAACTTTAATCAAGAAAGATGTATAAAAGAAAAATGTCAGCCCCATTTTATGCAAGGTTAAGCATCATAATCAGAGCAACCCAGATTCGTGGCTGACCTACTCATACATTGTTCAGGGAGGAAGAGAAGATGGACTGGAGTGAGTGCGCGAAGGAGGGAGGAACTGAGTTACTGAGTGAGTGAATAAGTGATTGAGAGAGGAAGAAAAGATAGACAGGAGTGTGTGAGCGAAGTAGGGAGGGACAGAGTTAATGAGTGAGTGATTAAGTGAGTGAGTGAGTGAGTGAGTGAGTGAGTGAGTGAGTGAGTGAGGTGAGTGAGTGAGTGAGTGAGTGAGTGAGTGAGTGTGAGTGAGTCAGTTAGTGAGTGAGTGAGTGAGTGAGTGAGTGAGTGAGTGAGTGAGTGAGTGAGCGAGCGAGCGAGCGAGCGATCGAACAAGCTAATTAATGAGTGAGTGAGTGAGTGAGCGAGTGCAAACTATACAAATAATAACAGTTCAACCAGAAATTGCCCCTTTGAATTAAATGCTATCAAATCGCTAGATTTCATTATACGTTACATCCCCTAACTTCCTCGGGCACATATAGTTACGCTTTCAATGTCCCCCTTCCCATCTCCAGAGAGAAGAATCGGTTAAGAACAATGCCATTCGCCCGGATAACCTACAGACACCGCGCAGGGAGCAAGTAAAAGTAGGTGAGATGGCTGAATAAGTAGCATTGGTTCCGATCGATAAAAATGTAGGGAATGCATAGTTTGTTTTTTCGTGCCCTTCAACCGCCATGCACGTGCAGAACGTGAAGGTCCCAGAATGCAAAGCGACTCCATGCGGCCGGAACCAGGTGCTTGCATTGAGGTGTTAAAAATATGCGGTAGTACCATTCCAAGATTTATTTACTTCCGGTCTGACAAAAACTTCATGTTGACTTTTTAGTTGCTGCTCTGATTCTCTTTTGCGATTTATCAAAAACATACGCGCGCACACACACACACACACACACACACACACACACACACACACACACACACAAACAAAACAAAACAAAGCTTCTGCTTTCATTCATGTTTATCTTCCGGTATATACCACATAAATTTAGATTCTGAAAACATGTTTTTACCCTTTTTCTCACCCCTTTTAACAAAACAAAGCATCAAAGCATGTAATCGGCAATCTGAGGTCGATTGCTTGTAGATAACCGAGTTCGTAAAGAAAAATTGGCTACATTGCCACATATGGGATCACTTAGTCTTGCTTTTGTCCTCTTCTCTTCTCTTCTCTTCTCTTCTCTTCTCTTCTCTTCTCTTCTCTTCTCTTCCTTCTCTTCTCTTCTCTTCTCTTCTCTTCTCTTCTCTTCTCTTCTCTTCTCTTTTCTATCATCCACTCCCATGTGAGTATTCTGTCAACCAAGTAGGCCTGACTTTACTTGTAGACGATCAACGTAAATCGCGCAGACCTGACTCTTCTTTGGGTTGCATCATGACAATTCTGACATTACAGCAACACAGCCTCCACAACCTGCGACAGTAGCAGCCGCTACAACAAAAACATTAGCAACAACAACAGCAGCAACAACAACAACAACAACAACAACAACAACAACAAAAACAACAACAAGAACAACAACAACAACAACAACAACAACAAAAGCAGCATTAGTCGGAGGGAACCCACTCAACCACCAATAGCAAGCAGGAGGGCTTATATCCGTTACCAATTTAAAAGCGCTTAACAATCAGCTGTTACCCGATCCTTAATTAACACGACAAGAGAGACAGACGTTATGCATTACCACCTTTTTCTTCTCCGGGAGCCACCATAAAGTTCCTAGAAAGCTAGAAGCCAGTGGAAGCCCCTGTCCCCTTAACCACAGTTATCAAAGGGTCTAGAATCACCCAAGCTCTTGATTTCACACCCGCTATCGCTAGTACAACCGGCAATTAATTTGCACAATCTTGTGAACACGATAGAATAATATGGTCATAAAGCTGATAAAGGCCACGGGGCTAGCCGGTAAAACACCCTGGGTCTTGCACGTATGGAGAAGGCGGAAACGAAGCTCAAAGCATGTTGGGAAGAAGGATGCGGGACAGATTTCACGAAGGCCGTTACCTCACAGGAATTTTATCGTGGGGAAGCCGGTAAGACAATTATCTTGATCACGTAAGACGAACGTTACAAGAAAACGTGCCACGAGGGAAAAATGGAGTTCCGGTGATATGAAAACGTATCGGATGGTGGAAAGATGAGGGTGGGGAAGAAGATACAGTGAGATCGTAAGAGGAAGAGGTGTTGAATGTGAGTAGTGAGCACAGTGAAAGAGATGGGATGCATATTTGTTTGTTCCGGGTGAAGTCCTGAGCAAAAGTCACAAGGTGAAGTTTCGGATGGAGAGAGGAAATGTAGAGGTTGGGGAGAAAAATATTATGGTCATCATCAGAAAGGAGAAGGTATTGAATATCTAAACATTGAAAGACAATGGTTGAGTTTTTGTTTCAGGCGGCGAATATCCGTTCAACAACATCCAGATGAATGATTTTAAGGAAAGAAGAAACTACATAGAACTTGCATTGATCGTAAAAAGGGGAAAAGGGTCTGAATGTGGAGAATGTGATGGAGCGTAGAGCCTGTGGTTTAATACAGACTGATTTTAATTAATCATCTCCAGTGTAGCTAATTATCAGTAATTGCGTCATCAAATCTTGCCTCCGAAAGCGGAAGATCCATCAGCCAACATGATACAATATAATAGACCATATCAGCCAGTAATATTCCTCTGACGATGGGAAAGTGGAAAGCAATGTTCCACTCGTCCACACAAGTTCAGAAACGACCTCACATGATGAAGATTGTTACCGCATGGAGAAGCTGTTACGAGGGCTGGAGACAAGAAATATTTTGGTATTGATAAAAAAAATGGGAGGTTTTGTAAGAACAAAGACAATGCAAGGCGTGGCTGAAATTTTCTTCAAGCGAAGCTCAGTGCGAATTTCATATGATGAAGATTGCGAGGACAGAAGATGTTACAAAGATGACTGAAAACAGTGACAACACTAAACAATAACAGTACGTTCATTGAGTGCAGACAGCATCCGGTTGTATGAAAGCAAAAATAACAATCCATTTGCTAACTCATCCATTTCACCCTTGCCTTCCATCATTCGCGCACACTATTTACGGGTACGTATTGCGGTGATTTTCTCAATCTGGTGGTTGACGTCAGTTTAGCCGAAATTAAATTCAAAAACAAAAAAATGACGTCAAATGTTCCATCTTCACAAGACACAATAGTCATGGCCATTCCATTACACAAAACGAAACGCGAACAAACAAAGATTCTCAGACGAACAATCACCGAAACTGCAACAAACCAGGCGGTGTACGCTAACAACCGAACGTGATCATGAACTCAACACGACGTCTGGTCAATGTTGGGTTTGGGCATTCTAATCAGCTCGCCATCTTGTGACGCAGTGCATACCTCTGCTCAAACCTTTAAGCCCTGAAAAACACTGGCTGTAGGGCTAAAGCCGTAGCTAGAAATGGAGAAAGCTGGCAATAACAATAACAATGTTGTTCTGTTTCTGTTTCTATTTCTGGTCCTTTGACTCTTATTCACTCGCTTTTCTTTGTCTCTTATTTCAGCTGTCAGTGGTGATAAAGTGCTCAGATACGAACTGTTGACCATATTTAAAAAATAAAGTCATTATATACTTTTAAAAAAAGTTGTGTAAAATCTGGACAGAACCGTATTTTATTTCAATAAGAATGAGTTTATTAAGCTCAGACAATATCCAGTTATAAATGAGCCAAACAACAGTTATTTTCTTAGCAATGAAGTCATTCGCTCACTCATCCAAACCATTCTTCCACCATTCGCTCACCCGTTCATACTTCCCTACTCTCTCTCTCTCTCTCTTTCTCTCTCTCTCTGATATAGACATATCTACATTGAAAGGGGGCATACAGAACTAAGCAATAGTCTGTCTTCTTTGTTCCTCCTCTAAACCTTGACAGGGTCTTCATCTAGTGAGTCCCGTTACAAATAAGAGCACATTCCCTCCCCTGTTTAGCCCCATTCCCCAGTATCCGCTGTTACTCCGATTTCCGCTTCTCCTCTGAGACAAGAGAAAAGCAAATCACTTGGCCAAAGCGAAAAACCAATGTTCTTTACTACAAAGGGATAGGAACAAATAAGAAAAGAGAGAAAGCGAAGTGGTACTTTCCCGTCTTTTAAACAATGTCAGAAATAGCTGATCACGGCCAGGCTGAGCCGTTTGAGACCAGAGGGCCCTTTTATCTTGTTTGCATTTTGCATGTCGCTCAAAGATCCTTAATGTGTGAGCCGGGCTAATAACAGGGCGCCGGGACGAGTATGTAAACATCGGCACGGTAAAAGGGAACAATGTAACAATAATACATAGCAGATGTATATGCCCACGAAGAGAAACAGCCCTGGTGGTCGTAACAGAAGACCTGGGTAAAGTGTGACTGACCTTACAACTGCTCCATGTTAGAGAACAGAAATGTCAATAAAGCAATTTCTACAGAGTGGTAGATAGACCAATTGTTCGGGCATAGCAAACGTTAAGAAAAGAAATGGCACTGGTTCTAGAGAGAAATCTAAGCAAAAATTTCAAGCTAAGGCATGTTTGTCTGATGATGGAAAGGTTGATTTGGAAAAGGAGGATGGTAAAAATTTGGGCTCAAAATATTTTATACGATAAATAAGGCTGGAAACGTGGTTTCAATGTGACAAAGCGAAAGGCATAGCGAACGGTAAGTAGTGAGGGTTTAGGAGAACGGGGAGGGGGGAAGAGGAGGGAGAAGTAGCAGACATGGTAGGCAAATAAAGAGTAACCGCCTTTGAAGGAAACACGTCTACAATAATTATATGTACAATGCATACACCTCAAAGACAAAGTTCGCAAAGGCCTATTCTTAAGTAGGAACACTTTCATATGCACAACCCTTTGGTGGAAGCAGAGGCACCTTTAGGTCCCTTCCCGACCTGCGCCCCTGTACAACAACTCAAAAAAACCCAAGAAACCTAGCTAAGGAGACACCCAAACAATGCACACCTGTGCAGTCGCGTGCTTTGGAGTCCAGAAATAGAGCAAGGTGTTCTCAAACAATGCCATTATTAAAATCAGTGATGACAGAAAAATAGAAATGAAGTGGCGTGGTGTTGTCATTCCTGCGGTTTTTGTTTTTTACCACCACCGCATATGTGAAGACTGGATCTGTTGCGATGGTTGTTTCTTGATGTCAGTTATCAGGAGGTCTTCCCGGTCTGGACTCTTCAATGGCGCTGCAGGATTAGTCTGGGAAAACCAGAGTCAAGGTCACGTACTGAAAGGCAATATGGGGCACTGGGTCGCTGAACAGAAAGCTTGCAAGGGAACGCTTTTGCCTGGGAAAGTTGTCGCACTTTCTGAGAACTCTCTCTTTCTCTCTCTCTCTCTCTCTCTCTCTCTCTCTCTCTCTCTCTCTCTGTCTGTTTGTACTCTCTCCCTCACACACACCAGCGGACACACAATCTCTCGGACCGAATTCGATATGTTGAGGCACTCAGTAGGCTCATATACAGCGCGTGCCTAGATCTGTGCTCATCACTCTGAAAATTTGTATACACGGATCTCATGACTTGGAATTTCAATATCCGAAAAGCTTCAAGGTCTGGAACCTCATTTTCTCGAAAATGGCGCACGCCCGCTGTAACGCTCTGTTTCCGATGTCCGTATTTTCTTTATTCTTTAAAATCATACATATGTGTGCAAGAAATTTAAAGTAAGGGAAGGCAGACATCTGTGGACACACCCCCAAGTGCAGAACATAATGCTTCAGTTATGCCAATAGTGCATAGACATTAGATCAAACACCTGGGCAGCTCCCGCCACTCTTAAGCAAAAACTTTATGAGGTCAGTAGAAGACCTGGGTCATCGTTTATAGAGACCATGGGCTGCTGATTTGCTGATTTGAAAGCCGTTAACAGGAAGGAGGAAGAAGAAGAAGAAGAAGAAGAAAACGATGATGATGATAATGCTGGAGAAGAAAAAGAAGAAGAAGAAGAAGAAGAAGAAGAAGAAAAAGGAGAAGAAAAAATCACATGACACCGCGGAGATGCGATGGAATACATTTACAGACAATAAAATACACTTGTACTTTGTGACACTTTGTGATGTTTATAGTCTACATCAACTTTTCTTGTACATCAAAAAGCACAACAATCAAACTCAGCTGTCTTTTCCATTCCATCCTTGAATTAAAAATACATTTTTAGGATTATTTTAATCTTCCGATCATTTCTAGTGAGGATATTAGAATTACAAAGGATCTGAGTGCCTTTTGACGATATCAAAGAAAAGAGTAAAAAAAATATAAAAGTTACCAGCTGACGACTTTGTTCAGAGATTTCCTTTCACATGCCAGACAATTGCATCATCTGTTTAACCTGATCAAATCTAGAGTTAATACTTCGGGGATTTCCCTTATGTTGGTACCTCCGATTTTTTTTTTTATTTTGTGTGAAAATTTGGCACATGGACTACTTTTAGTTCAAGACTCTCAAATCAAAGCTTCTCTGTCTTCTAGACAGCGTTGTGCAGATGGTCCACAGGATACCCCTGGGACACAACATGAAAACAAAACAACAGAAAAAAAAAGTGATCAGTTAAAGAACTAGGTCAGCCCTTTGGTGCAATTTTCCCATACAGATGTTCACAGTTATACCTGTTTGAGCAGTTCCGCGCAACATGCTATGTCCTTCGTGTTTAACTTAAAGGGTTTTGGAAAGGCCCGTGTGTAAAGTCAAAGAGATGTGCGAAGTTGAAGTTGGAATCCATTTTCAGACCACATGAAGTCGCAAAAGATGTCAGTATTTACATTGCTGCAGTTTGAAAACAGGAATTTTACAATTTCACGTCCTCTAAGCTTTCAGCTTATTGCAGCTAAGATTATATAAATATGATGTTAGTCCTGATTCAAATGAAATGTTTAATTTAAAACATCAGTTCTGTGTAACTCATTATTTTCTGAACGGTTGTGTCATTCATCCACTTAAACCTAAATATTTTACCCAGAATCTTGAACCTGAAGGTGCATTCTGTAACCTAGAACGTACCGTTGAATTGTTCAGCTATCTTTATTTTGGTGCACGCCTCTTTGGTTTGTACAAAAATCAACTGAACAAAGAAAGATCAACTCACCGATGCTTTCAGTGTATGAAAAATAGCCTTGTCTGAGCTGCGCGTGTTTTCAGAAACAATAACTCTGATGGCTCGTCAAAAAGGGCCATAATTTTATCACAAAACATAAAATTTTGTAACAGTTTGGTGCGACAGCCAGACGCGATAATTTCCAGGAATTCTGGCAAAATATTTTTTAAAGCGAAGGCCATTATTTCAGGTGCGTTAACTGAATTCGTTCTTTCAATGGAATTTGCCTTTGTGCTGCCAGTTTCAGTTGAACCTGATGTATCAAATGATTTTTATGAGGCAAAAGGAACAGACTCGGCTTTTGTAAAGAGCTAGAGCTGTCACTGTTTTTTTGCGCTTTAAGATTTAACATCGGCTTTAAGTGTGACAAACCTGGGGCTATTCTCTTTTTTTTTTCAAAGTTAAAGAGAACCACAGCAAAGCATTACGTCAGAGTAGGTCATGGATTTATGTTGATTTATGGATGAAAAATCATGGCTTTCAGTAGACTGTCTTCTAAGCTCTTGGCTTTCTTAAACCTCTTGTTACTGATAAAGGTAAGGGACATAAGTGAAGGAAAATTCGTCGCTAGCGGTTAAGCGTGAATGACAGACCACCTTATGAGTGAAACAAAAAAAAAACAAAAAAAAAAACCAATGTCTGCGGAGCTAGATTATTTCAAATACTCACAGTTGAGCAATATGACATTCATTATTCCATTCATTATTATTTTGTTGTTTTCTGCGCATAATACAACTTGATTTCTACGATCCTAAAATGATATGAGAGAGACATAATACTAAAGTAGATTTCTATGAGAAATTTGCCAGGACGAAGCGCAGCCCAGTATATCTATCGCGACAGCAATGAATCCACAATACCGTATATCTGGAGTTTAACCATTCGCGTTTCTGAGGGGATCACCTGAGGCGTAGAGGGCAGGGCGTCTTAGAATATACCTGATGGTCAAAAAAAGTTAACCTAGTTTCAAAGTTAAAAAAACACCGATAATTCAAATATTATGGAGCTGAAATTTGGCACAGAAGGTAGCAATTGTCTATGAAATCCTGCAAATTTCAATTATCTAGATGCAATGAGTATGTCAGGGCTGAACAAATTAAACACAAATGCTTAGCATGTCTGATGTGCTTGAAATACATTGGCCCCGGCACATCATATTTTGACATTTTTTTTTTAATGAGGTACTTTCGGACGGGTCAGTTACACCACGTGATCTAGGAATTGCTAGGATATTTTGATAAGTTACGAGTAATCATCCATGAGCAGAGCATGTAAACAAACCAACGTGTGAGCAAGATTTCCTGGGTAAAGTGATGGAGCTGAAAATACCTAATTGAGTGCTGTGATGAAAGTAAAATAATTAGATCAGTGAAACATGCAATCATTCTAAATCACATGTGTCTGTTTACATGCTAAATAGTTCACCCCAATTTTTCTTAAACTATTGGAATTATAAGACGGCGAATAACATACGTTGTTTTTTTCCATCTCGCATAAAAGTCTTTCCGTTGTGGAGACGCAATTTTACTCAATAGCTTTTGCTATCTAATTGTAAATAACCTTTAATTAAACCGGAAAGCTCCAGGTTTGGTGGAGGAGGATTGTCTTTGGTAAGCGAATATCGTAGTATATAGCATCTTTCAGCCAGGACCCAGAAATGAAACTGTGGCACTAAGCTATCGAAAACGGTTGTTTTCTCTCATAATGAAAGCTGAAAACACCTCATCCAGTTATCTAGCCAAATACAGTGTGCATAAGGTCCTGCCTGCTGCATCGGTCGCATTTCTTTCCCTCTTAACTCTGGTACAATTAATTGTACAAGGCGCTTCTGTACAAATTAGACAACCACCTCTCTTTCTCTTCACAATAAAATTGGTAACACCTAACATCTAACAGCAAAATCTTACCCTCAAGCTAAAGACCACGGGCCTAAAACAACGGCGAGTTATCGGTTTTCAAGATCCCTTGCCTTGTTGAAATTTAAGCTCATATGTCTGTGAACTGCATTTTTAAGCATAACTTTAATCCCCGGACATGTTGTAGTTCCCGAAAACAGGGGATAATCTTATCAAGACACGTTGCCAAGAAAAACAACAGCGGGACACTGCTCGGAAACGAAAGGGATAACCCGCTTCAGGAGGATTGCAGTGTCCGTGCGCCGGAGCCGGAAGAGTATTAAATTTTTGATAACGTGGTCCGGATTTTGAAAACATGGTCTGGATAAACTACTTGCTATATTCAGATGGTAGTCACGAATCTGGTGCTCGTCCAGCTGGGGTAAGGTCTGTGTCGAAAACTCGGGTTTTACAAGAGAATGATTTAAATATGTGGTGTTTACTACGGAAGAGACTGAGAAAACAGTCACAACAACTTTAGAGTCTGGCTACTGAAAATCTTTTAGAGTCTGGCTACTGAAAATCACCAGTTCTTTTACCTTTGATTACTATTGTTCTGATATTTCATAAATTATCACTTTGGTTTATAAGACTGTAAGTGCACAGTGGTCGGAAAAATCCTCTCGCAACACATCATTTCACAGCGTGGGCAAATTTGTAAGGTTTTCCGAAGCTAAGACACTTTTAAGACTCTTCTAAGATAAACTTAATCCCATATCAAAATGCTCCTAATTCAGAAAGTGGCAGTTTAAGAAACACAAGGATATAACAGAATATTTTAATAGCCACCTCAGTAACGTGTACCGCTCTGTGAAAGGGACATTATAAATTTGATTCAGATAAAATTACTATAGCCAATTAAAATTGCGACTCCAGTAGTTGATTACTTATAGGCCCAAGCTTTGCACGGCATCAAGCTTTGCACGGCATCAACAGTGAATGCACAAACGATATTTTTAAAATGTTGCCGGATGTTACCTCTTAGGCCTGATTGGCGAAGGCTAAAAGCTCTCAACTGTTTCAATCAAATATTCGCAACATTTCTTTATCGCAAAGGCTAATGTGCACAAAGACCCGTTGTAACCGAACAAGTCATTGTGCCAACTTAAAAAATATTCAGTGCCTACAGTAAGCGTATGACGTGTACAGCGCGGACAATAAAACGTCTTATAATAGATCTGGGATGGAGCTTCTTCCATTAAACTTCTGGGTCAAAACCACTAAACTTCTCAATAAAATGTCTTGTAATAGATCGGCTGTGGAGCTATCTTCTTCGATTGAACTTTTGGGGTCAAAACCACCATTTCAAAGACAACTTTTAAACTTCTCAATAAAATGTCTAATAATAGATCGGGGATGGAGCTATCATCTTCGATTGAACTTCTGAAGTCAAAACCACCATTTCAGAGACAGCTTTTAAATGTCCCTAAATAAATTTACTTTCCTTTTAAGCGCAAGCAACTTTGATGACGTTAATGTCACGACGTTGTTAAGTGTTCGAGCGCCGAGCTTCCAAAACGTTCAGAATTTTACAGTAACCTTAAAACCGCAGAACACAACGCCCACACCTGGTTGCATTTTGTATGTACACCCGTTAGAAGTAAAGGTGGTCTGGAATTGCTCGAGACTTCAGCAGGGATGAGTTTTATGGAAGAGTGTGTCTTTTATGGGAACAGAGAAACTTGGAAAAAAAGAATGAAGAAGAAAGGACAAGGAGAAAGAGGGATAGAAGAAGAGGAGTGGAAGTAGAATTAAAAGATATGTCGTCATTGTAAAGTACGTTCACAGCAGTAGCTTGTTCAAACACACAGATACAAGCCGAAAATTTGTTTATTTTGGTTTGACTAACAGTTGCCTGCGTTGTAAGTTACTGATAACGCGAAAAGCAGGTGTGGACATTCTTTGTTCTTTCCACAAACACATGGCAAGCAGCTTAGGTATGAAAAAAGGAGATGCAAAAGGAGGAGAAAATAATTCTACGCGTTCTGTTCTAACTGCCAGTAGCAATAACAGTAGCAGTAAAACCAAGAACAATAACTTTATTAAACTGAAATAACATCAGTGATGAATACTGTATTGAACAGTTACACAGTTCAGTAAAATACATGCATACAACACTGTATTTCTATACATATATTCTTCCGCTTTTCTTTTCTGGCACTCTGACAGGCATAAACACCCGCATGCCATCTACATTAATATACAGGAGATAACGATCTTTAAAATGCTTAAACGAGACATATTTGTGATATTTTATCATCGTAAGAAATACATGAGTGCATTGGTGCTGAATGCACCCTTAGTAGCTTTCAGCACGCAGAATCAATTCCTTACTATGGTGGGATATCCTGTCGTTATTGCGCAAACTCTCATTTGGCTATTACTTTACATGTGTTCCGTATGCCAGAAAGGATTCAGAATTCAGGCTACTATTAACCAGCTTTATATATTCTTAATCTTATAAATTATGTGCGCAATATTGCTCTCCATGTTCTTTTCTTATTCCATCTCCTTTTCGTCTCTCTGCGATTCCTCTCCTCTTCTAAATGTAAAGCCAAATATTTCTCACAATTAATGATCCAAAGTTCTCTCCGGAAGAAGCACGCAAGGGAAGCAATCATTTTTAGGTAACTCTTCGATGCGCTTGACCTTTATAGGGCAAAGAGTCAACCACCCTTGCAAAACTCACCGGAAGTAAAAGACACGAAAGGGAATTAATCATCTTCAAGGTATTATCGTTCTTTAGAATCCACACACGAAACGATGACATATTGTACGCCTCTGCTATGTATGTAACGGTTTAATGTGTTTCAAAAACGTAAGATCAGCTGGCCAACGATAGAGTTCAAAGATTCATTTGACAATGTAAGCCCTTGTGTGTTAGATGAGCCGCAAAATTAGCTTGGACGACGATGAAGTAAAACTGTGAGTTGGAGAGCTTTTATTTTTAAGTTTGGATCTCTTACGGACGTTATGGAAGAAGTCGGTATACTCATATTATAGCATTTCCTGGTATAACATTGCAGGTTCTGAACCAGAATTAGATGTTAATGCAACATTAGTTCCTAATGTGCAGTGTGTTAGTATCACCAGGAAATATATACGCATTACCTCTATCTTTGCCATAACCGTCCGTATTTACTAATGCACGTTTTGTACGCTATATCCATGATAATTTCCATTTGTGTATTAATCAAACACTGAAGTACAAATGGCACCGCCGACTCGCAGAGCAATATAATAAAACCAAATGCCATTGCAAAACATAGTATAGAGCAAAACTTCAAAATACTATTCTCATAAAGGCTCATAACAAACGGATCTACAACTCCATACTAAAGCATTTTTGTATCACTGTCTTTTAAGTGAACATCATCTCACTTCTGGAGGTGCTTTGTGTCTGTTTATTCATTCTTATTGTCTTGTGAATCTTTATTTGCATCTCTGTTTGTGCATTTTGCATTGGCTGGTAATCAAGTTACCAATCTATGCAAACTGCAGCATATATGGTGCATATTTACAGTAAGTGGAGGAAAAAAATACAGTTTTACGTTATTTAAGCCCTATTCTTTTTTCTGTCTATTTTCAGGTGTTTTACCGTATGCAATAAAGTCTATCCCCGGAATTATTCCAAGCCAGTATGGGTAAGTACTGTACTGTTCCCCTCCGAATTGTTCGTCATCTTTAATTGTACACACTAACACTGCACACTCTCCTCACTGCCAGTTCGCGCATATTTCCTTCTGACTACTGTGACTATTGCTGGAATCCTGTAGACATGTCCGTCCCACTTCTGACACCATTGGTATTAGAGCAATGATACCAGCGTTGTACTTTGTGGTTGCTTTAAAACAGTTTAGTCTAGCTTCTATACGCCCTCATGTATTGTCAGAAGGTTATTCTAAAATATATGCCTGTAATAAATAGTAATTTATATTACTTCTTGGTATCAACGTCTAAAGGCTGAGAAGGCTGTTCATTTCTATGAAGAATTTAAAAAATGCACCCTCGACATAAACTGTTTGTTTAAGGAGTAGTCGTTTTGTTTAAAATATTTTTTTCTTTAAAGATAAACTATAAATCAGAAAACTTGTACATAATGCTTTTCTATTGATTTTCAAGCGATACACATCTTCGTATACATAGCTTGTTTTTTGTAGCCTGTCAGGACAGGATTTTGCTGTAACTTCCACCATACATCCTGTCCACTTTACGTATACATTTATAAACATAAGTCTATCCTTTCAAGGGATTTCCTTTTCATCTGCTCGTAACCCAGCCATTTTGTCTGCCCCCTTCACTTACTTTCCTTGTCTCCCCTCATACAAACTTGGGCTCAAGGGCAAAATAAAAAAAAATGTAAGCGTTGTAATTTATATGAATGCCAAAGCTTCTTTTGTTATACATGCTATTAACGAACATAGTTTGATGAGGGAAGTGGGTAGGCAAAACTGGCGATTGGCACCAGACTGTAGAAAACGACGCCAAGAACGTATCCTGAGAACAAGAGTAATTTATGTAACCATATGGGAGACGAACTGGCAGACGGGATGTCTAGTTCAAATGCCTTGGTTAACGCACTGTTATTGGGACACAAAAGTTGTACTTCTTTAGGTGGGTGTCTATGTATGTAGCTTCTGTCATAAAGGGGCAATGAAGTCAAGAAAATTAGACAGAGAACACGGCTTCTATGATGAGTCTAATATGAATAACAGAGTTTAAATGTATAACAGAGTTTAAATGAATAATAGAGTTTACCCTTGCTGGAAACGGATTATTTTTCAGCAGATGTCTGAAACCTCTTTGTATCTGAAAATCATTAATGAGGACCTGAGACAGCAGTTTACTCCAATGACAAAAACACATTTCAAGGATACTCTTCATAGGATTGTAATCTGTGCTCAGTGCTATACTGAAGTAGATCTTGCATCATTTAACCGACATTGCAGCTTTAATAAATATGATTTCACTAGAGATGGAAAAATTAAGGAGTACGAAAACATATGTTGATTTAATTTCAAGGGGTGTTTACCTTGATGGACCTCGTCATAAATTCTGAAGAGGCTATCATATGCAATGAAATTACGTTGCACTATCATTATTTTGATGGAGCCCGCACCCAGCTTTTAACTTATTTAAAATTTTTATGCTCTCTGTCTTTTTTTACTCTCTCTCTCTCTCACACACACTCATTTCAGCATTACATATAGCATCACTTATGTTTTCACAACTGTCGAATTCTCCTTCTTGTAATCATTGTGCAAAAACATTGCTGAAAAAGCACATCATATATGTCTGTTTCCAGTGTAAGCAATCTCCAAGAAACAGTTTTTATCCAACCCAACAACCATTTTTAGACTTTCTCTTATAAATGAGATGTTCCAAAATTTTGTTTTTGTCTACATTTCCCGAGCGCTCTGGTTTTCTTCTCTTTCTTTCATAATATAGTTCATAATAATATGGGGCATAGAGATAAACAAAAAAGACGCCTTTTCTGCTATGTGGGGCTATTGCTTTCGATCATACCAGTTTATGTTATTTTTCATTGATGATTGATTCATAAACGCACAGTTTTCATTTACATTGTAAGTAGGAGATCAGGCATGTACCAACAATTCATTGTCACACGACAGCAATTCCACAATATAATGCAATATTAAGGTTTGCAATTTCGAGTTACTGTTGCATTTTGCTTTCTGCTCAAAATTTTGCTAAAAAATGTCTACATCATGTGTTGTTTTTTTTTTTAAGTGGCATCGCGTGTGGAATTGCTGACTGTTATGATTTTTGAAATATCTGTGTTAGCCTGGACTAGATTATCTGTTAAATTTCAGATTTACGTGATGTTTTTGAGCGGATGTTGTTAAGTGTGTAAATTGTCGAGATCTAATTTGTATTACCCTGTCATTTAGTCATTTATCGATGTTTTAGATGGAGATTTATTATGTTTTTCATTTTGTAAATGACTACCTGTTTCTGTTCAGTGATTGTACATAAACCTGTCATATTAAATTTATATTCTTATTCTTTTCTTTACTAGTAGTGCAATTGTCACCGGAGCTAACACTGATTTATGTCGAATGTGAGTAAGTAACTAAAAGGACTGTAGTCATGGTACCATCATTTGCTATTGGACAATTTCATTTAAGAAATCCCAATATCAATGCATTTCTTCAATTTTCTCTCTCCCAGAGAATAAATCCGGAGAGATAAAAGTTGACCAACCAAAATCAAATCACATGACCCAGAATTAGCCAATGGTGGCTTCTTTCTGCAACCTGCAATCGGTACGATAGTGATGCTTTTTTGTGGTTTTTGGATATGTTTTTTAATCTTGCTGGGTGATTTTTTGAAACAGACAATATTTAACGTTAGTGAATCCTTATTTTCTGATTGCTGATTTTTTTTTTCATTTCCTTATTTACTTTGACGTGCTTTTGTCGTGTATTTGAGCCCCAAAGTTACGTTCAAGTGTTCCTGTGACAGGAAAACTTCCGTGGCTGCATTGGCAAAAGGCTCAAATGAAGCATTTTGGCTTCACGAATTAATACAATGAATGCTTGAAACTAAAAATACCTAGGCCAGCATTCCATTTAATGAATCGACTCAAAGGATCTGCAGACAGCAAATGTTTGGACATTTTATTTGTGGGCTTTATCATTTCCAGGTCCTTCCAAAAGCGTGTGTGACCGCTTGAGTCAGGAACAGAATTTTCAGTCAATCGAAAGTTCAAGTTTGTCTGCAGATGCGAATGTTTGCTTTATTGCTGTTTGAACTTCTCGGTTTAGAGTCTCTAAATGAATTGAACGCCTTAGGTTGTCAGTTGCGTGACAGCACAGCTTTTCTTTAGCACTCGGCAGCATTTTGTGCAGATCAGCTGCGATCAGGATCTCAGAACACCTCAATGTGACGAGGCCATTTCATTAAGAAACACGAGACAGAATGTCCTCAAAAATGTGTATTTACCTCCTAGAAAATTTCCAGTGATAAGAACAGGAATTGGTTTTGAATGCGACTTAAGCTTTCCCAATAGCCTTCTTCGTATTCGATAATCCCGACGCAGAAAATCCATGCAGGTACATTATTGGCTTGAAGATTCGGCAGATCTTTTGAAAAGATGTGTAATTACTAATACTTACTGTGATTTTAAGTGCACCAGCCATGAGCAACACTGTTGTAACTCTGCTCTGAAAATCGCGTCTCTATATAAAACTGTAGACTTAATAGAATTCAGATATTATGTGGGATCTTTGAGTAATAAACTTAACTCTTCTCTCGCGACACCAATGCAGTTTGGTTGCTAGAATTTCTTGGTCACAGCCGACGAAAGATTTCCAAGCGACGCTGCCACTATGAATCTAAGCGTCTGGCTAGCACAGTTTCATGACATCGTCTATGGCTTTAAACAATGTTAATCGGTGCACCGTGCAATTTTCACTAAAGGCAAAATGAAATCAGGGAAAGCTGACAAGTGAAAAATAGTTCCGATTTACTGGAGGTGTAAATGTATCTGACAGTGCCACCAGTACAAGTAAGCTTGAATGAATAATAAATTGTTTGAGCCTTAAGATTACAAAAACCTTCAGTAGGCCTCATATAATTATGCACTCGGCTGAAGAAATAGTCCAACTAAATTATAACTTGCTCACCCTCCCCCTTTTAAGTTAAGAAAAAAGAAATCTATACATTTTGAAAGAAAGCCACGGACGTTTTTTTTTCTCACAAGAGTGTTTTGTTTTGTGTGGGTTTCTTGGAGTACCGTAGCTGACGTCACTTCCGAAAGTTTGAGTTGTTTGTGGTTTCCATGACTACTGGCCGCTGGCACTTCACTTTTGTGGTGTTTTTGTGTTGATTTTTTGGGTACTTTTTGTGTTTGGTGATTCCTTCTCATTTGATTTCTCCGTTTTCTCTTTCGTTTGTACTTGCGTATTCAATGATATAAAGTGTTCTGCTTTTCCTTAAATTTCAAAGACTTTTTTTTCACCTATTAGATATCTTTGACTTTTAGTAAATGGTGCATTGATTGAGTTTGCAGAAACTTGTACTGGTATTAATACTTCTTAGACTTGAAAGGATTTCAGTGCTTTAGGAAGTATAAATGCAAATTTGTGACAGGGACAGAATACATTATTTTTTAGAAGTAAATAATAGTTGAAACTTAGTTGTATCACATTCAGAATGCCACTGTTTATCAATTAAAGCCTTTGATTTGCGCCTGAAATGCTTCATACGTTTCTTTTAAATGTATTTCCAAGATAATTGTATCACAATTTACATAATTTTGAAAATATAAATATTTAGCACTTTGAATCATATTCAAACAAGCTCACATGAACATGGTTTAAAGAATGCAAAGTGGAAAAAAATAGAAATTAAATAGCTAGAGCTGATACGATTCAGATGTTTCTATTAGATGCAACCTTTGCCATTGTGCTGTGAGTGAGCTTCTTTTGTGTGTTTGAAGTGACAAAGTGTTTAGCCCCGGTTTGAAAAGGTGTCTTTTTTGTATTTTTTCCCAACTTCTTAGTACCATACTAACATTGCTGTGACAGCAAAACTATCATTTCATTACAGGAAATTGCTTTCAGTGTTACTTCACTATGGGAAAAGGCTTTGGATATGTACAGATCTTTTCTATATTTCATGCACACATTTAAGTTTTAAAGTCACTGTTGAAAGATCATGATATTACATGGATATATACCTATGACCTTCCAGAAATCGAAACGACGAATACCACAAGGCCATTGGTTCTTTCCTACAGTTTTTGCCGAGCTGAAAATGTGTAAAAAGAGGGGAATTCAGAACTTTTTGTCCTACATCCATTCCTTCTTACGATTCTGTTTATTTCTTCTGCATATTCATCTTTACATCATATTCTGTTCTGTTGTCTCCAGTGTGAACGAATTCAAAATCTGAGCATTTCTGTAGCTTTACAACTTCCTGATCATTCATCAACAGGAAGTTCCACCCATAATCTGCTGTGTAAAATGCCTGTAATATTTTGGGTGCTCCTTTCAATGGTAGATGTCTCAGGTTTTCTCCTTATCCCAAGTCAAGATAAAGAAGCAAGTTATACAAATTCATTCAATATAATCTAATTAGCTGCTTCATCTAAATTTGTTTGTCTGTTCATTCATTCATTCATTCATTCATTCATTCATTCATTCATTCATTCATTCATTCATTCTCAAAGAAAATGTTTGTATTCATCAAATCACAATCCAACACACCCTCACATCAGAACTGATGATGAAAAAGGCTGTATCATCTTATTCGTCACACCCTATCTGTTCTTCTCACTCTTCTTCTTCTTGTTCTTCTTCGTACACTCTCTTTTGCAACTATCCACAATGAGTTCTCCATCCCATTTTCTTTCGTTCATCAGTTTTTCCGTTATTTCCACTCTCTTTGTCTTCTCTCAGTTTGAAACACAATCCTCCTTTACCCTTTGAACGCTCTGTGCATTTTCCACAAAGCCAGCTCTTAGTTTCACCCATTTGTTCTCGCACTCCTTGACCTTCAAAATAGACCGGATGCTGTTCTTAAAAGTTTGTGCTCCTGAAATCCCTCCACGCCAAACGAAAACAGTACCGTCATTACTTGTACTTTCCAAAAAGCAGTACAGTAAATGGTTGGTTTTTTTTTTTTTTTTTTTTTTTTTTTTTTTTNTTTTTTTTTTTTTTGGTAAGCTTCGATTTTCCCTAGCAAAGCGTCATTGATGTCCGTTAGACTAGGCTATGTTTAAAACCAACTCAAGTATAAAATGAAAATGGTGTTCATCATAACCTTAAACCAAATAGTGAATTTTAATCTTTTGTTACAAACTAGATAAAACTATATTTGTGGTCGATATTTGTGGTTGTATCTAATGTCCCCCAGAGTAAGGTGTCCCTATTCGGAGGAACTATGTGGTATTGATACTCATGAATTGGCACGTTAAGTGTCTTTTTAACATCCAGCGCCACGTAACGAGGAATTTGACTGACCGCTGTGATTTGTAACGTTTGTTTTCATTGGTTGCAACAGCTCATACTTCAGGGTTAACATTTGATTCAGCACAGACACGGCAGTTGCGCTTTTATGAATGATTTTCATAGATATTTAGTATTCCATGCCGAATATCAAATTAGGGCAGAGGCTTGTCAGTTTCAACATTTTTTTCTGTGGTTCCTGTATCGAGACCGATATATTTTAGCCACCATTATCTCTCTTGGATGAACTAGGTCTACTTTTCATTGAAAAAACAAATCACAATCACTATCTTGTCTGATTTCTTATCTATTTTGAATATTTGGATCTCTCAACAGTTTGTCTGTCTCTAATATTTCTGTCTGAAAATCTCATTCAGCAGTCCATATGGCGCGCCGACCGCTCTCCTCTGCATAGTTCTTTCGTTGTTGGTTTTTTTTTTCCACACACCAACTTTTTGGGCGTTCTTTACGCCTTTTTGGTACACCTGTCCGCCCTAGCTCATTTTCTCGTTCTCCAAATGTTGACCTCACGCAAGGCCAGTAGATCTTCAGGGCTTTGTTTACAGATCTTAGTGAAAAAGAGCGGGGAAAGAGAAGCAGACTGAGGGGGAGAGAAAGAAGGGTGAGAGAGAGAGAGAGAGAGGGAGGGAGGGGCAAGAGAGAGAGAGAACAAAAGGGAGAGAGGAGAGAGACGGGGGAGGATGAAAGAGAGAATGAGGATAGGAAATAAAAGAACCGACAGACAGACAGGCAGACAGAGAGACAGACAGACAGTCAGCCAGCCAGACAGACAGACAGACGAAGCCTAGCCTAAAGACAAAGCCATTAGACCCATCAGCAGAGCGACTGACGAACAGGACCCACCCCAGGACTAGGATAAGCACAAGAGTAAAATAAAACCACGAAGACATAAGAATGAAAGAAGAAACGAAACGCGAAATGAACCGCCAGGTCTCGCTCGACCAGGACTTCGGGAAAGCATGAAGACTTCTCAGGTCAGGCCTGAGTATCCGGTGTCAAAACAGTACTTTCGCAGATGGAGAGCTTCTAAGGTTGCTGCATTTCCTTACCATTGCAGAGCTTTAAAAGAAAAAACGTCAGCTTCCGCCGAAAGGAAAGTTTCATTATGTCCAAGGAGATCTGCTGAATGTTATCTAAGACAGGGGATAACTTCGCTTAGGTGTTATTTCTAAACAAAACTTGGAGGAGGCTTTATGGGGGTCGAGGTCACCATCCTTTCCTCGCACAGTGAGACACCCCCCCCCCACCCCACACACACACACACACACACACACACAGAGAGCCCACCCCCACCCCCGGGATAAGGCAGAAGTTTGGGATTTGTCATTACAATGTACTTATTTGTATATTGCAAGAAAAATAATACTTATATCCTGCGCGTGACTTCAACTCCGAGGACTTGTCATAATTCCAAAAACAACACAGTGTGGGACTGTAAAACGCAAGAAATAAGCCGTTGTGTTTGGAACTCATCACAGCAATTTTCCATGCTAGCCTGAGGTAAGTTGCGATTAAAGCAAGTTGCGATTATCCGTTGATGTTTACATAGAAATCCAGCATTTCGTTATTTGGGAAAAATATTGCCATTAGGTGGAATGACGAATGACCACTTACGGAGCTGACAACACTGAACAAGGAGAGGAAAAAGAGAGAGAGAGAGAGAGAGAAAGAGAGAGAGAGAGAGAGAGAGAGAGAGAGAGAGAGAGAGAGAGAAAGAGGGTGAGTGTATGTGTGTGTGTGTGTGTGTCAGAGAGAGAGAGAGAGAGAGAGAGAGAGAGAGAGAGAGAGAGCCAAATCAAGATATTCCCATTTGGACCACGTTTTTTTTTTCTTATGGCACGGCCTAAAATAAACGAAGAGATTTCTCCCTTCTGTACTGGCAGCTAAACAATCATGGCCTCGGTGAGTTCTAACGTTTGCTCTGGTAAATTTCACAATGAATTCAGCGATGACAGCACTACCAAGATCTGTGAAGAAGTGCTATGGGTGGTTGAGGGCATTGTCCTAAATACTAGCACTATAGCAATGTGTGTTCCTGAACTTGGTATGGCATGCGGAGAGGTATAATATAGTACAAACTTAGAGTGTGGAAAGAAACATTTTTTTTAGGTCCTCGGGAGCTTCCAGTTCTATTCAGAGAATGCTCCCTTCCCGCTGATTTTAACTATTTTTGTCGTAGGGCGAATATATTTCAAGGAAGTAAGAGGTCAAATAACTGGCTGGAGTGCGAAGTAAGTTCTTCCTTCTGTTGTTTCTGTCTCAGCAGTAGATAGCTATCATGGAGATATCGCATTTTAACTTAAAAATATTATCTATACCTGTATACACTTATTTCGCAGAAAAAGGGTATATTATGTATTCAGCGGGAAGTCGAAGTGAACTTCTATTAATTTTGCGCTGGAAACGATCACAGCCATAGACAACACTCACAGACAGACCGACTTCGGTAAATCTGTTCTCTTTCCAAACATTGATATATAGACTGGGGCAGAGGAATCAAGCGCACGTGAGATCAACTGTATTGTATCATCTATTCTATTATACCACACCTTCCTATAAGAAGAATGCTTTCTCTCACCAGCAAGAGTGCCAGTGGGCAAAATACTTGCCTCCCACGCTTCTGGATGGTCCATTAGGTCATGACGTCATCTATCTCACACAAGGGCGTATGCGGCACTTTGGTTGTTTTGAGCTGAGGCTATTTTCTGAAAGTCCAATACGAGATCTACGTTCTCAGAAAGTGATGTAACGATGGCTCTAAGATTTTCGGAAATATTAAACGATAACTGATTGGGTGTGTGTTATCAATTCTAAATCTCACGGAAGGTTTAAAAGGCTCTCGTGAAAAACTAGCAAATGTCGCATATACGCCCTTTTGTGAAATGGACGATGATGACCTTTGTGACCCGAATAAATGCTTACAGTTTACGAGCCAGGGTTCGTTGATATCAAGGGCCCCATTTGCTGTCATGTCCATTCTTCCACTATATCCAACAAATCCACGAGGAAATTTTACGAGAATTGAATGTTGTCCCTGGTCATTTAGCTGGTTGCGAAGTTGCCTTTTTGGACTTATTAAACAACACTTGGCACATAACTGAAAGTCATTCTGATCATAAAAGTAGAACTGGTCAGTCTGTGGTCGTTTATGGTGGGACCAAGTCATTTCTAACTGTTGTGGGTCCAAGAGGTTCATTTGTATCTCGTGGTCAGAATACAAAAGTTCTGAGTCCTGTGAAAGTCCAGTGAATGAAGCTCATTATCAACACTGGTCAATTACTCTGGAATAAGCTAGCCTGGGTCATGAAAGAGTTGTGTTTTATCAACCATTTCCCATAACCTTATTCCACTGAAGTGGCAGTGACAGTGATGAATCGGTATCCTCAATGCACATCGCGGGCGCTCTCCTTCATGCCGTTTTTTGTTATGATATGAAATCGTATTCATCAAAAATGACATTTAGAGAAAAAAAAACCGTAGAGGATCACAGACAGCTTTGTCGTAATGTCATAAAATCGTGACGTCCCGGAGTGTTTAGTTATAACTTGAATGCCTACACTGTTACAGCAACAGAGCTGAAATTTTTATTAACAATTTTGCCAAACTTTGATTCGATCATACGGCACGTTACTAACTAGACGTGAAATGCATATCTGAATTTAGTTTGTAACGTGCAAAATTATCTTAACACCTAGAAATCCCACATGCCTATGTCTTCCTCTGCCATTTGGGTGCTTAAAAGATCCAAACTCGGAAATAAAAGCTCTTTCATACCTTAGGTATCCGAGGCTTTAGCAAGCTGCGAACCAGGTCGACATCTGGATTTCTAAATAAGAAAAACATCCTGATGTTCCAACATAAGGTTAATGGCCAATAAATTTGCTTTATCTAGGCCACAATAGTGTACAAATAACAATATCTGCCAAAATGACACGAATCCTCATGGTTTTGCCTAATAGGAAACAAAGCTTAATTGGACAGATTGACACGGTGTCTACGGAAAGTCTGTAAAATCCACCTTTACTCTGTGCAAGAAAATTTGGAGGGGTGGAGCTGTATGTGAGAAAATGGCTTCTACTAGTCCGTTGTAGTGATAATTCAATGTCCAATGCCAGGTCGACATAAGCGGTTGGATGCCAGTGCTAAGTTACCTCCCCTTCGGTACAGCTTGCTTTAGGTTAATGTAAACACCGTAAGCTTAAATCAAGAGTGAAATGCGAAACACGAAGGCAGTAGGTGAGTACATCTTTTGACGTAATAACGAAGGCTTGTTACCCGAAGGAGCGATTTCTGTTTTGCCTGTTCAAGGTATAGGTGTTAACTTTGTTGAGAAACTCCTGGGGTGGATGGGATTTTGCGGTGGAAAATTTGTTTGCGGTATTTTTCTCATACCCAGCAAATGGACCACCCTTTCTCTTGACCGTCCCATCAGTTCGAAATTAAGGCGTCGAATTAGTTCGCTTGAGAATCAACTCCGTGACTGGGACTCAGTTATCATTCTTCCACTTCTTTTTTAATCCATATACTGAAACCGTTTCACTGGTTAAGATACCATACCTTTTTTTTTGTGTTGCTGATACCTACAATTTGACAAGAAAGGAAAGGTGAAGACAACAACAAGCAAAACGTATCGGAATACACTGATTACTTCATAATGAGAATGCAGACGCCTCATCTATTCACATATTCCCTCCTTCTTTCCTAACACTGTGTTTACTTCTAAAACAAGCACACTGTGCTTTTACTGAATAACTAGCTTTATTTACTGAAGAAATGACAAAGATACGAGAACTCCAAAACGTAATGGTACGTCAAAGACAATCCACTGAACACTTAACGAATGTAACGCGAATACAGACCCGGTATGTATATTTACTATTCAAGCATTGTTAACAGTCCGCGAGCAGTCTCCAAGCATTCATACAAGACGACTAGTATATCTAGAGAGACATCAGTCACCAAAAATGTTGGTCTAAGGGCCGGAAAAGCATGGAGAGCTCTAAATTTACCCGTACGAGAGTGAGTCAAAATTTGTGGCAGGAGTATATATATTGTTTTCTCTTATTTTTCTTGGCATTGGCCGTGTTTCCGTGACCTAGTTCCAGTTTTTGACGATGGAGATCAAGACGTCACGGCGTCTTAGCACTAGACACAGCGTGGGTGCTTCCGATTTATCTACTCTTCGCCCAAGGGAGGCTATCAATCATGCACTCTTACTAAAGAAGGAATGTGAAAAAAGTACATAGTAATGGAAAGGACACTAGCGATATTTAAAGGAGAAATATAAAAAGCAGGGGGACGCAACTGCTGCTGGTCTGACATGAAAGTAACACATGCGTGTATCTGTCAGAGAGCTTGGTATGATCTCTGACACAGTTGATGTGAAAATCAAAAAATGCCAATCTTACCTTTGTTCTGACTGATTGATAATATTTGAGAGCTTGCGCATTAACGATGGGCTATCTTACCATCGTAGGAATTACATTAGTGTATCAGTCCTGAATGCACCCTCAGTAATGTTCAGCATGCAGAGTTAATGTAATTCTAACGATGGTAAAAGATCCAATCGTTACTGCGCAAGTCCTCAAGTAATGTAAATAGAGCCGCACTACCTTTTTTCCTTTCTTTTATTTTGTTTTTATCTTCACAAAACAAAAAACCTAAGAAATGATACTAGAAGAACAGCAACACACCAATGATTTAAGTTTAATGTTCCTTGTGTTGTGAAATCATTTTTTCGGATTTGTGCAAGTCACTAAATTGGGCAACCACTCAACGCTTTAAAAGGCTGTGTCCGGTAAACCTTTCCGTAAGGGTTTGTGTGTGTGTGTGTGTGTGTGTGTGTGTGTGTGTGTGTGTG
>JAWQUT010000107.1:1553690-1579931 GCA_033807755.1 Ellobium chinense
GGGGGGGGAGAGCGGGGGATGATGATAAAGTGCTGGCCAGGAAGCATGTACTATATTTGCTATTAAGTTATTCCAGCACTGCATTTTTTTTGACGCAGTCGGAAGAGACATTCATTAAAGTGCATACTACACACCAGTGGTTACCGGATGGGAACGACGTTTTTTCAGGTCTGTGTTACTTCACCGTGTAAAATACTCCATTAAACAAGGAGATAATGTGGCTTCACTTTTCACTTCTCTCATGGAATGTCTGGAACTCACACTGTTCGGAAATACTTCAAACGGAGCATAAATTATTTCCCTTGCTTAAAATTATCTCCCCCTATCGTCTCGGCCGCTGATGACGTCATCCGGCTACACGTCGTCTTCTGCATCATTTTGGCATTGACGTCACCGCTCTTTGTTTTTAATTACAGCTCCGCCTCGCCTTTCGCATTTTTATGCTTTAAGGTTTCTAAATAATGTGTCGGATCTTTCTGTGTACGCGCGTGGTAATGTTTAAAGCCAGGCTTGCCTATCCCATCTGCTTGCAGTGAGTTTGTTTATTTTCCTCCCGTCGTTGATAGTATAGTATCTCGCTTTCTCTTCGCCCCTTTTTCCTTCCTACTCGTTCAGGTTTCTTTGTCGCTCGAGTAAAGTATATGTAATGTCTGTCTGTCTATCCATACGTCAGTCTGTCTACTTGGTAGGTCTGCTTTGTATTTAAGACTTTGTTTCTCTCCGAGCTCTCTCGGCAATGTCCAGAAATGTTAAAACTATTGCTTGGCAATAGGATTAAGGATAGGGTTTGGGTTAGGGTTAGAGACGAAAAAGCGCCCTTGCGACATCCCTTAGACACTATCATTATATACGAATTCTTTTATGTATACATTTCATTTATGATAATACATACATGCCACAACAGTGCACATAATAATGATGTGAATGCATTGGCATAAACTAAATCTTTAAAAAAATATTTTTTAGTCACCAATAAACAGCACTTTGGTCTCCCCTTGAGACTTGAATCAAGTACTCATTCAAACCTAAGTCGATAATGGGATTCAGAGGACAACAACACATACACAGTCAGACCTAAGAGTTGAACCCATACACCACACTTGACAGTATCCCAGGCCTAAAGACAACACTGCTTCCTTATATCTCTTTTTTGATTTCTCATATTTGCACTCTACCACCTGAATAAAGGATGATACACGTCGTGTTCAAACTGCCTTGTAATTTTTCTTTACCTCTCTATCTGATTTTCTAGCCCATCAAATCTCCTCTTCTATTCTACTGTATAAAAATGTTGTTACCTTCTGTTCAATCTTTTCATATCTTCCTTCAATATCCTTCTCTCTCTCTCTCTATCTCTCTCTCTCTCTCTCTCTCTCACTCACTCTTTCTCTCTCTCTCTCTCTCTCTCCCACACACCACCCAAAAACTTCTCCGCCTCCTACGTGTGAGAATAGTCGCGACGTATCTCCCATTTTGCCGAGGCTGTTGTGGGTTGTAACACTTAAGAAAACAGATTTATAGCCTGTGTAACTATGGGAAATGTCTAGAATATCGCAAAACGAGAAGAACAGGATCGCATGGAGCATACACCTTATTGCGTGGATAATGTACGCAGCTTGTGCATATACTTTTTCTCTTTTTTTTTTTTAACCAATCACAACTGTGCAATGAAAAGAAAATCAAACCCGTGAAGGAATTCAAAACATAGAAAAACGAATTACGAATCGCAGTATTTTATTAGTTGGACAACACTGGCGCCTGTATTCTGCTGTAAGCATGTTAGAACAACTCAATCAAGTTCTAAATCTCAGCACTGATAATTTTTGTGCTGGAAAAATACACATTGTCATTATACATAAAAGACCCATAAATAGCCTTGTTTACAATAAAATTGCATATTAATCGTTCTCATAATGGCATATTACTAAACACCAGTCACTTCTACTCCNNNNCCCCCCCCGTGTAGTCTGTTAGTTTTAAGTATTCGTACATCCCACCTCTGCAATAATAGAAAATATTGCTCTTTGTGACTTAACACATGTCTCGTGGAATGGCCCGCAGGGTTGCAAGGATGTGGGTGCCTCATGTTGAACACGGCGATTAAAAATTTCCGTGAAACTTGAAGCCACTTGAAAGTGAAGAAAGATGACTATGCACACGTTCTGGGGTTGTTATCTCCTCCTTTGGTGGCCATTTTTGTTGTTCTTTAACACTTTTGTGGCAGTTTTTTTTGTGGAGTCATTTTTACTTGCAGAATAATGATAACTGACAGGTGAAGATGATGAAGATTGTAACTTATTACATTTGCTTACATTCTTAGCGTAGTTATCGGTGTGAAAAATTGGGAAGAATGAAGGAAAAGAGAGGAGGAGGGGAGAGAGAGACAGGAAGAGAGAGAGAGAGAGAGAGAGAGGGAGAGAGAGAGAGAGGGAGGGAGGGAGAGAGGGAGGGAGAGAGGGAGGGAGAGAGTAACTTAATCTTTCAGTCTCGACGCAAGTGAGGTGAGAACTCACGTGCTTTCAATGTCATCCCTACAAAAAAATGCACAGATTTACCTTCTGTATAATTAACCCGCATTCTTGCGGACTGCTGTATGTATACAGAGACGACTAAACGTTGGAATTTGGACTAAGAAACTGTGCGGATATCCTCTCAAAACTCTGCCCTACAGAATCAACACCAAATTGCCACCTCCCTTTCCGTCTCCGTCACACCCACTCCAGATCTAATCATGGTTGTCCAAGCTTTCTGTTAACCGTGAATTCCCAACCCACGCAGCCAAAGCTCACACACCCACACGCGTATATTCACCTTTGTGCACTTCTATATCAAATGAACGCCGAAAGTTCTTCATTCCCTCACAAAACTACAGTACTATGTAATTAGATATTTTCAGCTCCATCACGTGACCTAGGAAATCTTGCTCATACGTTGGTTTGTTAAAGCTCTGCTCATGTATAATTACTCGTCATTTATCAGAATATCCTAGCAATCCGTAGATCACGTGGTGTAACTGACCCGTCTGAAAATACCTCATTATCTCATCAAAAACCAAAATCGTAAGTATCATGTATCAGCCTGAAGACATAGGAGCTTTTTAAAACAGATCTACCGACACAGTGCGGATACAAAACGTGATATATCCATCAAATGCATTGTAAGTCTTTATTGCATTTTGCCCCATAACTATTCAACCCTCGCATGAAGGGAAGCAGGAAAGTAACTGCAGATGTACCTTACAGCAAAACAGACACCGTCCTGCAAGTTCCTGCACTCCAAACACCGGCACTAGTTTTCAAGAAGGTTTGACTCACTGTCATACCACACATCCTCAGGCAAAGGGTTTTCAGCGAGACAAAGCTCAGGAGATCTCCGTTGGAATTCTTATTTAAGGTATCGTTCGCGAACAGCACTGCATGTTCCTTTAAGAAAAATGGCCCGTACGACGTTTTTCTTAGCGAAGTTGACGAGCTGTTTGTGCTCAAAGAGCTGGCTTCCAGCGACGGACTTATATTGAACTCCACGCTCACAAAAGTACATACTCATAGGCAAATATCTATGACTCCCTTGACCCTTTTACTGTATTTTCCAGCATCAATGAATTTCCAGTAATTTTAAACTATGTTTATGACTGCGTCAGAAATCAGTTGATATAAGTCTATTTTCTTCATTCTTCTAAGCCCGGAAATAACCGTTCACCGATTTATCTTGCCTTTATAAAAAAAAAAAAAGGCGAACTTCCGGCTGCGCAGACGCAAAAAACCCCACCAACTTCCGGTTTAAAAACGTCAGCCTCAGTTCGTCGTGGGATAATACCTGAATTATTTTGGTCACGATACTCAAGTTTTATGCTTTAAGAATCGAAATCATCGATTCTATTTCGAGTCTGATACCCGTACATGGTGGGCTTTTCAATCCCAATCGATACTGCTGCATGGAAAGGTAATCGAGGTCAGGCAAACTGTTACCATTTCAGGTATCGAAAATCAGGAGCTTGAGTTTTCATGTATTGATATCCACATTAGTTAGTATCGAAAATATCGATACTCAGAAACGATACCACCCACCACTAGCCTCAGCTCATCAATGTCCCATCAACCTTGCCATCATTATCAGTGCTGGCTGTTTCCTCGTGCCTCTGACTGATAGAGATGACGGTTGTCATGTCTGAATTGCTTTTGCAGAATGTACCATCAACCCAGCGATTGTTTCCATGCTTTGTTCGCACTCGACAAGTGTTGCATAAGCCCGTGACCCTATTGATAGAGAAACAGCGGAAGATGCCGTTTACAGCATATTAGATACCCATCCGTTAGAAGCTTGTCACTCGAAGGAATGGAAAATAGAGGCTGCTAAATTTTGCGAGAAAGATTTGACTTTTTGTCACACTTCATCCAGCAACAGGCGTATAATACGATTTAAATGGCTTATAAACTTCACGCCTGGTGAACCGGGAAGGCAGCGAAAGAGTGCATGACTGAGACACCAGAGAGCTTTCATTTTAAAGTTCGTATCTCTAACGAACACTTATAGCCGAGGCTGGCATGCGCATATGGCGTTTCCTGTTGCAAATTACTTACTAGATGTGAATTTCACAGCTGACTCTAGTTTGTAAGGTGCGGTAAGATGGTCCTTTTTTTCACTCTTTACTCACGCCTCGTTAAATATCCGATTTCTGATTAACATTTCTAAAAACTTTTATTTTTTTTTCTTTTCAACAGGAAAACGCATACATTGAAGTTTGTTTGATATTCAAGAGAGAAGAATGATAATATGTAATTCATACTAATGTATTTCCTTACAGAGGAAATCAGTATAAAAGAAGTTTGAATGCATTTTATCGATGCCAGTGGCCGTACGCATAATCCATACGTTCATCAACATACTGCGTTAATTACAGCGAACACAACTAATGTTTTGGGAATTTCCCGTTGCTATTGCATTCCGTTAACAAACGTTAGGATTATGCATACGGCCACAGCCAAAAATAGCGATATCGCCTCAGATTTGATGGGCGCTGTCGGATTTCTGATGGAGGAAGGGGAGGGAAGGGCATGTAAATAAGATGGGAAATGTCAGGTTCTGTTATGGCTTCTCTGACATTTGTTGGTGAAATTGGAGGAAAAGGCCTAATCAAAATACCGTCGAGTTTAGTAGGAAACTAGGAGTATGTAACTAGTAAGTTTGCGGCTACTGGGTGGTCAAGGCCCAGTTTGGCAATGAACGATTTTATCCCTGTGGGGTAGTGGTAGCACGTTCAGACCTGCAAGCTGTGAGGCCTTGGGTTCGATCCCAGGGTGGGAATAGGTAATTTTCTAATGTCTTGCAAAATATTATTATATAATTTGCTGTATGCAATTTCAGAACCTTTACCTTTAAATATGTATATTATATTATGGACCTACTTGTTGACAAAGCATTTATCAACTACGAGATGAGATTTTAAAATCAGAGTGGTTGCCCTAATCGATAATTCCTATTGGTTCTTGCGATTCAAGACAATTCTATTCATTGGTAACAAAATGGGGTGCAGGTCTTACGCTTTTGGACTTCCAGATGAATAAATTTGCCTCTATGTGAATACGACTAAATGAAGATGAGGTGGTCTCCCATACAAGATCTGAATAATCGAGATTGGATTCTGAAAAAGTGCAAAAGTGGACACACATAATCGTCGAGCTCCTCATCATCATTAAGTCACTTTCAGTTTGGAAAATTCTGTATCATCATCTTCTACATTACCATCATCATCATCTCTACCACCACCACCACCACTACTACTATCTTATAAAATGGTAAAAACAGTGTCTGTTTCTTTCACCCGCAAGTGGCATAAACAAGTTGAAGGTAGCCACTCTACTCATAAGCCCTAAACCGAACACAAGAATTAACGTAGGCAACGCGGCACAAAAATACCCTTCCGCCTTTTGACGAAAACTACAGATCGCAGCATGACAACTTTTGCATAAATATTAGTACTGACTTTGCGTGTGAAGTCATGTGAAGTCACAACGTCGCAAACGACACTAGGCAGATTGCCGACATAACTTGGCTTATTGAATTACAGCAAACCGATGCTTCGTGGAGCACCGAAGGTTGACTGGAGCAGGGGGTCGGGATGGGAACAAAGTGAGTAGTGTATGAACACAGTGAGCCAGCAAAAGAAAGAATAGATGGAGGGATGAGAGAATGAGAGAAGAAAATATATTGTTTTGAAAGGAGAGATATTACCAGTATAGTATTAAACACAAAATTAGGTTTGCTTTGACGGTCTCCAAGTCACCAATGAAACACGCTATGCCAAAACTTAACAGCTATACGTCAATAAAGTATTGAAAACGAAAATGCGCCACACTGTTGCATTTAGTAATGCATATTAGTTTACGCATATTTGTTACTATGGCTTGTCTTCACTCTCACTTGCAGGTCACATTAAAGTTAATGTTTGCCTAGTATATCCATAATATACCTTTTCGTCTGGCCTGGAATGAGAAGGATGGGAGATTGGTAATACAAGACATTACCTTATCTCCTGTGTAAATGAATCGCATCATAGAATGATGAATTCCATAACAGTCGTTCCATGATTGCTCCGAGAATTGCTTGTCGTTCTCGGGGTATGGTCCTTTTTATCAAACGCTTGGCACTGTATAAGTTGTACTTTGACTGGCCCAAATGTTGGCAAATATCTCACGATAATTCTGGAGCCGCAGGGATCCTCATCTTCTTTCTCTCCTTCTCCTCCTCCTTCATTCGTTTTCTTTCTTCTTTTTTTTTTTGCTCTGTCCATTCCTGTCCTCTCCTTCATCTCCTCGGTGTTTAGGTTCCTCATCGTTTTCACATATTACATGCTTCTATTTCTTGCTCCTTATGTCATTTTACAATTAGCAGATGCTTTTCCTGATATTGCTAGACATCATAGGAATTTTTCTCTCTTCCTGTACCTTCCCCTTCCTCTATATATCTCTTTCCCTCCCCCTCCTACCTCGGTCTTTCCTCCTCTTCTGGATTCACAGAGAAAAGAGAAAAAAGATGAATAAATCATGCCAGAATTCTGTTATTAACCTTAATACCATTCTTCATCCTACCTGGCACATTTTCACTCGAGTGTACCTTGTCGTTGTCAAGAGGTGCCCGAGAGTAACGCGAGTCTAAAAACGTATATGAATTACTGTTTTACAAGCCATTCCATGATAACTGCCAAGGGTCGCTTCCCTTGTTCCACTTCAGCTTCCTGATGACATACTTTGTACGCCACTTCTCCTTTCGGACCAAATCTCGTTTTTCATCATTGTTGCTTATGCGCGTAAACTAAGGTTTCCAAAGGAGGCAGCGGCGGAGAAGTTTTGGGGTGGAAAAGAGGAGGGTGAAAAAAAATTAAGAGCGACCTGTAATGGCACAGAATGTCCAAGGTGGGGAGAAGAGCGAAAAGAGCTATTGGTCAACATACTTTTAATGTGTTTTCATCTCTTGTTAACCTCTGCTCATAGATTTTATGATGTTACGGCATTCATTTTTCTTTGTCCATTCTTCATACCTCCTCCCTCTTCATCCTCAGCACACGCATATATTTACTACCATCTTTATTGTCCATTAAACCTACGCCTATGGTAGTGAAGAATCAGAGATTCTTCGCTTTCGAGATGATGAATTTCATGACTTCCAGATGCACCGAATTCTTGTTCACTTTGGCAAACAGAACGTGCCGTAAAAGTGCAAACAAGACTTCCGGCAGCCATTGTGGACATTAAAAACTTCAACTTTTAATTCCGAGTTCCGAAACAATTTTATTATTTCAGGTGGCTATTATTCTGGAGTTTACGATTTCAACATTCCTAGAACTGCCGGCTTCGCTTTCTTTCATTAGTCCAAACGCACTGGAAAGTATCTCAATTTGCACGTGCATGACGTCATCGGCTATATTTGCCTAGATCTATTTCTGACAGTTACGAGTAATGAGTACTCGTGCTGCTAAAATTGTTTGATGATGCTGAAGAAGAGGAAATTAATCAGAATTCTGAGATAATGATTACTACACAATTTGTCGATACGGTGAGAATGATGAAAACGCTACCTTAGAGACGCGTTGTAGCAGCTTAAAGCATAAAGACTCAAGGGGTAGTTTCGTTCATTGATGCCTATGAGATTTAATAATTACTAGAACTATTTAGCTTTAATTTATTTGCCTTTGGGGATATCATTCTAATAAAAAGGTTGATATTACATGTATTAGAGCGCTTAAAAATGTTCAGATTCTGATCTCTTACGGACCGTTATGACAGAGATTTGCATGGGCATATAGCATTTCTTGTGTCACGATCATATAGCACATTCCTAACTTGACGTGAAATTCACATGTGGTTTTAATTCGGAACATGCATGTTTGAGGGAAATGCCTTTAAATGTGCATGCCTACCTCTGCGTACCGGGACGCAAGAGATACAAAATTTTTAAAATAAAAACTCTCTATTATGTGAGAAAATGACAAGGTGTGTATGATGTTATATCTCATAAAGTTTTTAGCAGGTAACGATGATAATAAACGTGTGCAGCCTGATTCAGAGCAGCCGTGCTGGCAATCTTTTGTTAAAACTTCATGAAGAAGATTCCAATAACAAGGCATAAACTTGTAATACCAAACAACAAATTTGTTTTTGCTTTCAAACTTAGCACAGCATACAGTCACTCAGGGCAAACATACACAGACGCACTAAGGCGTCGCTTACACTGGGCATTCTTGTACTTGATACCACAACACCAAACACACGGGTTTGTTTTGCAAAAGTTTTTTTTTAATCTTTTCTGTATTACCTGCTGCACAAATTGTTTGTTTGCCCTTTCTTTCTTTCTTTCTTTCTTTCTTTCTTTCTTTCTTTCTTTCTTTCTTTCTTTCTTTCTTTCTTTCTT
The DNA here is from genome assembly GCA_033807755.1 of Ellobium chinense. Classification (NCBI taxonomy): domain Eukaryota; kingdom Metazoa; phylum Mollusca; class Gastropoda; order Ellobiida; family Ellobiidae; genus Ellobium; species Ellobium chinense. The sequence continues at coordinate 1,562,598 of JAWQUT010000107.1, forward strand.
TCTTTCTTTTCGGCCCCACCTTATTCCGTGGCGACTGAACCATTTTTTAAAATCTATTTGTCTTCTTCTTTTTGTTCTGTTTTCTTCCCATTCTGCCTCTCATTTCTTTTTCTTTCTTCCTTCCCTGTATTTCACGCTCTTCTCTTCTATCTTCTCTCTCTCTCTCTCTTTCTCTCTCTCTCTCTCTCTCTCTCTCTCTTATATACACCTTCACCCACCCTCCCTCATTCCAACTCACATCCCTACCGTGTTTGTTTGATATGATGTAGATCATGTCTGTACAACACATCTGAAACCTATTACCTTACACAAGCCCTCCACCTTTCCTGCATAAACACAATCCATCTCTATACTTACATACCCGGGCATCTTCCGCCACCTTCCATCTTGTACCAGCGTTCCGCTCTGTCGGGGAGGTTAGCTAAGATTTCAGGGTGAGAGCTGATACTCACAGGCCCCAGTCCCCTCACTGATGAGGCATCAAGGGCTTCCCCAAATTCTGCCCCTAAACATATGGAACCCAAAATGTACTCATTCTACTTACCCGTGCTGTGCCTCTTATGTCGAAAAATAACGGCAAAGTGACTCCGTATTCCCAGGGTCCTCGGTGTTATTTTTCCCATCCTAGTCTTTCTAGGCGTGTTTATAGAAAAAAATATGTAGTATTCGGGGAGTCTCCAGTTCCTTGTTTTGGTGAGCAGTAGCTAGTGGCAGGGTTAGGAAAGTGAGAAAGAACAGAAAGTTCTTTGATGATAATAATGTACAAAGCCAGTCCTAGTAATGTTTTATCTTCCTTCTCTAATCCTACCTCTAACCCTAACCCTTATCCAAAATAAAAACTACATGGGAGAGCTCTGTTGAGCACAGAGAGTTCCTTGATAATGATGATGTCGAGGGCTCGTCCCAGTAATGTCTTTTCTTCCAACTCCAATCCTACCCTTTATCCGAAACTAAACACTACCTGGGAGAGGACCAGTCAAAATATGGCCATCTTCCTGATAAAAACATAGAAAGAAATAATAGGAAGACTCAAATTAACTCAGATTCTAAGTGACCTAAGTCATATCTTTGAATTTTCAGCCTGGCTTTTTTGAGGATGATATAGAACCTAGAGAACTGTTTATTTTCAAGTTTGGATCCTTTATGAACCTATACTGACATTGGCAGGCATAAGCATATGGTATTTTCTGGTGTTACGATCTATTACATTAGATGCGAAATCCACATATGATTTTAGTTTATAACGTATAATGTGATCGGGAATGCCATTTTGCGTGCGCCATCCTTCGCGAGAGATCTGAACGTCGAAATAAAAATGAAGTATTCGTGAAAAGTATCACACTATAATGCAATCTCTCACATGATTTTGTTTATCTGTCTGTCATCATACTTTTTGTCTAACATGTCACTGGGGTTGAAAATTTCATCTACAAATCTTTAACTACTCTCTCTAGCACATACATCATTGGCTCACCATTTGTCACAGCTATGTGCTAAACTTTGCTCTGAATCCTCACTTGATTCCCCATATCTCTCTTCATATCTGTCCTGCTATCCGAAACCACTCCCCATCCCTCTTTCAACAGAATCTTTAGTGAGCCGCTCTCCTCTATCACAGTATACCGTCAACCCATCATCCGTCACAATTTCTGTGCTTAATTGTTCTCTAAAATCCTACATGATTCCTGCTCTCCCTCCCCCCTCCCCAAATCCCAACCCTTCTCTAACGTGCCACCCAAAAGCACCCCCTCCACCAAAAATCTCCTCTCCCATCTCAATCGACGCACCCGCTGAGTGAGACGCCGCCCTCGACACCTCTGTCGTGACCTGCGTATCACTTACCCCGGGCCTCAAATCTCGCACTAACTCCTTGTGATCCTATATCACCTTTAGCCTCATTTCCCCGTGACACGTCACGTGGTATCTTGTTTTCATTATTTACCTCGAGATGCCACGCGCCCAGGAGGTATGCCATGGCGTAACACTGCGATTCTTGGAACTTGAGCCATGTAGATTTGAATTCAGCCCCTCCGGTGCCAAAAGTTCTCCTTGTACATCGCACCCATTTTTATGTGCATTTCAGCCCCGATTTTTCGGTCTCAGCTTTTCCATCTCAATTTCTATACCCGTAATTTACTCAATATTTCGGGTGTCAGAACTCGACTGACGCTTGAAAGCTTCTGATGCCACCACCTCCGCCTTCCTCCATTTACTCAAAAAACCTCTACTCCATCCCATCTCATCATGAAACTGCGGACAAACTCCCAGTGTGCTTTGTATTATAAAAAATACTTTGGCACCGCTCTGCACAATATGTTTTCAACCTTATTCCATCAGATACAAAGGATGACGCCACAATCTGCTTTGTTTCATTAAGCGATGTAGGCATCCGTGTATATCATTTTTAACAAACCCATGTGTCCGATACAAAGAACCGAGCCACAATCTGAATTGTTTCATTAATGATGGATACACAGTGGCATCATCGTGCATAATTTTTAACTTGCGGGAGCCAAATTGTAAAAGCCTTTATGAGTCATTTAATAAAAATTTCTCTTCGAACCACAGGAACGTTCCGAGATGGCCAACGCTGGTCCACAGGTCTGGTGCCACCACTGAGCTCAAATTATATACTGTTTACAGTGGGGGTCCTTCATTTAGATTTTTCACAGTTTTAATTTAGATGAAAAGGGGTTAAACTTTTGGCCTTCTTTTGCAGATCACAGACCCGCATAAATGAAATCTGTTGAAACCACTGGGAAACACTGCGTACAACAATTACATTTTAACAAATCAAGATTGAATTTCACCACATTTGCGGTGTGGTTTCATGCTATACGCTTATTTCTAAACAATCTGTCCTTAGACAGATCTTATACTCTGCTACTATTGACTCTGATAGTCATTTTTTAAAAAAAAATGTGACCAAGTATAAGCTCCTGAAGCCTTCAAACTCCCCCAACTCGCGAATTAACAGAGAGAATTACTGTTGCGATCTGATCTGTTTTAGTAAAGACAACATAGCATCGCCGACGCTGTGGACATTAGAAAGCTTTAATTTTCAAGCTGAGATCAGTGCAGAAGCAGACATGTGCATATGGTATTTCCTGGTATTACAAGCTTATTGCACACTGGAAAATGAAATTTACACCTGATTCTAGTTCATAACGTGCAATAGGATTGTAACACAGGAAGTGCCATAATGTGCATGCCTATCTTTGCTAAATCAGTCTGCTAGTAACAGTAACTGGAAAATAGAAACCTTCTACTTTTTATCTTCTTTATCCCTTTTTGAAACAGTTGACCACGTTATAGTCTGACCTGCTGCGTAAAAGATATCTAGGCAGTGCTCAGCATGTTTGTATACAAATCAGCTTGTGAAAGGATAATGAAATAGAGTCTTTTGAATCTATAAAGTATTTTAACTATTTAGCTAACTGATCACAAAACATAAGAAGAAAAGCTGCCCCCTTCTCCTCCAGCTACTGTCAGCACCACAGCAACTTTCTCCTTTATGATCGATTGCCGGCTGGAAAAAAAATAATGCCGTAAGTCCTAAAAGTCATTGTTGGACTTACGACAGTATTAATCCTGGGCGGCAATATATTCATCACCCATTCCTATGTTCTTCCCCCACGCTTCTCCACTCCCATTTCTTGACATCTTTTGCTTTAACCTTTAGACACTAGCCTGGTGAAGGTGGTACCATAGAACACATTTTCTTAAGTACAATAATATTACCACTACATATGGATACAGTTAAGGGAACTGTAAACCAGAGTACTACGCCCTTGTTCCGGAAATACACACGGTTACCCAAAAGCCCCTCTAAGTACCATTACTATTGTACAGCTCTTGCATCATGTGTCTCTTACTAAATGAGAATGAATAATAAAACTAATGATAATAAATAAAAATAATAATAAATAATATTAATGATAAAAATTTTAAAAAAAAATATTATTTTCATTATTATTATAAAACTTCAGCAATATCAGTTTAAAGCTTAACACTTTCTGATGTATAAAAGTGGATGTAAATCTGATATTTGTAGTTTTCAAAGTGAAATCTAATTAAGAACACATTTTGCACGCCATTATAAGCCTTTAGAACTTTTACCTTTGTCCTCTCATCCTTCTTTTCCTCTACATTCCTTCTTGTCAATCCTTGGCTTACAAAACTATTGTGCAACAACAAAACGCCGTAAGATACCAAAAAACAAATCGTCGCTCATTCCACGTTCACTGAAGTCATTTTTTTGATGGTTTGAGTTGGTTGTGTTGCTATGATCTTCCATTTATCGTCTTTATCCTATTAAAACAAATGCAGAATTTTGATTCATTAATATATCCCAGGTTTGCATGCTACACCACATCTGCCTTATTGTTTTGCTTTGAACAACAGGTTGAGAGCGCTAAATTTCTCAAAACCTTAAAAAAATATGACCTAACCCTCTGAGCTCCATTGGGCCAAATAATTATGGAACATGAACTTGGAGTTTTGGGAACAATATTTTTGATGTACCACAGAACATAAATTCTCAAGGGTATAGCACAAAATACAAATTATATAATATGTTTTTTAAACTTGAATTTATCAAACTTCTGTGTTTAATTAAGTCCGTCTGCTTTAATACAGGTAAATCAATATTTTTCTGACTATGTTTCTACACCTGGGTCGTAGAGGGGAACGCTCCGAAAGTAGACAACTACACAGGGTTTTGTTGTGGCATGGCATGAAAAGACTCACTCGCCATCTTACTCTCCGGGTGATTACCTCCTTCACTTTTCTAAGTTTCATCTTCTGTTCATTTTGGGCCAGATTCAGGTTTGGCTGGTAACAAACGTCACAATATGGAGAAGAAAGTCTAGCTGATTGTTGCGAATGTTTCTTTTGAAAGCGGGAAGAAGAATTCCCCGCTGGCCAAACGAGAGCTTGATGATAGACTGTGACGCGATCAGAACGAGATCTGAGATCCCGAATACGCATGCGCTTGCACATGCGCCTGCACATGCACGTGAGATGAGCGGACATGTGGCAGATTGTAACAAAAGGTGATAAGTTGTGTCAAAGTGATTGTCTGACTGAGCATACGTGTTTGGGTATGTGCGTATGTATGTATGTATGTGCATAAATGCATCATTTTTGACTGGTTTCAAGGCGTCATTGACCTTTCCCTAAGGCAACTTAAAGGAAATGGAAGAGTATGAAGACTAGCGGTTTGAAATTTGGGGTAAACGGTTAGGAAGGTATTGGGTATTTTCATTTTGTTTTTTGAAACATGCGGTGGCTATGGCAGTAAGAAGTGGTACATTCAACAGCTATATTATTACAGGAGTTGGTTGTGATGGTGGCAGTGGGAAGGGATGGGGGCTGAAGAGGATTGAAAGAGAAGAGCACCCTCATTTGCTTCTGTGACGAAATGGCAGCAGGGTTATGTCATCATTTTACTTTCCTGCTTCTTCACTCCAACAGTGTGAAAGGCATAATGACATCATCATCTGTTGTCTTCCTACTTATGCCCCCAAACAATATCACCGATGTGATAACGTCATCATTTGTTGTCTTCCTACCTACACCGTCAGACACAATCACAGACCTGATGATGTCATCATTTGTTGTCTTCCTCTTTACTCCTCTTACAAAATGGCAGCCATGATCCTTCGAACTGTTAGAAATTTACAAAGATGTCGATGGCTGGGAAGTAAGGGACTCCAACAGGGATTGGGGGGGGGGGAAGGAGTAACGAAAGAACTGTTAAGCCAGTCTTAATTTTTTTTTTCTCCAATTCTTGAAGAATGCTAGCTTCTGGTTGTAGAAAAAACGGAACGAAAAAAAAAAACACAACAAAAGAAGAAATCAGGGGTGGGGTTTGTGGAAGACAGACGAGAAGGAAAAGTGAATGAGGGAGATTATCGAAACTTTGGTAAACATTTCTCCGGTTATATGGCAGGGGAGAGCGATAAACCAATCAACGATCCGACTGACATAGAATTAACGAGAGACGGGTGGGAAATAAGGGCTCGCATAACAAAAGGCATTTGTTTACTCACTGCTGTGTTGTTAGCAGTGGTTGGCTTGCTCCTTATTCTATATATAAAATATATGTCTACCTGTCTCTGACTGTTTTTTTTTCTTTGGAGAGGNGGGGGGGGGGGGTTCTTCTCACTCTAATTTTCTTCAAATATTCGTCTGGCCAACGACATGTCTTTGTCTCATATCTTCCTCTTATCTGTCTGTCTTTCTCTTGCTCACTCTCTGATTCTTTCTGTCATTCTCTCCAAGACATAAATAATCAAGAAAAGAGGACCACAACTTCTTTAAGGCAGCCATTTATTATCGAGGAATCCGATTGGGTCCTGTGACTTGAAAAACATGTTTTCATTGGCTGATACAGGTCTCTAAATTCTGGGTTTGCTTTCATTGGCTGACAGACCTTTAACTTCCGATTTTGCCTTCATTGGTTGACATTTTCCTGGAATTTTTTCTTTGGCTGGCACGGACCTTTTACCTCTGGGTTTATTTATTAATAATTCAGCGAATGTCGATGTTACCTAGAATTGAAATCTATTATTTTGATATATAACGTGAGTCTCGGCTCCCTTATCCCTCACCATCCCTCCTACCCCCTCGCTTCAAATTCTCGCCCATCAGACCTTTTCAGATGCTTCGACTAATTTACAGCTGTGTAATATATCATGACTGTCCAATTGAAGTCTTTCTAACTTTAACCCAAAATCAGCTCACAACGCCCTCACATGCCCTTCCCTGCCTCAGTGAATACTCTTTGTAGCGCCACTGCCCACACAACATCCCAACATCCCTGCACACATCTTTCGTCCATCTGCGCTAGCTGCTCTTTCGTCATGAGCTCCAAGCCTGGCTTCACGCCAGTTGACTCTATGACCCAATAGTTAGGTTCTATCTAATGCAAATGATCCCCATTTAGACTCACCAACTGATAAACATAATTAGTGCCGGCCAAATTAATCACTCCGCGTCGCTCACTCAAAGCACACGGCTGGCCACCGAAGGTGCGGGCCGGTGTGAGTAACATTTTGACAGCCGTGTATGTAAAAATGCCCACGATGTTTAGGCTGCGCCGTCAGCTGAGTATTTCTATTGGTGATGGATCAAAGTAGCTTTATCGTTGTAGCCTTTGATGTTTCCAAAATAATCGGCAGAGTTATCATTATTACCAACATTATCGTCGTCGTCGTCATTATCATCGTCCTCATCATCAAACCTGAAATTAGATATGAATCTGCCCAGAATTAAGACAAAAATTTTGAAAAATATAAAGTGAATTTATCTGATAAAAATTAGTGGACGTTTTGTGTCTAAATACTCTTTCAGGATTGACAAGTAAACAAAGAGCATACAAAAATATACATCATAATCCTCATCATCATCAAGTCATCATCATCACCACTCGCAGCAGCCACAACAATACCATTAAAGATAACAACAATAACAACAAAACCTAAATGGAGAAAAATGACAACTTGAACAGAAGTAACAAGAATATTGTACAAAACTGAAGTAATTAAAGTTAGAGAACTCTTGAATGTGCACCTCAGGAAATTCGTTTTAGTCTATATGTACAATATCCACAAAGGCTTACATTTCACGATAAGAATACACTTCACAAGCTATGCCGTCTATATATATGTTTATGATACAAACTATTGATATCCATTGCACATGTATGAGATACAAATAATTCAATAACCCAGTCATTGCAAATCGACGCTGTGCAGCGCTTTGGTTCCTTCCCTCCACTTTTCCCCAGCTCTAAGCCAGCCAAACACACAATTGAAACTGAGCTGAATGGGCATTAGGTGCCATTCCTGAATAGCCACATCCCTGCCAACCTAAGAGTCGAACTCACAGATCTCAGACTTTGGACTGTGAGAACGCTATTCCATGATCAGTAGTGCCATTCTGTACCTTTGGAATAAACAAAAAAACAAAAGCAGAAAAGGCAACAGCAATAACATAAAGTGCTCAATAACAAAAAGATCAACCGGATTAGTCCACCAAAATGCATTCATAATGAGCTTTCTGATGTGCACAGTGAAAAGACCTCAGTAACGAATATAAATGAATCAGGCGAGCTTCGACGAAGCTTATTAACTTCAACCCTTGGCGCATGGCGCACTCATTTAGTCTTAGCACCTTCTTTACGACCACTTAATGTTAGGACTGTGTTAGATAACGAGAACAAGTGCTCTATTGTTTTGAAGTGATTTGTGTGTAATGTTCTTTAGCAAGGTGTATAAGGTAAACTCAATGGTCTCCATTATTGTTCATTTGTTGATTGAAATCGACCTTAAACTCCTCTACCTAAGCGTCATTAGTTTGTTAAGCCAACTAATTCGACTAGATTAGGCATAACATCATACGCTGTATAATTTTCGAATTGAACTTTGAAGGAGATTAGATGTCAAATATGTACCTTTGCTTTAGCAGTCTTAGACTCTGAAAACTGTGGCCAAGTGCAGGATTGGGCGATCTACAGTAAAGCCTACTCTTTGACAATCTTCTTCATTTTCATAAAAACCCCAACTAATTTCATGAACGAGTATATGTCTGCCATAACGCCCACCAAAGAGTTTGGCTACTACATGCATAGTATGACCCCTACAGTTCAGTGGTCAGGGATCTATTTCAAGCCGTACTCTACTTACTGCCAAAAATCACGGACAGGGTATTGTACCATTGTAGATAAGCATAATCACCTCTAGTTTTCCTAGCGTGCCACTGGCACCGTAATACCTCCTCTTAGAACTACATGGCTTCTCATTAGGATTAGCCCAGTGCGTTCCACTCCATCACAGAGCTTCAAGTCCGAGCTCTTCGCTTGGCCAGACATCGGTATTAGTCAAGATTAGGACGAGGCTTAGGCGCACGAGGGATTTAGGCCCGGCTAAGACCACTGTTTCAAAGTACCTGGGACTTGTCGAAAAGGGGGGTAATTAGTATGGATTAGGACCGTTCCAGAAAATGTGAAATTCTTTAATCTCCGTAAACTTATTCAACTTATTCCCCACGTGTGCCTGAGAGCAAATGAGTCGTGATGATGTCTGGGATAAGTTTATATGAAACTACGATAACGTGCCTGCATAGTGCACTCGTTACACAATGTAAATCTACTTCTGTTTGCGAAGTTCTTGTTGAAAAGCAATTCGAAAGGGGCACTTGTATGGGTCACTATAATAGTTTAGAAGCAACTGATTCACTACGAGGATGCAACTTTGTAAAGAACAGTAGTCCTCTTTATAATCTACAGATTGATTTGGCCCAGTTTATTTCTCTGTCCTTCCAATGTTAATGATGTAAGAACATCCACATTTCTTGATTCTATTTTAATGATATATATTCTAAAGAATGTTTTATGTGCTTTAATTTTTGTAGTTATTAGTATTTTCTACAATTATCGGGAAGGATTGTTTTAATAGCTTGCAAGGCCTTCACTTTCGGTACACGTTAGAGTCGCACACTTTTGTTAACTTACTTCGTCAGAATTACTATTCTCCGTTTGCTTCTTATTATTTCTTCACTGCTCGACTATGACAATTCCCTTCGTAGACTGGGCACCTAGTCATGCTATTATAGACTACGGCAATTATCTAAGCCAAAGAAAGTGGTTCAGCACTGCCTATGTCCAGAACCCCATAACTTATTTTTACATTGGCAACTCAGATAAAATTTCACCATCACCTCTCACTCGCTCTCAGACTGAACCCAGTGAATGAATTGGAAAGTTTTCGCCTTTCCTCCTAAACATCACGCCTAGAGCCCCCTCCTCGTATTTCGTATCTATTATCCGAAGCTCTGTTGAGACATACTGAGGGCGAGTAAAATATTTACAGTCGATTTTGTGCGAAAGTTACGCAGATTTTCATTAGTCCCTTGAAATAAAATCGGATCTGCGTGGGGTCTGCGCTCTCTCCTGCTGCGTTTATACCTTTGGTGTTTGTTCTGTCTTCTTTCGCTATTGTTTTTGCGGAGTTCCTCCTAACCTCGACTTACCCGATTCTTGAATTGCTTTTCCTTTTGTCTTCTGATAGATAGAAAGAAAAAAAATATCACGGACTGTCTTATTCATTGGTGCATTGCCATTCATTCATTCATTTATTCATTCACATGTGCTCGTTTTTTGCAAGTCGGCAGGGTCATTATTTCTTTGTTTCCCGGTCTGTTTGTAAACCTTTCTCTCTCTCCTTCTCTCTTTCTTTGTCTTTATCTATTTTACTCTTCGTTCACCTTACCTTTCCACCTCTTGTGGTACACAGCTGAAATTAAGTAAGGATGTTCGCGCCTTAAGACCAATCACAGACTCTGAAAACTGTGGCCAAGTGCAGGATTGGGCGATCTATAGTAAGGCCTACTCTTTGATCAGTCTTCTTCATTTTGATAAAAACTCTCAACTAATTTCGTGAACGAGCATAAGTCTTCCATAACGCCCACCAAAGAGTTTGGCTACTACGTGCATAGTATGCCCCTACAGTTCAGTGAGGTCTGTGATGTCTTTGTCTGACTGTCTGACTGTCAGTCATCTTGTCAGCTTGTCCATCAGCATGTCTGTGTATTTGCCACATCTGCCTCTTTCGTTACTCGAACTTTCTCATCTGTGCGGTTTGTCTTAAGACCCTGCTTCATACATTGTTACTTCAGTCGATCGCTCGAAATGGCACAGTCTCGTCAGAGACATTGAAAAGTAGCACACGAAAGGAGTTGCGATTATCCGATAAAGTTCATGTTATAAACTGGGATATTGTTTCAATGCAAAATACAGCGATAATGCGACAGTTGTGATAAAGCGGAGTCCACCATACTGGGTACATTTCTTTCTTGGACTCACTTCTTCCCCAAAATCCTGTCATCATACCCACACTCAAAGCACCCGTAACCTCAACCTTCCTCCCCTNAAACCCATTCCCCTACCCACAAAACACATTCGTATTCAAATCAAGCCTTCACAAAGCTACCAAGACCATCTGTCAGACACGCGAAACCAACGATCACGACCAGGAAAAGTGCCAGCGGTACAAAATAATGAAAGTAGGCTTACCAGTTCAAATCTCCAACAATGCCAATGACTTACAAAAGGGCCATTCCACGAGAGGTGATTCTTAAGTTACCATGAAACTGAAGCTCTAAATTTATTGTTGATCCCTCGGTATTTATAATTATCTGTTATCTAGATTTCTGTGTAGACGTTTTAACAAGTCATCATGAATTGCATTAGAGAGGGTGTTAATTTTAAATTAATGGTTACTGCGAATACATGTTCCATGGAACGATCAGACCATCATTACATCCATCCATTCTACCCGGGCCTGTTTTTTCAAGGTGATGTTTTCGCCTGTTGAGTGTGAAAATAACCGCATTTGCCGGCGCTCAAAGAATTGTAATTAGGATAAAGAAACATGGTTCCGAAATTCCGTGGAAATCCGAAGAAACGCGGAATTTGTTGTTGTAGATTGTCATTGGAGGCGATATGTCTGAGGAAAGGGGCGAGAACTGAGGCAGCATGTTTTGTAAAGTTAGACAAAGGCAAATACATTATGGAGCTGTGGATCTTTTACTTTCTTATTATCATCTCGACGAAGCCCATGTTATCAAATCCTAGTCGTAAAACCCTCGTTTTCTCCGCCTGGTTTGCTCGGAACGGTTTAAGGTCTTTGTGTAACATAAGAGGCAGGATCACATGCAAGGAGGTCAATGTGTATTCCGCTTATTTCGTTTGTGACATTTGTTTGTTTGTGTGATTGATTAGTGTTTGTTTTCACTGGGGCTTCTTCTGGAAAGAAAAAGAAAATACCACCTTTGCTTTGCTCCGTCAATCCTACACTGTCAGTTTCTTCTGTTCTTAACAACACACAAGCGACTCATCGGGTTAAAGAGATCTATCGACACATGACCTGTGTGCATGGACTAAAAAGAAAAAATGAAAGAGGGGGAGACGTAATGATAGAAGGAATAGGAGATAGAGCGACAAAGAGAGAAAGAAAGAGAGAGAGAGAGAGAGAAAGAAAGAAAAAGAGAGAGAGAGAAAGAGAGAGAGAGAGAGAAAAGTTCTTTGCGTTTCAAATATTCCTCCGCCTCCTTGCACCCATTATTTCTTTGTCTGCACCAAAATCTTGACAGGTGACTTTTAGACAGCAAGCCAAGTTGAGCCGTGCTGCTCACCCCGACTTGAGTATCAGCGATAAAATGGCTTGGTTTACATAGTTATGGCTTTTTGCCTTGACAAGATAGAAAGCCTAAAAAATACGAAAGAAAACAATGCCGAGACCAAATGAAGCATACTGTGAAAGGGAAACTTTTTAGCTAAATTTAACGTAACACTGAATCTTTATTGATTGGTGAATGCATTCTTTAGTGAACTGCATTGTTGATAAACGTACAATAGGTGGTTGCAAGTAGTTCTGGAGATTAGTTTCCACATCATCACAGATTGATTTCCGTCAACAGATAGACAAACAAACAGATACAGATATACGCACAGGCAATAAGATAGGAAGGCAGGTGGCTAGCAGGCAAGCAAGCAGACAGGCAGATAGAATAGGAGACAGTAAAACATATATAGAAATGCAGATCTTTTACATCTGCATTAAGGATGTATGTGTGTGTGTGTGTGTGTGTGTGTGTGTGTGTCTGTGTGTGTGTGAGAGAGAGAGAGAGAGAGAGAGAGAGAGGGAGAGGAAACAACATAAAAAGAAGAGGAAGACACAAGAGTAAGACAGAGATAGAAACATTTTATGCACATGTGTTTCACGCCAGAAGAGAAAAAAAAATTCCACACAACTAAAGCTCAACAGAGCAAGGACAAACTAAACAAAACAAACAGCTGGCACTGAAACCTTAACAGGGACTCATATAACTTTTTGCTCCATTCTATTCAGCGAAACGAAAGCAGAAAGAAGCCCGGAGAAACCAGAAGCAACGAGCGGAACAAAAACAATGGCTCGTTATTTTTGTCCATCGCCTCCGATAACAATAACAAATCACAGACAGCAGCCGGTGCAGAACGAGCGATCGTTACTGTAATGTCCACTTTTGTCGGTAAGAAAGCAATGAGGAGACACGAAACTAACCGTAAAATAGCCACAGAAGGCGATATCTTGGTGCATTCCATGGAGCGAATGTCTTGACGTTTATACTGACATGCAGCTTCACAGAATTTTTGTCAATACATCTTGGCAAAGAATTTATTTTCGCGTTTACCTAAACGAGAAAAGACATGGAATGAACGCTGGTCAACATTCCTCGTGCCAAAGTTATAGTTTTGCTTTCAAGGTAATGACCGAGCAATATTCATGGAATGGCCCTACACAAACTTTTTATTATGGAAGTCGGCGAAGACGTATTTGCCATGGAATTGTATCAGGCAGACTAATCATTTTCAGTTATTTCGTACAAATAATTTTGTACTGTATTTACCTAAGCAGACTGCAAAACGGGCTGTTAAGCAAGAGACGCTTACAAAAGAGAAAGTAATCTCTAGTCGTAGTCAATGAAATTATCCAGGATTTGTTCCAGAGGCCCTTTTTCTTCCCTCCCGCTAACCTTATTCTTAATCGGACACCAAGCTCTAGGTGAGAGTATCCCTAATTATTGTCGATAACAAAGCCAAAATGGTGACTGATCATATTTAATATTGTATCCAAACTTCCAGCGATTTTTCTCGGACGCCCCATCATCTTCCTCTCCTTCACGGCGCATGCCCAGACTAATTATACCGTGCGGCGTTGCCCTGGAAGTTTATAATTTCTGACCAAACAAACCCTTGGTACCCCACGCTCTACCAGCATGGCGACTGGCGATGGAATTGATGGTCCGTCCAAAGGAAGGCCCAGCGAGGAGAGATCAGTGTAAAAATACACTTCAATAACAGATAAATGCCTGTAATAACAACTCAGTAGCCAAAACAAAGCGGCCAAACCATAACAAACTATGGACACCAGGTGGTTTCCTTTTCCCTGGCCGGCTAGGCCAGATCGCATACCGCGAGTTAGTGAAGCTCAACGGGAATTCTCTCACACGAAGAGGGGTACTCACTCCTCATGCACACGTCTTGTGTTCATTCTGGGGAGTGAAGGAATGTCCCTGGGAAGCAAGGGATGAGTGGTCTCTTCCCCCCCCCCCCCCCCCCCCCCCCCCCCCCCCCCCCCCNACCTCCCCGGTCCCACCTCTTTCCGTCTACCCTTCCTGTAACTGCCCCAACTATTCCAATCAGACACAAACAGGCATAATTGAGGAAACCCGTTTACTGGGGCAGTCTAGCTTTTGTCTGGAATAGTCCCAAAACTAACTGTAAACCTCACTGGCTAACACTGAAGAGTTGTTCCGCAGAGGTGATACAAAATAGTGTACTAAGAATTAGGCCTACACTCTGTTTCTTGTAATGGAACACGTGGCCTTGTACACACTGCTGGCCTCTGCTTTCCTTCACAGCGCTGCAATAGTAATGACCTGGAGGGTTTCCACGTCCTCTTATGCCACATGTGTCAGAATGAAAATGTCGCTGCAGACATCTGAGGTCCTTCATCTTTCTGCAAATTTATAAATTTCGTAACGTACAAAGTACATGTCTATGTCCAAGCCCTTTGGTCCAAACAGCGCTTGAACGTATATTATACGACCCGGAAATAACATTCCTCTGTTGCATCGACGTACCCGTACGTCTTACTTCCCATGTAATGAACCGTTCCTACGTAAAGGGCGCAATGTAGCAGTAGTGTCTCTCAAACCTCACACAAAGCAAAGCTTGGCACAGGCCGCTGATGAGCTCACAATAATTTGTTGACATCAGCACTTGAAAAACATAAGATAGGAAAGGGATTGATAAACTTGAAGAAGTTAGATGTAAATCTTTAGATGTAAATCGCTGCCATGGCATTCCAAACGTGCCTTTAACCCCATTGCATTACAAGAATAATCAAAACAAACAAGGAAGAACAAAAACAAAAACAACTACTACAACAACAAATCCACATAAAGGCAATAAGATGGTCACCTCTAAAAGATCTTTACTGCCTCGAACTTTCCTGCTGCCCAGTCTTCCACGCACCCCCCTGGCGGCTCATCACATCGTGGAAATCTGAGCAGTTAAGTAAATAGCTTAATTTCAGCGCGATCAGTGATTATAACAGACACCTTGAATTAGCTGCTATTTAGTGCTATCTCGTGTTTCACTGGGATCCTGAGGGACAGTCCATTTAATTGCAATGACACAAAAAAGGTGCATAAGCGAGTGTTTATCCGAAGCCACCAGCATGTCAGTTACTATCCTTGGATGCTTGTATACTAACGAACATAATGTAATTGATGGAAATAGCTCTTAAGTATCGACGGTTTTGTTGTTGACGTAGAAATGTATTTCTGGTAATATTTCAAAACTTCATGGAATGTTTTCTTAACGAACTGCAGACATTTCCGAAGGTAACGTACCTGCAAAAATGGAATCATCTTTGTTTGTGACGGGTTAATGTGCTCATGAAGTACCACTTAACGATAGACAAACTCTGCTGAAGTCGAACTCTTTTAGAGTATCTTATTTGTTCGCCAGTGCCATCATATGATCGGCATTCGTCTTCCTTTATTTTCACTTCTCTTCCTCCTTCTCAACAGCAGTATCATTAATATCATCATAGTCATCAACACTACTCAAGATATCAAGCCGTTAGGACATCAATGACCATCATCTTCTCTGACCAGTCCCGATTATCCAGACACGTCCAGCTTGCAATTAGGTGGCCCCTCTGGACTAGTGAAGTTCTAGGCTCACCGTCCATGCTGTGTCCTATCTCCAGGCTGAAATCTGCGAGTGAGCACTCTCTCAGATTCGTGAGTGCTGAGCTGATCTTATCGCGCTCCTTAGCATCTGGTCAAGGTTTTTGAGGTCTTCGCTGACTTCACGGTGGTTTACGGCCAGTTCCTGGCTTTGCTTCTGTCAGCCGCTGTTTGTGTCGCTTTCGCGTCGTTTAACTTTTCAACTTTCACTCTCTCAGTCCTTTTTCATCTTTTTTTTTCTTTTGCCCCGCTTGCTGTGTATTATGGTATGGTACAGGATCGGTCCCACGAGAACAAAGAAGAAATGTCACGGAGGAACCAACACCAGACCTCTTCGCTGGATCTTTGCTTGGGGGCTGAGCATGTTATAAATATATATTGAGGCCCACAATGACAGTGTAGTGGAGGAAGTGGTGGTGATTTGGCGATGTTAACGATGGTGATGATGATGATGATGATAATGATGATGATGATGATGATGATGATAATGATGTCGATTATGGCGATAATGCATTGATTGTGCAGGTAGGAATGGGATATTGACTATGTGCCTTTTGTTCGTAAATGATCATCTCAGAAATACTAATGACATTCAGTAAATTACAAATTATTATATAGAGAGTAAAGTGAAAAGGGTTACTGATACCGGAAGCTACATTCTAAGGAACTGTGTGGGTAATAGTACTTATGACTGAGGGTCACATTGACCTCGGTTCTTTGCGATAAGAATGACAAGCATGCGGTTCAAAACTATTCACTCCCCACCCCCTCTCCTTTCTGCACCCAAGCAACAAAGGACAATCTTTCATTACGAGTCCTTTGGTGTTCTTTGTTCGTGTCTTTCCCAAATCTGCGCATGTCACGACACGATATTTGATCCGCACAACGGTGTGAAGTGGTTGCAATGTAATCACAAATGTGTTAATGCGTTCGCTATCAAAGACAATCCTTGCTGTTATCGAATAGGTTTGATAATCACGACATGTATGTCGTGTGTGATGAGTCAGTCATGTTAGACTGGCAAAGTGTGATCACATGGTCTTGTTTTAAAGAATCAAATTAATAAAAAATAGTAGGAGCGCTGTCTTCTTTTAATTTAGATTTTGTCTTTTGTCGTTAAGGCACAAAGGTAAAAGCGTTTTCCGGAGGAAATTTGTGACGTATTTCAAACGTTAATTGTCTGAATTTTGGCAGTATTCCCAATCACATGGGGCGGCTCCCCTATTCGGAGACTTCCAAAAACCTATCACTGATTTCTAAGATGAAGATTGTCAAGGGTCAATTTAAATTTTCTAGTGATCGCATGCCAGAAACACTGAGCCCTCAATTTAGATTCTTGCAAAAAAAAAAAAAACAAACAGAAAAGAAATGTTTTACCTAACTGGTATCTAGAAATTGAAGTATAGAAGCTGCTTTTGAAAGTTTATCTCCTGTTCAATAACTTATTGCTTATTATTATTATATATTTAAAAATACTATGACAACAGAAGGAAACAAATGCATGCAGTCCATGTTGCCTGACTTTCATTT
>JAWQUT010000107.1:1579956-1600097 GCA_033807755.1 Ellobium chinense
TCCTTTGACCAGCCTCTTTATTTATTGCTACTTTACAAAAGTCAGTTGCAAAGCTCGTCGTGCAAACAGTCTAAACGCTGAACATGTTAACGACACATTTTCGTCCTTAAAGGAAGCTTCACAGAGAATACTAGTCTAAATATTATTAATCTTAACCTACTTACTTCCATGAGCAGAGTATCGTTCTCAGTGGTACAGCTTCATATTCAATATGTTTACATTACATGATCGCCTACTGTTAAGTAGATTAGTAGATATGGCAGCTGACCTTGTCTTGGTACCTATTTTCCTTTTTGGTATTTTGGTAGTCTCTCAACGGAAACCAAACATGATGGTGTAATGTTGGTGGTCTTTCGATGGTCTCGACTAAACATGTCATTGCATGACAGGACGCAAAATGTAAGGAAGCCAGGACATTCCTGTTGACTGCAAGACCGCCCACTGTTAAATAGACTAGCAGATATGTTCTGTGGCTTTATATTAGGGAAGTTTTTTTGCCTTTAAATGGAAGCCACGCAAAGAATCCTAAAAATACATTATCCCAGACTACATAACTGCACGTAAGAAACGTTAAACACAGCAAACCCAAACGAGAAAAATCCCACGATGTTGACGTTAGCCGATCAGTAGTTTATGTTAAAAGACATCCCACTGTTGATTACACTTGCAGGCGTGTATTTTTATGCCCACTTTTTAACCTTAAATGGACCAAGGAATCCCATTAACATGCACATTCCTAGACATGATGTGTTGATTACATAAAAAGACAAATCACTGATAAGATGTTATAAGATTGACAAGGTAATATATTGTTTTACTCCCTGCTGCTAATGCAACCAATTATGCAGTAAATCCGACTTTTTGTATCCACAAACAGAGGTGAAGCAGGAATATACATGTTGTCAGACTGACGAATCTATAAAAAAAATAAAATAGAGAAGCAAGGGGGTTAGTTGTTTTAACTTCTGTTTCGAGGAAGATTTAAAAGCAAGGTTGTAGTTTTATTTACTATTGCCTAGGGCGGTAGTTGTATTCGCTAAATATTCTTACAATGGTTGGCTGGTTGGGTATTTGCCCGTCTTTATAGTGCCATATGACCGTATGCAAAATCATTTAGTTAACGCACTGCGATAACCACTGGAACACCCCCNAATTTCATGAAAAAAAAAAAAAAAACCATAAAAAAAACAACAACAAACATTAGTAGCGTTCACTCTTGTTAACCCACCACATCGATTAACCTATGGATTGTGCCACAAGTACGGTTGTCTTATACAGTACAAATATTATTTGTTGCTTTGTTGCATATTTATAACTTATATGCGTATCACATCAGCATTACTTAATTAACTTGACCTCCCATGCTGTATAATAATAATGATAGGCCGACGTCATAATGGTGCTAGGAATTCTCAGAAGAGTATAAACTCAGCCTACTAAGGCACTGAAAACTTAGGCAAAATAGAAGTTACGTATTACTACGCAGCTCTCATTCGATCAGGAAGTTATTTGTGTTTATTTCGTCCAGACTTCCCACCGTTTCTTAATCTAAAATATGCATACACGACCTCTTTGTTCGTCAACGTAGGTTGGAATTTCCATGCTTAAATCCTGCACGATATTTTGATTAAACGGAACTAAAGAAGGAAAAAAAAAAACCCTAAAAGAAGTGAAAATTAGATTGTAGGCATTCGGCAGTGTGTCTTGCCATTGACTTTTACAACTGACACACCTCTCATGCGGGCTTCACACAGCAAATGTCAAAGGGCAAGTGAGGCCCGCTGTGTCTTGTGGTTCTCTCCCTTTCAACTTGCGAGGATGCTCTACTGCTCTCCCCTATCCATCTGGAATTATCGTTCTTTGCTATTTATGTCCCACGTGACCTTTAAGAATGGAAACACATGTATTTGGAATTACTTCTTATTGAACGTGTAAAGGGAAGGGAGGCGTGCTGTGAATAAGAGGAAAAAAAGGGGGGGAGGGGTGGTGAGGAGATGGGAGTCCACAGAAGTGTATCAGGTCTACTAGATATTCAAGAAAGAAAGCAAGCAAGAATGAAAAGAAGAAAAAGAAGTAGAGAGAATTTATAGAACACACAAAGAAACTGACAGAAGAAAGTTGAAAGAGAGAAGGAGACATTGCAGACAGAGGACAGAAAGGAACAAGAGAAAGGGAGAGGGGAGGGTGAGAAATTAAGAGAGCAATAAAGAATAGGGATGTATCTGACCCAAAGTTACGGAAAATGGAAAGAATGGAAGTATTAAACAAAAAACGTACTGGACGAAAGGAGGTTAGAGAGAGGAGAAGAGAGAGAGAGAGAGAGAGAGAGAGAGAGAGAGAGAGAGAGAGAGAGAACAGTGAAGAAACATGACTGAAAGGTGGGAAAGACAGAAAATAAACATGACAAGGGCAGAGATCTTTTCCAGGCCCGTTCATAGTATCTCTTAATGTTTATAACGTGTACACAGGGGGAATTTACAACTAGTGAACGGCCCAGAGGCTGGTGGAGTACCATCGTCGTCTTATTGTTTATCTGTTACAAACCTCTCTGTATTATTGTTTATCTCCTTGGCAGGTTATGTCAGGCGTAAAAATCTACTACGTAACCTCGAAAATGTACTCTGGAGACGAAGTCGCTTTGTCTGTGTTGATGTATAACGTCGTAATCCACAAAATTTAGGTTTTGAGCAAACGGGGATGAATGCAACCATCATAGTGCTATAGCACAAAGAAGTCTAGGTTTTTAGAGATTTGAATTTTTTTTTCCTCACACACCATGTCAGCTTATTTCTTCAAAGATTTCGCTTACCGTATATATTTTCTGTGAGCATAAATTTACTACAAACATCTTTTTTTGGACAATAGTGGCGTATCTCCTGTCTCCGAATTTTATTTTTTTTAAAAAATGTAGTTTCTGAATGACCTAATCCATAATTTAAATCGACGCTCTTGCTTTTCTGTCTTGTGCATAGTGTGTAGTCTGCATTTCCGGTTGCCAGTTTGGCTTTCTGAGACAAAAGTCTTCAGAACTGGCTGAAGTCACTGAAATTCCTTGCGTGTAGATGTGTATGGTGCTCTGTCTCACTCTAACATACCCGCAACTACGCTGGATGATCAGCTTAATTAAAAAAAACAAACCAACAACTCATAAAATAGGTTTCTGAGTTGTTAGCTGATTTGCGTCCCTGCGTTTTGAGATTATGGGTCTTCGGTCAATGAAGGCTTTTTGTGACATCCAGAAAACAGCCATTGGTGGTTCTGTAGCTTTTTCATCATGTAGTTCCCACTAAATTTGGGACAAAGAGAGCTGATGGACAAACCGTTTATGGTTTTGCGGATGCCTATGTTCTCCGGCCTAATTTTTTGCAGTCCTGCTGTTGACTGCGTGTTGCTAGATGCTAGTCGTTGCGCTTTGAGAGATATCTCCGGCCAGTGATGGCGTCTCGCGACATCCATAAAATAGCAGTGCTTCCGTAATTTTTTTTTATAATCTGTGGTTCCAACTGACTGCTGGACGAAGAGAACTAATGGACGAGTCGATTTTAGCTTTCCGGATGATGGTGTCGACTCCGCCCAATCTCGGTCTTGCTGTTTTATTCACTTTGTACACGTCTGACAGGGCTAGACTACATGACGTATATCTCCCGGCGTACCTGCAGTAAACCACGTAACAGGATCCGGTTAACTGTTTAAGTTCTGTGCAGCGATGCAATGGATCAAGTTACGATTTAATATAGAATAATCATCGTCATATGCCGATGGGGTCATTGATATCTATCTTGGAGATGGAATGGAGAGGTGCGAGCTGAGGTGTACGCCCCTTTACACGATCGTCTCGATTCTACAAACATTCTTCGTACGTATCTTGATAAAACAAACACCTTGCTTCATTATCTGCATAATACAAACTGTTTACATCCATAATCTTGATCAGCGGTACGTGTTATTCAAGGAGAGCACAGTGTGCCTTCCCTACCATCGCTCTCTGAATTGCTAAAAACTTTCTTTTTCAATGCTATCGGTACTGTTGTTGTTGCTGTTGTTGTTGTATTGTATTTGTTATTGTGTTGTATTTGTTATTGTTACTACTGCTAATGCAGGGCCTCAGAACTGTTCATTTTGCTCTCAAAAATACTCCGTGCCTGTTTCTTGTAGAACAAAGAAGTTTCATTCTACAAGAATGTATTTAAGTGTATATTCTCTTTTGCAAAATAAAACCAAATATACTTTTTTTTTGGAAACAAAGCGGTTTGCAGCAACCTGTGTGGATATACAGTTTACACACACACACAACACACACACACACACACACACACACACACACACAATCTCGAATATCTCTGCCTTGTTTATCATGAGATGTTGATACTAGACCCAGCTGAGATCCGCAATGCTTTAAAAATCAATGCCAGAAATTCAGTCTAAAAAATAAGATAATATAGGTTCTACGGTTTCTCCACTTGTTTTAAAGGAAAATGAAATTCGTGATATCTTATATAGATCTTCCGGCTAGGAATAGAGGTTTTGGCTTTCACTGTTTTCACCTTGGGATCTCAACTAATTATTATGATTTACAAGTCAAGTAATGTTTCATCGTTACGTTAAATTCAATACAGAAGTGGACATTTTAACTAGACGTCCATATTTTGATGATCGCTTTTGTATTATATTCATTACTAGATCAAAATAACAATGAAGCATGTAAATAGAAAGACAAGTAGTAATGACTATATACTATAGAAGAAGTGAACTATGAAGGTTGGGAGGGAGGAAGGGGAGATGGTAGATTTTTTTTTTTTCAATCGAGGTCTGAGCCATAAAGATATGACATGGAGGCAGCAGTGATCTTAATCAGCCAGAAACAGGTCAAGGTCAGATAATCGCATCCGGGGTCGCCCATATCGACGTAATCATGACGTGGTAATAGGTCAAAGGTAAGGTATTTGTGACACATGTTTGACCTTTACGGAATGCCGCCATGTCTGGGTATAGATATCCTTGATAAGGTTGGCTTATCCGTGCCAGTTTTTTCGAATATACACTCATGCAAGCTTTGTTGTTGCTTTCTAGTATATATACGGTTAGGAAGAAAGAAGTAAGAACGGCTTCCATGTGGAGGTGGATGAAAAGAGATTTTGCACAAAATTCTCTTCATTAAAGCCCGAAGTTATAAGGTTTCTTAATATTATTTTCCAATTCAGAACAGTCTTTAAGTTTGGACATTCCAAAGACCGTGTCCATTTAGTTTACAGCTGCAACTTTATCCTATAGATTTCTGGCCAGTTTCCAAGTCATCTCTCATTTGCTCATGTCAAAACATGTGAAAATACATCGCCAACCACGGACTGACCTGGAAAGAAATAAAAGAGCTTTTAGGCCCACCCGGGATATAAAATGAAAGAAGAGCTGGAACGCTTTACTCATTTGAATTCAATCCCACGCCTAATATCGGAGCACAGTTTTCCCGAATTTCACGACTACACTAATATATTTCATATTGCATAGACGTTATGCAGTTCGTTAGTTTCCTGTCCCTCTAAACATCATGGAATGAGAGGAAACATTAATATAAAAACATCTAATATTTGAAAGCGAAATATAAAAGCAAATCCAAGCGAACCGGGATAGAGTCCACGGCAATTTGGAGGTAGATCTAGGGCTTATCTCCCAACGGTAAACTGTTGGGTGGCACGGTTTTGAATGTCTCACAATGTGTGAATGAGTACTCTCCTGTACTCACGGAGCTAAAAAAGTACCCAGTGAGGCCAGCTGGTGAAGTGAGCTGGCACCGTGCTTGTTTTAGGGACGGGGGAGGAGGGAGCAATCAATAGTGATGATATCTGTATTGTATTGTAGTCATGTGATACTGTATTATACTGTGAAATGACGTTGACCTATGGCCTAATAAAACCTTTGAACTTGAACTATATACCAATCACTTACGACAGATTGGATTCCATTGAAGATCGGAACTGTTTGGGGCGGTGGCAAGGGCAACTCAGACTAATTTTGTGTGGTAAGGTTATTGCCACCCAGATCTTCCCTTGTCCACACGCCACTGAGTTCACCGTGCCAGCGCGTGCAGGCAGAGCTCATGCAGAACCAAAGAGTCAAGACCCTCCGCTGTACTGTAATCTTCCGTGTGCTCACCTTCGCCACGCTATCGGCAAGTGAGAGCAGGACGACTCACAAAAACAATTAACGCTTAATTAATGATGTCGAATGCACGTGTTAAAAGGTGCACTCATCTGGGGTCAAAGTTTAAGTGCACAGTAGCGGTCGGGGGCCACGGGGAACCCCGGTGTAAATGATAGTAAAGACACAAGGTGAAGAAGGACGGGCGCATACAGCTAATCTGTACTTTGTCAAATTTGAGTTTGCCTGTCTGCGCTGCTGTTACCGCAGTTCGTTAATAATTGCCTGGACTGGGGGTGATTTGTGTTTTGTAGCATTTTACTCAGATAGACGTACAGGAGTAAAAGTTGTAAAATGTGGAATTCGTATCATTTGACTTCTTGTACGCCCTCTTGAAACACCATCATTCTTTGTGTGTGGGGCATAGGAGAGAGAGAGAGAGAGAGAGAGAGAAAGAGAGAAAGAGAGAGAAAGAGAGATTTGTGTTAAGAGAAAAAAAAAACAAGCATCCAATAGGGACCTGGAAAAGAAGTACTATCGAATTATCGAAATATCTGCTTATAAGACATGGACAGCCGTACATTAACTGTATTACTTGTCACAGTTGTTATGGTATGTAATTATTCTGTGAGTTTTAGACTCTTAGATGGGCTTATTTAGAATTTTGAAGACGAATGTAGAGCTGAAAAGTGGAGCCGCATACACAGTCATTAACGGTGACAGTTGCATGAGTCGAGTAGAAAAAAAAAAATCAGCTGGTTAAATCGTTGAGTCAATCTAACTTTCAAACCGTAAAAGTACCAAAACGCTATGTGAAAGCAATCGGATTAAGTCAATCATTTTGATACTCTCATCTCACGACCATATTCACTCATTAAGCGTCGACTGTCTTAAGCAGGTCTTTCGTGGTCACTGACCAGATCGGACCTTCCTCCTCCTATGAAGGTGGATCGAAGATCTGTGTACACCCAAGATACCCCAAGCTTACATTACGTGACCAAAGATCCGTGCGTATCGATGAGTTAGCGGCCGGAGGGTGAGAACTAGTGAATTCTTGATGACTCCGTTTGACTCTGATCCCGGATGAGCGAAAAATTTCCGCTTGGCTGGTGCTCCCTGGTCAACAGGTTTTTCGTCTCTCAGCTTCCGGGCACGCAATCTTCACACCTATGTCTTTGCAAGGGTGAATGTAGACACTTACAGTGTGAAGTCTGGGTTGGTTTAGGAAAAGGGAGTTGGCTGAGAGGGAGGGGGAGAAGGAGAGGGCGTAGACCAGTTTCAGATTATGTATGGCCTTGATATTATCATGTCCTTACAGCGGCCCTTCAGTGTGGAGTTTGGACCGGCATGGGTAGTAGACTAGCTTCAGGTTATGATCTTTATAAGTCTTTGCTTACGTGAATCCAGACACTTTCAATAGAATGGGTTTAGAGAAGAGGGTACAAAGGAGTTTCCGATCACGATAGTAACACGTCTGTGCAAGGATGGATTCCAACTCTTTCGATATGAGGTTAGGATGTAGGAAGTGGAGAGGATGGAGACCAGCCTTCTGGTGTATCTTTACACGTTTTAACAGATGTATCCAGATGCTTTCGCCAGCGGGCGCGCGCGCGCACGCACACACACACACACACACACACACACACACATCCACACACACACCCACACACACACACACAAACACATACACACACATACACACACACACAAACACATACACACACACACAGACACATACACACACACACACACACACACACACACACACACACAGCACACATACACACACACACACATGAACACTAAAGCGAAAGGTTAAGGATTTAGAGGAGGGGTGAGGAGGATGTAGACCTGCTTGCTATCACAATCCTTGCACATCTATGCTGGGACCAATTGGACTTAGATTTCGGGCTGAGGAGGGAGTTGTCCAGCTTCCAGACACGTTCTATGCAGAGATGAATGGCGTTTAACATATGGTGTTGGAGACGTGCAGAGGACACTTTCTGTACAATATTCTTCCATCTAGTCCTCTAGAACGTTTCAGAGATGAAGACTAGGATTTAGCAAAAGAACTTAAAGCTCGTGGTGAGAAGAATGTTGTGTCTCTTCGGCTTTTGTGTTGGCACGTTCCAGCCAGGCTCTTGATAGATGTGTAATTCTTTGAACCTTTTATAAACTGGTGTTATCCATCCTCTGCTGAGGGTTGGCTGATTGGTGACCACTGGCGATCATGTGCTGACAAATCGTACCGAAAGTAACTTGTCATAGTGCAGTGTTGTGGGTTGGGTTTTTTCCGTCCTCATAACTGACTAAACAAGGTCCATGCAATGATCCTTCTATGACAGGAAGAAAAATATTGGGTTGGATGGGCATGAGCCTGCACCTATCAACACTATATAATTGTACCAAAATGTTATGATGGTGATAACATTTTGTAGATAGGAAGGCATCTAGTGATTATAAAAATACCAACATTTCCCATGGATACAAATCTACATAGATATTTCCAACACTTCCCCCTCAGGTGTAAAAATAAATCAAGAGACAACGAAACATCCTTTAAAATGCGCATCTTGCTAAAATTAACAACGGCCTCTATGCAGGTGGTGGACAGGCCTAAACAAAGACATGCCTTAGCCATACATTCACACTTCTGTCACTACTTCAACTCATGGCAAAGACGGTGTTGCTCGCTGGCAGCGTTCACTCTTTATGACATCAAAGGGAATGGCAAAGTGGATTGCCTGTTACGCACTGACGTTTTCCCAGTGCAAACAGCAGAATAATATCGTATAAAAACTCGAACTGCATGTTAAAAAAAGACAGAAGTGAGAAAAGGAGGGGGAGAGGAGAGAGAGAGAACGAGGAACATGAATGGGTAAATATATGATGCCGAGGGGGATAAACAAACGAACGCACAAACAAACAAACAAACAAACGGACTGATTGAGATCGAGAAGGCATGCAAAGATATTTGGCCTTTTGGTGTGTTTTGATCAAAAGCAATTCTCTATAACTTGTGTAAAGGGTTGGGGGGATCGCGCATGGTTGTAATATGCAGTTTGCAGATTGGTCAATGGGCAACAGACGGGGAAATCCGAACACATCTGAGCTTTTCCAGGTAGCAGGCAGAAAACGCGGTATACAAGTGCAGCATTGCCAGTCAGAGTCTAGTCTGCATCTTTGAGTAAAGCTTTGCAAGTATTCTCAGCAGTGATGCAGGGGTCAAGTTTTCCACACGTCTGTTTTCTACTTCATTGAAGAGCAGTATAGGCGAATGAACAGTTTCATCGTGGGATTTAGAATAGAAAAAGCTTTAAGTTTGATCCTCTTCACAATCCAGTTGTCAGTGGCCTGTACACGCATTCTATTTCCATTTTCCTCAGTCCGCTCATTTACACAATTGATACCTGGCTATAGACAGAGAAGATGCCTGCAAAACTGTTGTCCAAGGCCTGTAAAGACGCTGCCGCAATCTATGAAGGGAGTTCTGAAAATTATTGGTTTTGCAGCCAAACAAAATGAGGATTAAGTCGCTTTGGCCAAATCAAGTTACTAGTGTAACCCGAAAGCTTAATTGTATACTTTCAATAAGTAGAAAACATTATTGACTTAGCACAGTTTTAGCCCGAGGTATGGTTGTTTGAAGCGGCAGTAGGTCATCCTCACAAAAACTAAAATTCATCTACATTTACTGACAGTTTGCCCATAAAATCAGTGCTTTTGTCTGTTAAAATTATTTTACTCTCAATTTCTGCAGCAAATACAAATTTGGTACGGGATGGCCCTTGCACCTTCAGGATCTGATATCTCATTTCCCAGTTTAGCCACAGAAGCCTCATTTGACTGGCTGCGAGACAATTTAGGTATCAGTGAGTAACGGCACATTGTCGAGGTGGGAACCATTTCATCAAAATAATTTCTTCAAGTACCCAACTAGTTGTGCGATTAAATTTGAGAAAAGTTTCTTCGGGAGTGTGCTTTTCAGCTATACCAGAATATAAAGTCTTAAAAAAGAAAGAAATTTTAGCTATGTCCTGGGATTTTCTAGCATCAAACGAAGACTGATTTGAATATCCGCAAACCATCACATCTTGAGCAGTGCCAGGCTCTGTAGGAATTTCAAAGAAGCAAACCTAAAATAACCATGAAAAAGATGCAGGTAAAAGGAAGCATCCAGCGGCTCATGCATCTTAAGGGAAAAAAATGTAAAAGTTCACTGAGGACAGGCCTTTTCCATCATGTGTCTAATTTCTATGTCATCAGCCGTTCATGGTTTCTGTTTGGGCCCTGAACTCCATTTTCAAAGTTGTGATACCTCACTTGTAGGTGTCAAACCAATCTTAAAGACACCTCATTTTTGGAGAAACAGGCTTCCCAGCTCATGAAAAAAAAGGCTTCTCAGGATATAGGATAGCCCTTATTCATTTTTGTTGTCTTTGATCTTTAAAAAGGGGCGTAGAAACAATGGTCTGGTAAGAGGCTTCCACGTTAACCATTTTTGTTGTCTTTAATTTTTAAGCAGGGGCGTAGAAACAATGATCTGGCAAGAAGAGGCTTCCACGTTAACAATTTTTTAGTCTTTAATCTGTAAGCAGGGGCGTAGAAACAATGATCTGGCAAGAGGTTTCAATGATGGTACTCTGGCTTGATACCCTGGGATTCTCCCATATTTTTTCCCATTGAATTAGAATAGAACTATTGAGGAACAAAAACAATTCAACTTTTAGGATCGACTCCTACATGCCAGGCCAGCACCCAATGACAATTTCTAAAGGAATGTGTTGTTCAATACTGTAGTTACATGAAGCTTTTACCTCTGAAATTAAGGCTCATTGCATGGAACATCTTTTTTTTCTTCTTGAGTCTCTTCTGCCCCAAAGCTAGTCATTACGCCATCCTGTGACGCACTACAGCAGCGTAGAAGAATAGGCCAAAGTGTCTTGTTTTGCTTTGAAGTGTTGGTTTATGCCCCATACAGCGGTTAAGTGGTTTATTTTATAATGTCACTTCCGGACCAGATGCACAGACCAGACCGTGTCGCTGGGTCTTGGCAAATTCGCAGCTTTTCTTTAAAACTTTGGGATGAGTCACAGGGTATTGCAGGCAAAGGCTCGTTGGCCAATGCTTTCTGAGATCGGTACAAGGAAAGCTGTATAATGGCTAGTTCAAGACTTTAAAGAAAGATTTTTAGAATTGAAAATCTTAATGCACAATTTAATACGATAATGATCTAGGTCCATTCTAAAGTCTTCCTCACAAGTTGCATCTTACTGGTAATACTAGGGTTGTCCAAGTGACGACCCGCCGGGTGTATGTATAGGGCTGTTGAGGCTATGTTTCTTTGCAATATCTGTGGCTCACTAAGACTTACGATCAGTCTGTCTTGGTCTCTGATAGATTTTGGAAACTACTAATGTATTTCCTGCCGAAATCAGTGGCTCTATCTCGTACCAATGGTTCCTACACTGACTTAGACGTACCCCCGTGGATGCAGAACTTTGCCATCTTTGCACACATTCTTGAAATCAGTACAGTTTCATAGACACTTGCCACTGCCATAGGAAAATTGGTGTTTTGGGCGAATCAACATGACTTGTTGGTCTTTCAAGAAAAGTTAAATTTAAAGTGTCTGCAAATTATGTAAAGGCACCTTGGTGCTGTCTAGCCCTCGCAGCGTGTTCTATCGTAGACTAAAATTAACACGTAATGGCGCAGAACTCTTACGTGATTTGGACTCAAGAGGTAGCATATCTTAGTTCATTGATGGCAGAATCGATATAGGGATTTTTTGAGGCTGTATGTCTTATATCTAAAAATTACCAGCGAACTTAAAATGCTTTCAGACAACCTCAATTCAGATCTACAATGGAGGTACAGGTTCTCATTACTCCCACTCACAAAGAAATCAAACCAAAATTACTCAATTAGTTCTTGTTATTACATGGAGAGTCGCAGCATTAGAGACACCGTTTAAGCAAACTAACGTTAATTGGTTAGAAACAAAGGTGTAAATTTGAAGAGGGAAAATATCAATTGGTTGGAACAGCCGCCGTCTACATTAAGGCCACTTTGTATGGATGAACTTAGATGGATACGCGTGTCATGATGGAAAAAATATTTAGCAGAGATGGCACAGTTTCATCGTCACGTTCAGATAACCTGGAATCCAAGTGTCTTTCTAGACAAAGTGGAACTAAAGTGGAGGCAAAACGAGAATTTTTGGGGAGAGAATGAATGTATGAGGACCAGACAGGAGCCTAGAATTGTCTTTATCTTTGTTTTCCCTCGAGTGGATTTTGTTGTTTTTGTGGAAGTTTCTGTTACTTTTTTTCAAAAGGAAGGTTGCATCAAAATGTAATTATGCTTGTGTCGCCCTGAACATAAAATCTAAACAGAAATACGAATTCTACAGCAGCTATTTCCCTTTCTCCTCTCCCCTCTCCACATACAAAAAAAAAAAAAAATTAGACATATTATCCTCCCCATCAGACGTTGAAAGGGCAGAGAGCAGTCAACTTTTTCACTCCATGGAAACAAGATGGTTTCGGTTTGAGGCACCTGAGCTTTGACAAGGGCTCTTCAGTTGTGAAATATTGCTTGGGAATTCCCGGTAATTTTCTGGTATGTTTAGTAATTCCTTCTGAATGAGGATGATAGGGTACCAGGATAACATGGTTGTCCCTACTTCACTGCAGTCAGTTATGGATATTTATGAAGCCCTTTGTAAAGTATCTCTTAAGGCTGTGGCCAATGCCATTTTTTATTCTCCTGTTATGCAGACAAAGTTGTGGACTTGGGGCCCATCTTCATTACAATTAGTGTGCCTTATATCTGTGACTATCATACAGGATGCGAGGAATAGGTATAGAGTTATGAAAGAATCGTGGAAAAAGAAGAAACAGAGAGAAAATAAAAACTTGAATGTTGAGTATTTTGTGAATAATGCTAATGAAAAGACATGGCCTAAAACATGAAGCGAAATTCACATCTAATTCTAATTTGTGACTTGGAATATACTCGCAAGACAAGAAAATGCCATATTCGCAAGCCTACTTCTACCATAATGGTCCGTAAAAGATCCAAAACCTGACAACAAAAGCTTTCTAATGACTTGCAAAAGAAAAAGCGACGCAGAGGGAAAGATTTGAAGGGATATATATTATGAATTAATGAGAAAATTCAAACGCACAACGGAGCTTGCCTTGTCCAAATTATCAAAACAAATGCTTAAAGCGAGGGAGAGAAGAGAGCAGGGAACTAGACGAAAAATAAATGTTCAAATACAAAGCTTGGTGCAGACTGTTGGAATTAATAAGAAAAGAACGAAAGACTGGAAAAAAAAACCCAAAGGTGTGCGCAGCATAGGAAAGATGAAAATGTAAAATAACAAGATGGAAATTCAACAATGCACATTATTTTGTCTTTGCTGCAAATAGAAAACATCTGGAACAAATATTCAACATTAATTTCAAGCTTCATTAACCGGAGAGACAAACGGATCAGATATCAAAGGGAACAACTCTAAGATGCAACCAAGAAATCTAGAGGGGGCCTTGAGCCCCCTAGTGCCTTAGTGTGCAATGCGATTGTTTTGACACAAATACATAAAACAGACCAAATAAAAATTAATGCACACTAGATGAAGGGGGAAAGGTTAGCAATCACGTACGAGGTTGGAGGGTAGTTTTTTTTATTAATTTCTTTTTTCGCGATTTCTGTTTAGCATGGATAAGAAGCGTCGCGTAGCTTTCTTACAGTTCCTACAAATTTTGTGTCATTTATTGACCAAGTGCCTATTTAAAATAGTTTTCGTGTTTGTGACGTCACACCCTTTGCGTGACTGCAACGGTGCTGCAGCCCTGAATTAATTTTAAGTATGGTTCCAAGGTTTTTGAATCACACTGGTCTTGTATGGTTTACAGGCCTTGGCTCGGACGTTTTTTTTTTTCGTTTAAAGACTGTCTGTCAAAATTCAGTTACTTGCATTGACTTATAATTTAAAACATAGCTGATCTGACAGTTGGTGAGATATTCGACTTTTTTCAAAAATTGTACTTTCAAATTGGCAGTGGGGAGTTTCTTTCTTCTCACAATGATACCCAAGATCTATGTACCCTGATTTTCCCGAAGTGGAAACATGGTCTTTTACAAGCCAACAGAGGAATATCTGCCATTCTAGAGGACCAGTCTTTAATTTCGATTTTATGAGATGTTCGGCTTCCTGAGAACAGTTCGATTTAGGGAGTGAGAAACACTACCTCATGGCATTACAAAGAAACAACAATGTGGATTTTTCATTTCCATGATCTTTGAAGCCTAGTTGTGAAATTTCACTGCGTAAGGACGGGAACCCAGGCAGGTTAAACAATAGAACAGTATGGGGGAGTTTGTCTAGACATAAACAAAAATGAATATCTACCTCCGCGCATATTATGATATAATAATACCTGCGCCTGATCAAAAGATACTGAGAGTGGAGATGACACGGGAAAAGGGCCAAAATGCCAGAGGTGAGATGGAACTGAGATAGAATAGAAAGGAATAATTGAGGGGGACAAAAGCTCATAATGAGAAATGAAGAGATAAAACAAAAGGGGTGACGTGGATAGATACTCACCGGGTGCTTGAACAATACCTGACTTTTATTTTTATGTTCTTTATCGGTTGGCACTGGAATATATACGAGTTTTATAGGCTTTTGGCCAATTGTTTTTGAAGGTGCCGGTGGAGAAAACTTGGCATGTTTTCATCTATGTCTTAGAGATGACGAAGTCTGTCAGATGACCGGGCAAAAAACGGCATTCAAACAAGAGGATTTTACACCATTTTTGACGTTTCAGTACGTCATTAATGACCGAACAAAAAAATCTAAGAAAATTTGATCTCCGGAAACTGAATAGCGCCATTTCTGAAATGATCGCTTAACCTGCTATTGATATAGAAAAGAAACAGCTGTAACTTCTTTGTTATTGGGTGTAGACATATAATTCTTTTGTCGTCACTGGAGTTTTCCATTAGGTAAGGTTCTATCTTAAACACACACTTGAACCATCTCCTTTTCCAGCTCTCGATATCCGCCCCGAGAAAAGAAAAAGAAGTCAAGAGAAAACGAATGAAGTAGATCTAACGAAATAATATAAAAATGGCCAGAACGCAGAGTGCACACTCAGAATAGTCTACGCTATTGTTTTATTTCTGAACTTGGTCCCCAAGCTCAGTTACAAACCTCGCAATCGTGAATTTGCTGGCTTTACTTTTACATAATTACATCGGCAACATTTGCACTTGGTAACCGAATCCACAGAAAGATCTTAACATTTCTGGCATATTTTCCTTATTACTCTTTGCTATTTGTTTGTTTATTTACTCGACGACAGGTCTTGTGTTTCCTCGCGTCTGCTCATTAGACTCAGTCCAGCGCTTTGTCTTATCGAGAGTTGGTTAAAAAGAGTAAGAAGACAATGTTATCACTTTTATCTTGGAGCCGTGAATAGGTTTAAATTGGCTTTGTGGTAATTAGCAAGGAGCTGTGTCAAAGGTAGGCGAAACATGTTTTCCTACTTTCAAAGTTTAATAACTCAGTAATTTAAATCTAATGGACTTTAAATTTGACACACATTAGCAGATGGATATTTTCTCCTTATGCTGCAAATTTCAATTATCTAGGTGCTATATTGATGACGCAGCTGAAAAGTTAAAAACATATGTCTAAGAATAGCTCACCCGGTAGGTGTCTAACACTTTGGCCCAAGCAGGTTTTTTTTTTTTTTGCTGTAAAGAAAGCATAGCATCTAGATCAATAAAAATCTCAATACATATAGATTATATCTGCCTGTTAGGAAGCCTTAAAATTTCTACCCCAGTTTTTATTAAATGTTGAGGTAATGCTTGATACCAGAACACACACGCGCGCATAACAATTCTCGTCGCATACGTAGGAAATAAAAATCTTTGAACCTGGGAGTAAGCTATTTGAAAGTGTCAGAATACATAGAACTTATGTCCCTAAACTGACATCGTAGATCACACCTTAGAAATTGTATCTTCTCCTTTGAAAAATTAAGAGTGCACAAGTGGTATTGTATTTGTATTTGTGATCTTTTACACCGTCGTAGGCTATTTCTCACTTCTTCACTGAAGAGCAGGATTTCAAATAAAGGCATCGTGATACATTCCCCTTCTATTTTGTCAGAAATATGTCAGCCTACTTATAAATTCCTCATGTGTTTTTATTATCTCCTGTCGAAGAGCTACATTTCCCCACAGCGATGAAAATGCCAATCTGTAAACATCCTTCAGATTTTTAAATAACATCATATCTTATTCGTAACAGATCTATCATTGTGCGCTGAGGTCTCCTTTCTCTGTCTTTGAACTCGCATAACAAAGTGTTTTCACCTCTTCTAACTATGATTAAGTTGTTGACCTTTAGATGTGTATACAGTCAAACTTCTCATTCTCTTTCTGCTTCATCTCCCCAAGGCATCTTTCTATCTATTTACCTTTTAGTTCACCAATTCTTATACACGCACTTCTTTATCCACCACACTCCTACCCCATCCTGAAACAGCAATCATCTGTTTTTCCTTAATTCCCCCCTCCCCCCCCCCTTTTTTTTTGCTATTCCCACATTTACTTCCTTGACTGAAAACAAAACAAAACAAAAACAAAAAACCCACAAAATCAGTATGTGAATCATTATTTCTAACACTGCTTTCTCTCATTCTCAAATTTTAAATACAGCGATGCACATCTGACATGGAAAACCGCATTCACAAGGCTTACCCTTCCCTACCAACCACGATAGATTTGTCATTCTTCCATCTCAACCCCTATTCCTTTCTTTACATCCACACAACTATCACTAACTCACAGTTCATTCACTCAGTCACTCAGTCACTCACTCACTCAGTCAGCCATTCATTCACTCATTCACTCGGTCAGCCACTCACTCACTGACTCACTCAGTCACTCACTCACTCAGTCACTCACTCACTCACTTTCACTCTCCTTCCCTCCCTTCCTCCCCCTTTTGTTCGCGTTAAAACTAAAAACACCAGAACAGCATGTGAGATGGCAAAATAAACAGATATCCCAAGAACAAAGGGAGAGTTTTACCTGGAACAAATCACCCTGTCAACTTTCATCTCACCAGCCACTGCGCCTGACGAATGACCTTGTACGTGAGCACTCCCTGCATGCTCACCCTACCACATAAAAATGAAGTTCCCTGTTGGTTATACACTCTGGTGTAACGATATCATTGTATACAGGCATTGCTCGTTGCCCTTGTTGGCAGACACCATAAAGCCATTGTGACGTAATTTCTCCCTGTTTACCGTTCCCGATCTGCTGGAAGTCATCGCAGTGTCTTGGGGCCCTGAAGGTTGAAGGATGCCCTGTAGTTTTGGTCTAAGCGCTTGGATGTTACCAGTTTAGACTTTTCCCGGATCAGAAACAGCCGTGCTGCGCTGTAGTTGATCGATGCTAAGAAACTCTCTTGTTACCAATAACTGTCCACAGCAAATGAGCTGCTGGCTACTGATGACCAATGTCTTGTTTAGATTTGACGGGTTCCTAAACTAAGTCAAGCTTGCTATGCAGCTGAAATGAAATGAAAAGATTAGGGTTAGAGGAAGAGAGAGTAGGCAGAAGGTAGAGGTAAATGAGGGCAGATTGGTGCAAAGGAACCCTCTTGTTGCCAGTAAGCATCTACAGCAGTAGGTCTGCCGGTTACTGACGACCAGTGTCTTGTTTAGATTTGGTGGGTTCTTAAAGCTATGTCAAGTTTGCTATGCGGCTTAACTTAATTGAAAAGATTGGGGTTAAAGGAATGGGATGTAGGCAGAATACAAGGATAAATGAGGGCAGGGGTCCCACTGAGCGCTTACATAATTGATGGAATTAGCCACCTAAGACTGTCAAAGTGATCGATCTGTGAGAACAATGGAACAGAAAACGTCATGTTTATTGACCCCGATTACACTCTACCTAACTTTCGCCCACGCACAATAGTTCTCCTGTAATGTGCATCACAGAATACTGTAGGCTGTTCCTATCTGTTTCGCCATAGTTAAGAACAATTATAACAATTCGACGGGCTCCTCAACATAATAGAAGCATAATACATGCATCGTTATAAGTATTTTGTCATGATGTCATAATTAAATATATGACTTTTTTTTTTCTGCAAATACCAACTTGATTAGTTGGCCAATTCAGTGCGAGGGGTCATGTGTATCTTCTGGCACATGAAGACAGTAACGAACCAGTTGGCCAATTCAAGTTGATGCATCCGTAGTTGTACGGGGCAAAAAAAAAAAAAAAATGACCGTATATTCCAAAATAGGCCTTCACCTTTTTGGCACCTTTATATAAAGTTCTTCATCTTTACATCTGACATGTTCTCTCGTGGCTTTATAAGTTGCGAGATAGGCCACTGAGTAAGTGCGAAAATTTGTCATGTCTCCTGTAAAAGTTTGATTCTGACACGGTCTTTTCCCAATAATCGGCATATGCGTGCATAATGCCTTGATGGACATTACATTATTGTTCCTTTCATACCCCTAGCAGTATGCGTGTACTCGTAATTGTGTGGTCGCACCAAAACTTGAAATTATCTCCCCGTGAGTTAGACTGACCTCTATTAATTGGTGTTCGTTCCTTTCTGGTTAGACGAGCCTGTAAAATATTTAACCCGAACGGGTCATAAAGTAACAGCAAGGGTCGATACGGAAATGACCTCTAGAAGGGTTGATTGACCAGAAACGTTCAAAAGACTTTGTGGCATGGCTCTTGGCATGGAGTAAACAGCTGTTACTTTATTCATGCCTTCTTGTTGTCTCCACTTATTCGAGACACAGATATTGCTGGTGATGGTCAGTAAGTTGTTGTAGCTAATGAGGATGGTAAGTCTGGTGGCGTCCACCTGCAACAAGGATTTAGAAACAAAAATGTTTCGTCCAAATCAGCGAAGTTAAGAATTAAAAAATGGCACTTTAATACTTTAGACACGCTGATTACAATAATTATTATAAAATATATACGACTTCACGGATCAAAAGTGGTCTTTCATCAGATTAAATACATTCTTTACACATAAGCCGGTAGTGTCCATGGTGACTTTTACTGGTGGCTCTTGTGCTAGTTAGTTGGTTATTGGCAATATTTTTGGACCTCTAAAACGGTTGCCCTCTTCGGAGACTTCTAAAACTCCCAAAATGATTTTCCCAGATGAAAAAAAAAAATGGAGGATGTCGTTTGTAGAGGTGATCTGATTGTGGTGGTGTAGATCATCATTGGTGACATGGATAATGGTCGTTGGTCGGGTAGCCTTGCTGCTGTTGCTCACTCTCTGCCGGTGATGATACTGTAGATTTTGTTGATAACAGTGACGACTGTGGTGTAGGCAACCGTGGTGGCGGTGACATCATTCCACAAAGACCTGAAGGTATTGCAGATAACAAAGGCTATGCTGCCCTAAAGAATTGTTGTTTACAAAGTCTGGAATGTCTTGTAGAAGGGTAGTGTAATATACATTCACTCTAGCTAGATGAAAACCAGGTGGAGAAGATTATCAACAATGAAATCGTGATTTGAAACATCTGCCAAAGCAGTGCATATGAACTGGACAGTCATATGGTTTCTTATGCCATTGATATTGCAAAATAACAACTGTGACTTGTGAGGATCAGGTCATTACATCCTGAAGATTAATTGGAAAATATGAAAACCACACGTTAGATATTCCATCTTTACTGTCTTGCAGGTTTTAAGATCTGAAAGCCGAACCACATTAAACATCGTCAACGCTTGTACGTTTAACAAGTTTATTGGTCATGCCCACATCATGCCCTTGGTGTTTAAGTCTGAAAATGATCCTGATTTGCTTTGGGTCTTTTTAACATGATGCAGCTCCAGCAATGTTAACGACATTTGGATTGCCCAAGATAGAACTGACCTTATGTAGATTAGCAGGGATCAGATTGGAATTCGGTATTTAA